>OX104069.1:66487817-66513245 GCA_944474145.2 Dicrocoelium dendriticum | reverse complement strand
ATGGTTCCATTGTTCCAAAGGCGTACTCTCTTTTGCCATACAGGGACCCTAAATACCTTCAGGTGTTTTCCTGATTTGCAAGCTGCGCGACATTTTAGTTCAATGCATTAACCTCAAAAAACTGCATGTTAACCAAACGAATGAATAGGTTAGGGGACGCGAAAACGTCTGCAAGATCGCCATCGTAAGCTGAAAGAAGGTTGCCGATGTGTCATGAAGTACAACCGCTTCCTGAACAATAAGCGTAATTCGACATCATGATATATGCTTATAAGCAACCATGATAATGAGATCCCAGAATGTTTTGGAAACGTCCTGTTTGTACATTGTTGTTCCTTTCAATAGTAATTGTTTAACATAATTGCGAAGCGCAGTCTCATTGCAGACTGTGGTTGACATTACTGTAATCTGTACTAAAATCCAACACAAAGAACCTAGGTTTTTATACAGAACAAACCCAGGATTTTGAAATCCGCCGCCTGTCTCTGACGTTATCATATTACATGTCTTAACTTGTGTCTAACGGTTGCATTGGGCATACCACACCTACCGATGAACGAGCATGAATATAGTTCTCTATTGATTGCCGCATCAGTCCTGATTCACGCATTGGACGAAGGACATCAAATCTACTTGGAGGGTGTCAATTACCATTGCCGGTTTATCCTAGCCATATGGTAACGAATGACTGTCAAATTGTTAGAAATTAAGATTGTTGACTTAAGCGTAATGAGAAAGGACGGTGGTGAACTATCTACTTGGTAGCTGTCTGATTTACATTGGTTAGTCAAAGAAGTGTACGACAAATCATATGGGGCAGAGCGAGGAAATTAAATCACCCTAGAACCCATGGCTTGCAGACTTATACTTGAGAACATCATAGAAATAACCACCTGATATCTTGTCATTCATTAAACACCAGTCTGAACTGCAAAGCAATGAAAACTATTGTTAAAACTAGCTCAAGGATAATATATTCCCGTTCGCTAGATACGCCATACGGCACTTCCTCCGGTTCACCTGTACTGACAAGTCTTAGTTTCAAAAGCTAATCTATCCATTCTAACTACACCAAACGGGTGATTACAAACCCCACAAAAGTACGAATCCTAGAACGGTACTATTAATATTTATAATTCTTCAATGAGCATACAATATTAAATTACGGAAAATATCGAGTGCAAGCGGCTAACTCAATCACAATGGGCCGATTGAATTACTGTGTGACACCATACGATACAGAATTTTGAGGCAGGTCGAAAAAGCTAAGTTTATTCCGATCCAACGTTTCCCAACGTAGCTGTGAAAGGAATTGTTTTCTCCCAATCTGTGTTCAGCGCTTTGTTCAGATTCCGTCGGCAGGTTCAAGTCACTCGCCATTTCTTGTGACCTTGTCAGCTAATGCGCCTGCAAAATTCATCACGCGGACCGCACTACCACGCCTACCGCTCATTTGACCCTAAAACCACCAAGCTCGCCTGACCGATATGCGCCGCTCTTAAAGATGAAAAAGTACAGAACGCTAACCAACACACTGGGTCAGGTAACGACACCATGTTGAATGGCAAAATTGCGGAAATGAAAAGAAACCAAGCGAAGGTGTTTGCGGGTTAGAGAATGTCATCGAGCAGTTACAATCGGTCTGGTTTTGCTCGCCATTTTTGGAATGACATCATAAGAAATGTGCAGATGCGTTCCAACAACAGGTACAAGAGCGAAATAGCAGGCAAGCTACAATTTTTTCTGTACTGCGTGCGTCACCACCTTACTCGTTATGTTTGTTTATCCTAGCTCAGCATTTCTAACGATTAACCGCAGGAGTCAAACAGATGATAAACGCTAAGCTTACTTCGATGGAAAGGAGAATACACCACGGAAACATAGCGGCTTCTAAGCAACGGAATGCTGAACTGTCCGTTTCCCCTGCACTGCAGTCAGCTACGTCCCATCTCCGTCGTCTTCTTTAAATTTGGTGGAACGACGGGCGAAAGCAACCCGTATGTACGAGAGTAAAACATTGCTTACCGCAAGGAAAACCTGGCAGGACTCGAAACGTCTAGTTAAGCTAATTCCAGTAGACCAGACAAGTAGCATTGGTAAGGCTAAATCAGCTGGACATCAAACTGTGGTATCTGTAGCTCAAATTGCTTTCGTTGAGACAAAGGCCCCTAGAACATCAGTTACATATCAGAGATTGCTGCAAAGTTCCACCGGAAGGGCGAGATTACTGGCTCTTCTTGTGCAAATACCGGTAACGCGAACAGAGAGACAAAGAGCAATCAACCAACACTTGTCATTAAGTCAGGACAAAGGAGTTTCATACTTTGCAGATCAACCAAAAGGGGATCCAGCAATAGTGCCCCGACTGTTGTATGACTAAATGTCACTAAATCTACCGCCCTCACATTACGGGGTAAGTTATCAGGCGACCAAGACTAATGGAACCCATTGTGCATGCACAGGAGTGTTAAATCCTAGCCGAGAAACTTTTATACGAAATACTCGTTATCCGAATTTGCCACACTATGTATAACCCAGACTTATTCAAATAACCTAGGATCCTTCACTGTCGCAGAAAACGATTTTCTCGCAGCAACCCTAAAACTCAGATCCTGTGGGATACGCATTTATCCGGATGTCCCTTGGAGCGCCCGATAATCGAAAAGCAACACCGAAGGAGGGCACAGCAATCAAGACCGTCTAAACACAATTTTCATATTTTGCATGCCAGAACATCCTTCTGAAGATGTACAAGACACCGGTAAGCAGGATATAGAACAGTGGCGGTGCATTCGTGAAAAACTTTATTTGAATAATATTGCAGTGCTCTCGCTCACCGGGCTACCTCACTCACCAAATATTAGAGGAAGCTGCCCAAGTATTTTAAAGAGTGTAGTTTTAGTCAGAGCAAAAAGCAACCGATTTTTGGGATAGATTGTTGAGAAATCGAAAATGTATTACTTTTGAACTTCGGTTAAAGGTCGCAAAAACTTTGCACAGCTCAAATATTTAACAGCTTGAATCAGGAAGCATATCAGCGAATGTAAGAAGGCGTAACCTGACTGCTACTTTATTTACCTCTGACGTAACTCTAAACGATTATCAGGATGCACCTTGGTCGAAGTAATTTTCAGACGAGGTATCATTATCCCATCAAAAATGAGTAACTGCCAACCTCCCATTTGCCGGCATTCTCTCCCACTTGACTGTTCCTCCCATCTGTGGGCTCTTAAAGGCCGAGAAACTGACCTGTTTGTGTAAGAACGCTTAGGGTATTTTTAACTAGCTGACTGGCCTGATTGATATCCATGCTTCCTGGTCATGTGATGTCATTGGTATCACGGAGATGTGGTTGCACACCCGAATGACGGAAGCCGAATTTTCGCTACCTGGCTTGTCGCTGATCCGGAAAGACAGGCTCACAAAAGGAGGAAAGGTAATCATGTATTACAGAAAAAAACACAGTGCGCAGCCTTGCGTGATTCAGACTCACAGTTCCCCATTATCTTTGTTGCCGCCTGCAGTTTAAATGCGGTGACGCTTACCTTATTGTCTTGGGGTACCGTCCCCTAACTCTACACTTAAAAACTACTACAACCAAGCGAGTGCCTTAAGATGTAGTTTACAGCGAAAGTGCACTCACATATTCATCAGAAGTGATTTTAACATACGTTGCGTGGAAACACCCACCAAGATCCGAGAATAATGTAAAGCGGATCTACAAGATTTCATCACAAGAGTTCCTCTTTACAATCTCATAACTTCCATGCTGGTTCAGTAAAGGTAAGAGACCATCTGTCCTGCTTTTTACTTTTACCAATGATGAGCATTTGATGGATGTGTTGGTTGTAGACTGCCTGTTGGGTCGCAGTGATCATGCAGTCATCAGTTTCAACTTCGTCTGCCATGCAGGATATCGTATTAAGAACGAATAGACTGTGTTAACTACTATAGGCTACCATCGATTGACCCAGATCGTAGGCGCCACAACTTGGTCGTTCGTTGAGTGAAAATCCCCGGCAGTCGCCTGACACGAGTTCGTAAATTCATTAAGTCGACTGATTGTAAAGGCTTCAGAGCTAAACAATTGCAATAATTGTAACTGGGTTTCTTTCGTTAGGAGTGGAAGTAAAATGTGGATGACATTACGCGACGCAGCATGACCTGTGTACAGGGAAGATCCAGCACCAGAAACTTGGAACACCTAATAACACCAGGAAAATACTGCACCCAACCGGTAAGAACCGAGAAATACGTCCATCAGCACAATACCGCAAAATCCTTCAGTGCTAACTGCTGTTAACTAGTGTTCAAGCACGTCAATTGTCTACGAGTGAGCTTTGTCGCAAGGCTCAGTTCTAGGTCCGTGTTTGTTTTTGTGTTTATTATTGACTTTGCACAAGAAATCAATTTAAACCTCCTAAATATTGTCGACAATGTCAAGAATTGGCTCAAAGTCTAGGCGAAAACCGACCAAAATATGCATCAGAGTGACCTAGATACAATGCGTCATTCGTCAACCCAAAACGTACTTCAATTCAGAGTCAGTAAATGCAATGTGCTTTCCATCCGACATCAGAGCAGCTACTAACACCGGCTTGGAACGAATATTTTCTACAACGATGCACTCTCGAACATGGGTTCGGTGTCCAAATTCACGATGACTTGGGTTGCTTCAGGCCATCCGGAAACCTCAAATGCTGGGAACCAACACGTTAGGCTGTTGCGACTGGGTTTTGGACAAAGCTGCGGCTACATATTTTGAAAAATCCTCAGAGCGTATGTTTGCCCCATGCCGAACACAAAAATGAAACTTGGCATGCATGGCTGAAACACGTTCTTAATGCATTGGAGCAGCCACAACGTCGGGCATCCAAGGATGTATTTGAAATGCGCAATTTTTCTTGCTAGGTGTGGCTGCAATGGTTAGGGTTATTCAGTGGAACAAGCGCAGATTGCGTGGCGACCGAATTATGGCATACTTGCTTCTTCCAGAGCCACATCATGCTTGCCACCCTTTACTGCAACTCAGCCTCAATTCAAACTTGAGACGTCATTCAAGGAAACTCGTTGTACAGTATAGCCGACACTAACATTATTTAAAAGACGATTGGATGATGCACAAAACTAAGTAAATTGCACTTCGCATTGCGTCTCCATCCCACACCTGGAGAGGCCATGGAAATACTTGATGTTAACTTTAGTGGTCTGAATTTAAGCGGATCGCGGGACTACATCGGAGCAACCGATAAGTCCCTATTTTCATATTTAAAGTACAAGCGGTTAAAACTATAACTATTCTGATCCTTATTGTTACGTAGGTAATCCCACAAACTATCCAACGGGACTTGTAATGTTAAGATTCCTTAACCGGCAGAAAGTCATTGCTTTTGTTCATTATCAAAGCCCACACCAGAATTCCTTATCTGAACCCATAATAGTCTAGTCTGGCTTGCCCCGGGACACAGGCCTAGGTCATAGATTGCGTTCGGCAAATACCTTGCACGGAAAGTGCTTCTACTTTTCTGTTGTTTGTCGATAATATCAAGATATGTCGCCCGATTCAGGCCGAGGCCGACCAGAATTCACTATATTTTGACCTAAATATGTGGCAATAGTGGTCAACTCGAAATCTGCCACGCGGCAAAGTGGACAAATGCAGAGTATCTGTCCTTATGGGCTAGGAACGGAGATACTGCAGTGATCACAGGTCGAACGCGACTTTGGCGTGATTGTTCGGAATAACTTCGGTTGTTCCAACCAATCCATAAGGCCAACGAAAACTGGTAACTAACATGTAGATTTGCCACGACGGGCGTTCGAACAAACAGAAGCCATTATTTTCAGACATAAGCTGAATCCGTATGTTTGCCCCGATGTTCCTTACGAAATCCAAGCTTGCCATCTATTGCTGAAGCGTGAATTTACTGCCTTAGACTAACCTCCTCATTTGGCCTTTAAATCTGTAAATGGAATGCACCACCTTCATATGAGCAGAGGCCGAAATAGTTGGAAATATCTATCGGGCGGTATCGCCGACTTCGGGGCCATTTCATGGTGTATTTGATTATACACCATTCAAAAAAATGTACGCCCACTTTTTTCTTTCAACTAAGGAGTAATACCAAGCTTAGGGGCTACTTCTTGAAATTAGCAGAACCGTACAGCATTCCATTGTGCGGTAGGAATTTATTATCCAATTGTTTGCGTCAACCATGCGTCGCTCTCCCCGATTCGGTTTTTTCTGCATTATTGAGAACCAGATTTACAAGTAGATTGGTTGACGCACTCGGCCACTTAAATTTTTTTTATTGAAACCAATCTTCATCCTATTCACGAGAAATACCTGGGATGTTTTCTTCTATTGTTGCTATGGAAACACTGTGGTTGCAGGGCTAATGCAAAACGTAGGTTAATATCTTTCTTTTAAAAATAGAATTAGCAACATTATTTTTCGTTTAAGTTTTCCGATAAACCACCAAACTACTCAAAGGGCTTGTAATGTACTTTAAGATTACATTAAATATTTCATTGTTCATTTCGGACCATTATTCCAGGAAGAAAAACAAACAAAGAGAATGGATTAATTATGCATATTCACTTGTCTCAGTGAGGGTTGAACGTCCCGAAGTTAAGAAAGCTTTGGATACGTACACTTTCAAGGCACATTTATATATTTCTTTTGCGAGATGGAGTACCACTAAGATTTTACAATGAACGCAAACATAATTCCTAAAGAGCTGATGGTTGAATGAAAGCCGTAGTTTTACTTGAAGGCCAAGAGTTGTGAAACGAGCTATTAAACGAGACCAACTGCGAATGCATGTTCGAACGTCCATATGAATGTGAATGCCCGGCTCGCACAATGTGAATGATGCTTCGAGTGATAACCGCTAATTACCTTGTTACAGTCGAAATTCTTCAGGCAGCAATGACTGAGTTGAAGTAATACGTCAACAGCGAAAATTGCCTTGCATTAATGATCATCCAGACGAGTTTAGCATCATATCACAGTGTCTTTGGTTTATCTTAACAGCTGACCTGTATTTAGGATCCCAAACAACAGTACATTTCCAAAAGATTGACGTAACACTGGAGTCAGGTGTCGCGGTTGTTTGACGATTTTCGGTAAAGATTACTAATGTGTTTTCTGTCGACTTCGCAGGATCGCCAGAAGCGTCAGCCAAAGCGGCGCAGTTGAAGAACAGGTGAATTAACACTATTCGCCCATGTATCCACCCAAAGAAGTCTGCAGCCAGAGGGCATAATTAAGGATAAAAAGATTAGATGCGGTGAACTGATACGGGTAATTTTGGTATGTACAAACAATGGTACATTTCAAAGAGACCTACGCCAAAGGTTTTTGAAGGAGACCAAAAAAATTAAACTGTTTCGAAATCCCCAGAAATGGTGAAGTCCTAATTCAGTGATACAACTTATATCATTTTATTTTTGTGGGCAGTTTATCATCCCTTTTTTGGCCACCTCGATCGGACGGGTAATTACTGTTGATCGCATGCCGTTTGAAAATGAGTGGAATGCTTATGCTTTTTTATTATTCCTATTATTATAATATATTAATATACATTTACAAGTCTATGCACCCATTCCTAATTTATATCTTCCCATTTAGTTTTATGATGACAGTTGCTGAATTACGCTTCAATTGTCAACTTATGCCTTTGGTTTACAATGTGTTATCGTTTCAGATTTGGATGGCGATTTCCACGATACTGTATTTTACGCACAACATCATCACCGCAATGCAGACGGTGAAACTACGAAGGGATTACAATGGTCAGGTTCGTTTAAGAGACCCTTTTTAATATGTGAACGCAGAAGGGGATCTTTCCGCAAATGCGGGTGCACTCTCAGTACTGGCAATTAGTAGCCAGTCGTTAGGCATTCTTGAATTGGTAAACTAGTGTCTCATTTCACGCGCCGCTTTATATAAGCAATTACCCTAGAAAATATTAGGTCTGTTCTTTTACGTCTTCTAGCAAACGTTCCGCAACCGATTGCACGCATTATCGCAACGAGGATGGACCTTACCGTGGTTCGATTATTTTGTGTACTTCAGTTATCCATTGAGCTATGCTGGGTAGTGCAAATTTGCATTTTAAGAGCCACTCATACCAGATTGATCAATGGTTAGAGGCCAGACAAACTCACCCTCCTGGTCCTCCAGGTTGGGGTTTCAAATGACGGTCGCTCATTATTCCTTAAAACGGAATCCGTGTAGCCCAATGCCTAACTCGTTGCCTTGTGGTAAGGTTATTGAAACAAACAATTCCTTGATGCTCTGGCCACCGCAGAGGACAATAAAACGTAGCACATATACTGCTTTGGGCAGGGTGGATAGGGGTTTGAATGCTACTGCTCAAGCCTTTCCGTCTTCTCATGCCCCCGCTTGCACTTTTTCACCCTTATCGTCTAGTTCTAGCTTCACTTTTAACCTCCTTGTTTTCAACTCCAAATTTTCGGCCCTCCACACACGGCTTCAATAGTCGCTTTTCTTTTATATTTAACTAGCATGTGATCGTAGAGTGGCATTCATGTCCTGTCAACTGGTCAATGTTCATGTAAGCGGTCAAACCCAGTTCATCTGCTTCCATTTATAGCCCTCGACCTCCTTCATTTTTGCATGAATTAAAGTTCTCACGTTGCTTCGGATCCGTTAACAGGCAGCACTTACCAGATCATTAGAGGCCACTCGATCCATATTTACTGCTTATCGGAAACCCGCCTGCAAGACTTGAGCTCTGTGCTCACTCTGCGATCCCATTCTGGTAACGTTAGCAGGATATTCTCATCGCGCCTATCCGGGAGGGATGCAGGTTCGAGCACTGTAAAATTCGGTGTTAGTATTGCCCTGAGTCCCCGGGCTGTAGCTACTCTGGTTGATTGGATTCCAATCAGTAGCCATATGCTTGCGGTCCTAAATGCTGGCTCGTTCAAAGCTTTAAAGTCGCGTGTGACTAACAAACGTCTATTCGTTACCGCTGCATACGCACCGGCAAACTCTAGCAATGCCTCGGTAAAAGAAGATTGTTATCGCAAAATGAACGAGCTCCTTCGCCACAGAAAAACCTTGGACACTGTAGTTCTTGCGGGGAATCTGAACGATTAAGTTGGAAAATTATCCACTGGTGAGCTGCTTCTGTGAAGTCAACATGGTGAAGGCTCTCATAATGATAACGGTGAGCGGTCACTTCATGACAGACAGCAACGCAAGTAACTTAATCGATACCTTCTTCGTTCCTTTCAGGTGTCAGAGGATTTATTGTTGATCGGTGTAATACCAAGCAAGCACTCAGTCGCTTAAAATAAACGAAGTGATATATGCTGAGAAACTAATTAGGCCAAAGGTAGAAGAATGTCTCTCAAAAATGCCCTCTGCTGACACAATTCCGATCGTGTTATCCTTATTGCTTTCAGTTCGGCTGGTCTAAATATTTGTTTCCAAAGGCATTCAGGGTACCGTTCTGGCAAGACATAAAGTACCCTGAAGACAACAATGGTTCCAGTTTGATGTCCACTTTAGACTAGCTATTGCAGAATGGAAATATTGATGCGGCTGATGGAGCATTTCCACAAGACCGCGGTACTATTCTCCTCTATCCTTTTAGACAATCTTCTGGTTGCGTGTCCAAAGTAACTCACACTACAAATGCAAGCAGTCTGATATACAATAGAGGATTAGGAAAGAAAAAGAATTATGTTGTCATGACGTTGGGCATTGAAGAAAGACGTTTATGTGAGTACGTTTGGGTCGGTGGGACAGGTGGATTTGAAGCACTGCAGGTGAAATTCCTTTTGCTCGTCTGATTAATGGGAATATCGTCTTTAAAGGGAACGGATAGGACAACGTCCATTTTAGGATCAATAGTAATCAGTTCACGGAAATCACGAATCCATGCGCGTTGTCGAATGAGCCGTGCTGTTTAACTGTTTCAATGCAGCGTAATGCCGATACTGTTATTTTTAAGTTCCCACGTCGCTTTGTTGTAAAATTCCCTATACAGCATACAATAAGCGAACACGGTTCTTTTTGAAACTTAAGGTTATAAAGCTCTGAGGGATTTGCCTCTTCAACAATGTGTGCTTATTTCTGCCAAGGATATTGGGGATTCGGTTTTTAAAGTAAATAGTATTTGTGGCCTTAACAGCTATTCCTGCATTTGGAAATTTGAGAATATAAGAAGCTACTGAAGTTTCCTTATTTGTAAGTGTCATATAACTAATTATTTAAGTCGGAACATGCCACAGGCTATAGAGAGGACTCTCGCCGTTAGCACTATTAAGTGCATCTGACATACTGAATGCTATCAACATTTTAATAGCTTGCATGCCATCATGCGTTCCATGTCCCATTTTACGGGACCATGAAGAAACATCTGCATGGATCTATATTGATTCGTTTGGGACTTTGAGTAGCGAATATGACGACAAAAATAAAAATTAACTTGGGTTATCTTTGTTTTTTTATTTGAAGCTATTCTTTAGGTAATGTGTACATTTGAGCATTTTTATGGGAAACTAATAGCTTTACCAGTACCTTTGTGCACTTCTCACACATTTTATGTCTTCGTTTCGAAGTGGTTCTAGTTTCATTAGCCAGAATTCATTGCTAAACAATGCACGAAGTGCCGGTAAGGAAAATTCTGCTTGAGCTGTGTACCATTAAGCGTTCAGTCATAAATACCAACTGCAATCACTTGAAGAATAAAACAATTTAGCAAATCCGTGTACGCTCGGTATGCTATGGCAGGTTGCCAAATAACTAGTCTGTTTAAGTTCCGTACCAATGGAACGTTGACAACAATAGCTGTTGTAGGTTGATTTGTAAGTTGTCTCTCTTTGCTAGAACTATTCTGCGTTCACATGTCGTTATGTACTAAAAGGCTAAAGTATCGCCTCTTATTTATCTAACAAATTGGGCAAACATGTGAAGATTACTAAAGAATGCAGATGCAGTCAGAGGTGTTACAATTTCTTCGTTTTTGTAGCTAAATTTCGATGTAAACGTTGCACATTTGTAAAGCTTTATTCGAAAGAATGCTGAGATTTCTATTTATTCAACACAAAAAGCTTGGTGCTGTCGAAAATTAATGCAGTACTAAGCCTGGGTACTTCTGAAGCACCAAAAAGATTACAGTCTGGTTATGTGTGATGGCATTTACATGCTACACCCAATGATTGTTAAGCGTTAGATAAAGCTTAATTAAGAGAATTTCAAAAAGCTATATCATCTTGTTTTTCACATAACTGCAATCAAAACACAAGAAACATAGGTATGCAATAATAGTTCAAACTCAAGCCAAAACAAAATATAGTTATTACGGTATATTCCTTATGGTTTTCTGTTGTTAATTGCCGAATCCACTAATTTCAATTATTCTGTAAAATTTACTTTTATTCACCATAAAAAATTAATCAAACGTCATGAAATATACTTTTCATATCGTCTGATTATAAATACATCTTCAGGGCTTGTTTATTTATACATTTCACGTTCCTTTAATTCTACTGCTTTTACTCTGCATGCTACTGGGACAAGTCAACGTAATTTCGTTATCCATCCGACAGATTTAAGCCTAAACAAATCATATTCTACAAGAATCAGAAATTTTCATGAGCAATATTTCCGTTATAACCGGTAAACTGACCTTGACACTTTTCTGCTGGTAGCGAGAATGTGAAGACGTATCAATGTGGATTTAAGCTATTGGAATTGAGTTCTACAATGCCTGACAAGACAGAACGTGAGCTTTCACCAAAAAATCTCATTTGGCGCTGAGATTTGTCTACGGGTCCCAGAGAATAAAGTCGGACATGGTGATTAAACTAATCCTCAGAGACGAATTTCGGAATGAAACTGATTATAGATGGCTTTAAATCAGACTGCTTGTAGCCTGAAGCAAAGTTTGCTTCTTCATTCCGCCGCTTACGATTAAACGTAAATTCCCACCAAAAATCCATAGTTGCTAGTTGATACGCCCTCAAAGCTAAATGCAATCGGACCCATAGTTAACGCTATCCAACTGATGTAACTAATAAGTTGTACAATTTAAGTTTACTTAACTGTACAATAATGTTTATGTCGTGTTTGTTATAACACAGTTATTCCGAAATGGAACATGTTCACATAAGGTTATATAAATTTTTAGCTGGGCAATTTTCATAGCGAAAATTTAGAAAAGTATTAGCTTTGTGCATGAAAATACCTTCGACGCGAATGGAATTATCAAATTTATCAGATAAATAGACAGTTTATTTTCGAATTACACGGAACAAGACTAAGCAGAGGCAAACAATTAACTAAAAATATTCGAGGATGGTAAAATAACGCATGTTTGTCAACCAGGTGGGCAGCATATTTATACTTAATATTGATATTATGTGACGGCCCATATTTAGTTAGTCCAGTGAAGGTAGATTTCAATAGTCGTTTTAGAGGAGCATAGTTGTGTGACGACTATTTTGCTAGCAAAACGGAATTGAAGTGTCGAAAAGTAACTGAGTTCCTTGCAACTAGTTCTTCGAGTGAATTCGTGTTTATCTTACTATAAAACATAGTATAGAGAACTATCGTCAGCTGATTGATCGGCAGAATTATAGATATTTGTATGGCTGGAAAAAACCGTGCAAATTGTTCCTAAAACGCAGTCAGGTCGCATAAAATAATGCTGATCCGCCAGCGTTACAATTTAGTCGGCTGCATTATCCAGTTGAAATTTCCAGCTCGCGGATAATACATACTGAATAATGCGAATAGAGAGCGAGAAGATAAAAAGTCTGTGTTGGTCCCTTGTATGTGGATCGGGCACATGCGCAGAATCACGTCTCTTCTTTCTGCGAGGTGGCAGCAAATGGCAGCTGCACTACACCTTATCCGAATGCGATACGCTCTTATACCTAAGTCCCGAAAAGTGCGTGTCAAATAATCATTTTAATTCCTACGGCCATTTTGTTTCTCCTATTGCTTCAGGCAATATATACTCATATGGAACCACTTGAAGCTCGTAGCATAGGGATTGAGCGAGGCGCTTTATATACTGGTGTGCGCCGCCAAAAGGTCCATTCTGGAAATAACAGTACCATGCACACTCTCTAATTGTGGCCACCGACACCCGAGGAACGCCGTTTGTTAATTGGTGCCGGTCAGTTAATGGTGCCTTGGTCTGTCATCACCGCGGACGATGCGCTTGTGTAAAAGATAAAACTCGGGATTCGTGGATTCCAACTTAACCAATTTCTCAGTTTTCTGCACGTAAAGGATAACAAGAAATACAGTAGCAACTCTTCAAGATGGATAAAGTCTCTCTCATTAGACTTTGCTTGTTCACGACCGGTGCAGTGATGGCATAAGTATTCGTATTCTTACATTTTCTCAGTGCAAAGGGTAATTTACCCTACGAGGCTAAGGAAATGGTGTCGCACTATTTTATTCAAAGCAGCAACGTTACCATATCCTGTGGCGTCATACACAATTTATGTTCCACTTGCGATTAGCTTTGATTCACGTATGTGACAACCGGCTCAATGAAGTCCGCAATGAATTGGTTATCCCTGAGCTGCTCGATTTGTGTTGGTTCGCCATTTACCCCATCCTCGGAAACGATGCGACCCCTTGTAGCACGAATCCTAATGGATCCGATGTATGCGAACTATTGATGATGCTCACAAGCCTTCAACTGCAGTCTACTGCTTTTCCGGGAATGTAGACGACAATCTGAAGTAGAAGCTGGCTCTGCTGAATATAAATTTTCTACATCCAAAGCACCTACTCACAAGTACATCAAAAGATATCCGCCCTAACAGTTACTAAATGTGTCCTACATAACTATTGTTAGCAGACGTGTCTTTCAGCGTCACCCTCTCCTCTGCAAGATTCGTAACTTGATGGCAGTAGAGGATAAGACACCCCAAATCGCCGTTTGTTTGTAAAACATGACGGTCCAAAGCTGTCCTCAGGGGCAGAGTGGCATAGGCTGCTGACTGGTGGTGCAAGCCACTGGTGGTTATGGGTTCGAATCCTGATGGATCCGATGGATCCGCACTACTGATGATGCCTGACAGGCTGAAAAAGCTGTCTAGAATTTGGCCTGGCATGTGGACGGCTATCTGATTTGGTAGCCGGTTATAATGAACTTTAATTATCCATGTAGTTATCTAGTATATACCATCTGCATTAAATCAGACTTGTGCTTCAACACCATTTGCCCTAGTAGTTCTAGAACGCAAGTGTGGTTGTGATCCTACACGTTTTGCAGCGCAACATGTTATCGTTAAGGTACTCTAGAAAGCGATTCGGCAGTAATTTGCCTGTACTGTTTGCACCAACAGCTGCAACCTGGAGAGCGCATTTGTCAAATATCCATGTTGCAATAATCATCCAGTTACGATGTCCAAAGTGTTAAATCAGGAAGAAAAAGAAGAAAAGAAGAAAAAGATATCTTACATGCTTGGCAGCGGGAATAATTCATAATTATATACCGCCCATCTGATTGGTTAATAAAGAAGGAGTCGTTATTCGTACTCGTCCTATATTACTATGAAAATGGGTTGACAAAGTGTCTTGGCTCGCCTGATAATGTAGTGTTTGGGCAAACATTTTATGTTGCACTTAAACTCTTCCTAATATTGGAGTGGAATACGCCGAGCAGTTTGTCGCGTTGATAAAGCGTTACTTGTCTATTTGCAGTATTTTTAAGTAGAATTTGGATTGATTAGGTTTATGTGTAGACTCGTTGCAGTTAGACACAGAAAGACAGCCACCGCACATCAGGAAAGTGTTGAACGGCTGTTTTGTCCTACTGGGCTTCGTCAAGAGCGCGCACCCTCGGAATCCAGCCGGATTAGAACCCGCGATCTTACTCTTGCGAGACAACGAATTATGTCACTGAGCCATTGGCGACGGCAGAGGACCGCCATGACTGATATCTAACTGCGATATAGCGCGGCTCATCCTCCACTGTCTTTCACGGGATAAATGTGCAGATGACAGGGCTGGCCCCAGAGCAACAACTTCCTTTGCAAACCGCCACCAATCGAGATGGCAATCATGCTGCTAAGGCAACTATTGTTTATTTGTAAGTAGTGCTTTGTTGCAATATTGTCTAAATTACTTCGCACCAAATCTTTTTCAGTTAACAGTATTTGTGTAGGATTTAATAGCATATTTTCTGAATATTGCCCCGTCAATCTAACAAATCTTAGGAACGCTTTGAAGATTGGATTGCAATGTGTGCTTTACTGCCCAATGAAATGTCACCCGACTATTTACGGAGACAATCGCAATATGTGATCATGAATTTATAGGGTATTTTCAACCAAATCTATTTTAGCATTTAACAGAGAAATAGAGTCAACTCCCAGCACCAACCATAGAAAAGTTCGTCGAATTAAAAGCCGCTCAGTCAGCAAGTTCTTCTCCAAATTAATCGTCGCCGTGTTTAAAACCGATGGATAAATAAACGTCCTATTGACTGTCACCAGTTTAACAAAACTGTACTGGAACACCGCAGCGTCTGCCAGGACTACCCATTCAGGACAAGCGAACACATACTCACGGTATCGAAGGGTACTTTAACTTCTTTCTTTATAGTCAATGGTTAGTTTAGAGATGTTGCGCTAGAATAATTTCGCACGGTGAACAAGCGTCCTCGAATCTGACAGATTTTGGACACACCAATTTAATTGTCCTTCACTGAATTCGGGCCTTGCTTTTCATCTTACCGCCGATGATTGTGAGGATGTTGACTAATTCCCCGATTCATTTTCTTTAAGTTCGGCAATAACGAAGCTTCTTGTGATGGCTGTGGGTCGTTAAGTGACCAACTTGTTGCGAATAAGATTACCGCACGCCTCAGTCGATATTTGCGATATTGCCGGCTTCTGTTAATGAGCGCAGAGGATTAGGGTTAAATTTGAATGGAAGCACGTCGTACTTAAAGCCAACAATAAGACGACGACGGAGTTTGGTATAAGTTCTGCTTGTGTTGCGTCTAAAATGCTTTCGCAGCCAATTCCATAGGTATCGCAACGTATCTCTGGAGGTTTCAGATGGCGCATGGTAGCGATTTTTAATGGTTTAAGGAACATGGCTGACAGTTTCTCCAGAGCAAATCAATAGTTGACGAGACCGCACGTTTCCAAACGAAGCATCCAGAACTAGCCACTAAATCATCATCTAAAGTGCGGCGTGGTAGTCTAGAATACTCACGATAGGTGTAGGCAAGTCAAAGTTGGCTAAGCCCTTCATGTTGCTTCGCATCGGAGCTTCCCGAGGATCAAATCAATAAATGGGTGCAAACATTGAAAGCAGATGTAGAGTAGAGTGCCTGTTTGCTGCGCAACACAATGTTTTGTGTTCAGGTAGGGTTGCCAAGCATGTAATGTTCACCAGGTTTAGGACTTTATTTTCTCCTCTGCAGTAAAATATGGAGCGGTGGAAGGAACAGGTTTTACCATTGCGCCGTATTTGATTAAATCAAAAGCTTCGGACAGAAGTCACCAGTTACTTATACATCCGGACAATACTCTGTGTGATAACTCCGGTAACATCTGAACAAGGAGGCAGCTAAATATAAATATGTGCGAAAGCGAAACCGGGAAAGAAAAGGTGGGGAAATTCCAACAACTAGCACTAAGTTTAGTCAAATCCTAATAATCATTTTGCTAACCATATGGGCAAATAATTTTGTAACTGACAAATTTTAGTCTGTGGGATTCCACCGAAACATGCCACAACTGCTATCCCTAATTCCTTTGTTTTATTGCTCTTCAGGCTTCTCAACTGATATTTTATGGCTTGATTGATTGGACCATTTACCCTTTTGCTTGAAAGCGAGTCAGATTGAGTTGCGTGATTGGTTGTGTAACTGGTGGAACTTCTGTTAACTGCCGCTAACATTTGACCTTGTTTGGACGTCCGGTTAAAATTTGAGAGCAAAACGATTTCTCGTTTGTGGGAGACATTGTCGGATCCCGCAGCACAATTCCGTCTTAGAATTCTCAATTTATCAGGGATTTTTAAATGTTGCTCTATTCCAAAGCTGATTTAACGGTCAGTGTTATTAATGAACTTTCTCTGTTATCATTGCCCTGAGCATCAGCTACGTCCTGGGCTCAAGCTTGAAGCGGATGCGCTTTAAGCTGCTGCCATAACGCGAGTAAATGCGTTAGGAGGTATTATCATCTATACTGCCAATGCATTCCGTATTCTCTGGGTGCTTACAATGGTGAATATTGGCGTTGGCACAAGGAACATCACTTGTTTTACTAAATACAAAGGGCTCTAGTTGACGTCTGCTACGAACTGTGCAACGTCGCTCCCATACTATAGTGAGATGCAATCTGCTCAAATTGCCACACAATTTTTCCACCTGCTTGTCGACAAGCATTTTGTACAATAATGATATCCCGACTACGGAACGTGATCTAAAATCCCGTAATATACTCTCAAATAAAGTCTTACGAAAAACGCATTGAGTATAAGTGATCATAGTTGATTTCACCATTTCACACGGGAGGACGAATTAAATCGAAACCAACTAATTGCTCACTAGAGGTTTCCATAACGTTGTGGTAAATAAACCTACACCCGCTTGCAAATAGATATTAGGAAGGAGTCACTGAAAACCATAATTTTCCCATTTTATACTGCATTTATTTTTTGAATGTTTAGCCTCAATCTGCTCATTATGCAGGACTTGTCAAACCTTCGCTATCATGTTCGCTACAAATAATATTCATGATCGACTTTTAAGTTCCTCACATTATTTTGCGACTGACCATGTGAGCCCAAGTTGAATTTGCGATCCAAGCCTCGTGTTGCTGGCGCAGGCGCGACATCAATGCACTTGAAGCTACAAAACGTAAAGCGACCAAACTGGTTAGAGGATTGTTTTATCTATATTATCGTCGCGGACTGCATTCCCTGTGATTGTGCAGTGGTAAATGTCGACGTCAGCGAAGATATCTAATCAGGGTTTACATAATACTGACGGACTCAAATCACCCATATCGCAATGTGTTGCAGCTGAGCCGAACGGCCAATCTGAGTGGCCATCAACTCAAACTGGTTAGCATTACGGTCGACCTGATTGTCGATGTAATCTTTTATCCCTCCGTGTGTCCCGTGCCTAGAATGTTCATCCCACTCAGCTTACCTTGACCCTACGTTAACGCTATTGAAAAAACTACTTGATGAAATGCTTTCCAACTTGCAGTACTTGATAGCGCCCGTTTCACTTGGAGGACGAAATAAAACAAAACTAACCTAGTGTTTAATGGCCCTCTTCGCAACATGGCGGCAAGGATACATGCAGAGGACTTTACGATAGTAGCCTATATGTATCTAAACTGGATTAAACTACCATATCTGTCAAATGTAGAAACAAACGAGTGAGCGTTGTTGTTTATTTTTTCTTCCACACGCATTACTGAAGTATAACAACCTTCTATACGTTTTGGTGCGCACATCCCATTCCCCATTCATACTCTCCTTACGCAGTGCATTTAAATCGGTAGATACTTTAAATAACCATTTTATTATTAGATCCTACCAATCTTAATGTTTACTTCAATAATCCTACGGGACTTGTCCGTCACTTGCGCTTTTACCCGTGAAAAATTATTATACACTGTGCATTGACTAACCAAACAGCCTCCCTGTGGTGCCAGCTGGGTGGTTCATGTGAGTTTTGTTCCGGCAAATGCTTCGGCGGAGTGTTCCAGGAAGTCATGCGTTTCCGCTTGGCAAGCGTTCTCCCTATAAAATGCCTAAAATATCCGTCTAACAAAAATTTGACTTGGCGGGTGTAACACACCACTAAGTAAAGTCAATGCTTTATACGTATCCGGATGATCTTGACCAATCCACGGATGTCAGTCATTCAATATGAAGATACCATTTCACTAATTCTCATGCTGACAGCCTGACCAAGATCCATCATATTGGCCTTGTTACATTTACGAACTCAAACAACACCACCACGCACCTGCTTACGTACATGCGTTCGTACACACTAAACACATATACCTAAATGCTACCTATAAACCAGAGTCGTATTTGCACTACCAAAACTAGTTGCATCACCATGATCTGCCAAAACAAGTGAATCGCGTATTCAAGAATTAAAAAATCATTTATTTATTTTGTTAATTTTATATTAAGGATAACACAAAATATGAGCCAGAATAGTAGGGAATGAGTTCATTAAACGACCAGCAGACTACACATCAAGTGAAAGAAGATATCTCAGATAATTGTAACTATGTGTGGAGTCGTTCTTTTATTATTCGTCATCCTGGCGTTACAGTCGGCACAGAGTTTGACATGCAAAATTTTTATGATAATATCTACTCCAATTGTTTGGTTCTTATGAGTACATCTGAATGCGAACTTCAGCTAAACAATAGCGAGTTTAGTCATTATGCCTGTAGATATTCATGGTATAACAACACAGGTGAATCAAATACGGTCAGTCCATCCGATGTTAAGCGGCATGCCGTTTAGAGAAATATGTCTACCAGCCTCACAAAAGCAGGAAGAGACTAGCGACCAATTTGGTCTGTTAGCCCCTAATGAGTTTCAACAACATAATTAATGAAGGCTTAGCGAATGGAAGCTGACCGGCGACGCTCTATCCATTGCTTATGCTAAAGAATTCACAGGTGTTTTCGTACATGGTACGGTCAAGTATGTGTCGGAAGATCGAACCGGCAGAAATCTCTGGATCATATTGCGCAAAATATGATCAGAAATCCTGGTACACAGTCCCCTCTCAGTTGGGCCTATGTACCGGCCACCGCAAGTAAAATAAACCCTATACACTATTGAGGCGGCAACTCAAAATCTGACGTGTTCAGTTTGGATTTAAACAGTAACTTCATATTTTTGATCAAACACACAAGCTTAATTGCGTAATACCATCTTGTTAAGGATTAACGGATACCGGATCTTAGTCTCCTATCGATTTAGGCGCCTTTGAATGCTAGCGTTATAAAAACACGTTCCTTAGGGACATCGGGCACCCGTTTTAGTACACGCGTTCGCGCTTAAGTGTTTTGAAAAACCTTCTCAGCATATGCGTTTACAGGTGATCTCCAAGCAACTAGTTGCAGCTCCCATTCAGTCGCTTCCTCGGAGCAGATCAGGCGAGCTCACATACCATTGGTATGAACCAGTGCTCATTTTTAATTCACAGGACAGCAATTGTTTAAGTGAATGTATAATCCAGCCTGGGTAGGTTTGTGGTACACAGATCAAATGACTGTACAATTTGGATTTAGTTATTAGGGTGACATTCAATAAAAACAATTGCCAAAATATTCCTTTTTAGCTGCACATTTTATCCTGTGGTGACCGTTGTTTAGTGTAATTGTTTAGTGTATGCGATCTGCTTGCTCGTCATTGTCTACAACGACGATGATGTCTTCTAGGTATGGGCTACATGAATGTACGTTTTAGCTGTAAGGACGTATCTGCGTGTTTTCCAAGTGGCAGCTTAAGATATCAAGCAACACAAGCCCAAGTAGACTTCTAATGGATACATCATTCCTCTGTCGATATATTACGCCCCTAAACCTAAACTAGACGTCCTTCGTGCACAAGCGTAATAATAACTTTAGGCGCTGAGCTGAAGACCCGATTTTTCTGTTGGTACGCTTATTCCGTCTAGAGAATCTTCTAGGATAACTTTGGTGAACAAGTAGCATAAATAAATAAGACCACGTGTTACACGACTGCGTTCAATTATCGGATTCTACTAAGAAATTCGAATGCATCGCTTAGGCAGCAACTAGCATATTCACGCCGAATAGTTTGAAATTTACGCTAACCATTGTGCGTATGCCGCTACGGTACGTAAAACCACCGAAACGCTTTAAACCAAGGAAACACCTAGATATATATTTGTAGAATTAATGCACCAAGGCTTTCAACATTGCATAAACAATATCACTTATTCTTTGTCTATAGAATTTTTGAACTGCTTACGTATTTTTATCTAACGCAAGATAAGCTGATTTATATCGGATTAAACATTTGACATTTTCATGCATGACTTCGTGTTTTATACTGACTCAGATTTTATTACTACAATAACAAAGGTACAACTTGTTTTTATGTTGCTTTAGCGTGGTATTTGTGTACTGCTCCTTACTGCATTTTAATGTTTATTTCAAACCTGAAGCCGCTATTTTATTTTGTATGCTCTTGTTTTCACATTTTTGTTATGTTAGATAGATGCAGATTCAATAATATCAATCCACCTTTGTTAGATATAACTATGCGTACTCCAGTAACCACAACTCTACCTATTAATCTGATGCATTTTTTATATATGCGAGTGTGGCACACTGGTTCCACAAAAGAGAAAATATCAGGTTGCTTGTAAAATGTGACTACAAGATATATATTTTATTGTCACTTGAGGAACATGACATTGAATGGGCACCTCAAATGAATCATGACCGGAAGACGTCATACGCAGTACTTGAAAATTGAAGTTCCAATGGTTTGGCGGGTGACTGCGTACAATATATCAGACTGAAGTTTTTGTACCGTTAATATAATAGGTAGTGGCAAAAAAGACTGCAAAAGATATCCTATCCCATTGTTTTCTCTGCACTTCCACACATTCCACCCACTTTAAATCATTCAGTTACAAAGTACGCTGGATATACCTCATTTCTGATGAAGTCAGTGGGCGTGAATATGGTGCCTAGTTACTTGAATCGGCTTCAGCATATGAAAACGCTGTAACTGCTGCTGCATTATCCTTATCTACACGGTAACTTAGCAAACAGTAAGTTAATTAGTTAGTCATTTTAGGAAATTACAAGGTCGCGGCTAGGTCATTATCCTCTCTAATGAATGTAAATTCTACTTAACCGCACAGGGACAGCAGCAAATTGGATAACTTTGAGGAACTGGGGACAGGAATTTTGTTGGCCTTTTCTTGATCTTGGGGTATTTGATCGCAACGCTGCGTTACATAACAGACAAATTCTCTCAATTCCCCCTAAATCCTAGATATAAGTTTATAACTAGGGGAAGATTTTCATGCAGATATCGTGCCGCTGGAAAAAACTCTTGACGGACAAAGAAAAAGATGCCTGACTGCCGTTGTAGCATAAAACTGGGTTGCTTTAATAAAATTCCGTCAAAAATGATTTTCTCACGTGTTCTTACGCAATTCCTGCCGGTTGTGCTGCTTGACTTATAAGTACGTCATGTCCGCTGAAATCCTGTTATGTTGATTAATTTTTGAATACATTTATATTTGCATTATACTTAGGGGCATTAAACACATTCTGCCCCCACAATTATTTTATTGGCAATTGCATAATAACATAAAGCATGCAAAAAGAAACAATTTGCAATCCGGATGCTCATATTATATAAGAACAAATGTGTTTCTTTGCAGTGCAATATAACTGCATATAGATCTTACGAAAATTAGCTAAACTTCGTGAAAATGAATATTATGTTAGATTTTCAATGTCATTTGTTTGCGGAAAAAGGCCTATGTTAACTTTGAATTAAGCATGCTCAAAATACAAGAGAACCATTGTTTGATTCGTTGTAAAATATTTTGCACAGTGTAATTCACGTTAACCTAAACGAATGATCACGGAATGAGCGAAGTCTCTGCCTTCGCTTTAGGTTCGGATTAACGGATCCTGGAAAATTCTTGAATACGTCATATTATGTTGCTTCCCTAAAAATTTATATGTGTCGGTTCTTCATCTTTACAAAAGGTTATCTTTATTTGCAGAGCATTTCCTTGTTCTTAACAGTAAATTTATTTACGGCCGACATAGCTCATCTTATGTAAGGTTTAAGCATCTCTGCCATCATTTTTGTATTACAAATTTACATTAGCCTTTTCATTGCACTACTCGAATCATAAAGGTAATGCCATTTTTAATACTTTACGTTCGTTTATTATTGATTTACCGAAAGTCTAAAAATATAGCCCACTGAATGTAAAGAAGTAATGTTACACCCGAAGACAGATAAAAATCATACTTTCTGCTTAATTTAAATTTGTCTGCTAGTAGTATTTGTGCTTATTGCTGCCGCCGTTTTACGATGCGAACGAGTTTTGTTGTATCGGCTAATATGGAATGGATTGTTTGTACGTAATAGAATCATAAATTTCCCTTAATTCTTTACCATCTAGGAGACCGCAAGTTGTACTAAAATTTCTCTTTTATTCGAAAAGTAGTTAATGTAGCTTATTGGACGATAGACGCTCAGTCGTACTGGTAGGATGATTGGGCGATTGACTAAATGAATTTGAGTGATAAGGTTGTCGGATTTAGCTAAAACATTTCTGCTGAACGGACAGATTTAGGCAGCTGTCTTCCAAGGCAGCCGTTACGTAGCAGAAGCATTTTTGGTGTCCGCTGCTGGAAATGTGGTAGGAATGCAATTAAAGATAAGCTAACAAAAATGTTTTGGCAATCACTTTTTGTGATGCAATAGTGCCAATGATTATTGCATTTGTATACCTCAGTCAACATCCTATGATATCTTGGCATTCAATTTGTAGTTTGTTTTGAAGTTGCTCTGTCGCTGCTAAAAAATATTTCTAAGTATTTCAGCAGGGATTTCGGAGGGGATTCGTTAGAGCGTTTCCATTCTTAATAATTACGTTATTTCGGATTTTTGTATAATAACTAGTTCGTTATGATCTTAAAATTGGCTGGTTTAGCATACGTCGAAAGTTATTAATTTGTGTTAAATACTAAGCTTGCATGAAGAAAAATAGCTTACATGAGCAATTCGATGAAGATTGATCAAAGGTTTAGGCAACACCATTGTCATTTAACTGGACCATTGGAACAAATACAGTGCAAACCTTTTTGTCTTTCAGTGAGAGCGACCGGTGTATTGCCTACGAATTCGCGCATTTATGTCCTGGGTTTCACTGTTTCACAGTTAAACCAACAATGTGAATATAAGTATCCATTCAACCAGCAAACCAAACATGTTTCTGATACCAGATTAAAAATAATTTGCCAGCCATCATTCAGATAGTTATGCAGCGGACGGAATATCATCAGAATCACCGGTGTCGCACGAAAATGAAATTGATTTTCACATAAAAGTTATAATGGACTTGGTTAACATATACACGTTTATGCATTTATGAATTTAAGTGTAGCGTCTCAAAGTGCTAAAATGTCATTTTTACTGGTCAGACGAAGGATCTTAACTTGTTTTCTTACATACGATATTTGCTGATAACTTGTCTCGTTTAGAAAACGATGCTGTATAAAGTACCATTTTGATTCTTAAAAGAAAATCAACACGGGCATGCTCCCTGTCATTTTGCAGGTTTTATAGGAATTTTGCTTTTGGTGTTTAAATGGCATACGTTTGATGACAACATCTAGGGAATGAATGTTATATTGATAATACTTGCTGCAAAACGCAGTGCTTTGTTTGAAGCAAGAAAGCGTATACTAATTAATAAAGAAAATGTAAAGGTTTAACCTTTTAATTGTTCAAAAATACCTTCAAGAAATTTTGAGCTGCGGTTCCCCACATTGATAACAAGCTGAATGCATAGGTAAATAACAAGAAATTAACATATGTTCAGCTGTTACCATGCTGCATGACAAAAGGAATAGTGCTAATTTCTTCTGACCTTCATTTGACAGATTTTCGATTAAGTTATGGAATAACTTTGTTGGCTATTCTTTGCAAATACAGAATACGTAGTGCATCAAATTTATGAGTGTTCGTGTCACGAGGTATAGTATATACATTAATTAAGATTGCCTTTATCACTTTTGGTCTTTTTTAGTCAGGAAAGTACTTTATTCTAGATGTTTTGGGAAAGGTCTCTAAATTTACGCCAGAAGGCTTTCCGTTGCTCTGGATGATGTGCTAATCAAAAGTATGTACCTTTTAGTTAAAAACAACAGGGAAACAATTAAATCATCATCCTATATATAATCATTCACCTTTGTTAATTTTCAACTCGGTGATCGTAATTATCTGGTGCCATCAGTTTCTAAGTCTAAGCAAAGTATCCATCAACCCACATTGTGTTTATTTGGAATCGGCTGAACATAACCCGATTTTCCACACACACTGAAGCTATTAGAAACGAGTAAACGAGAAAGTATGCCGATGAAGAAGAAAGGAATACCTGCAGCCATGAGAGCATATAAAATTCTACTTAAGTTACCAGCCTCAAACAACTTCAGCAGCCTGTTGCATTCCGCATTAGCTTTGCTTTATTCCACTGCGGTTTAAACTTTGTCCAAAATAGAATGAAACATCTAAAATTAGCAAATACAAACTAAACAAATAGATTAATAATATATGTGAAACAAATCGGCCGTGCGCTGTTTATATCTGTTGCTCAGAAGTTTTAGTAATGGGCTGTGACATTTCCA
>OX104069.1:66285006-66487507 GCA_944474145.2 Dicrocoelium dendriticum | reverse complement strand
ACAGTAGGTGCGTTTTATAAATCAAAACACCTTTGAACAATATTGACCATACGAAAATTCCAAGACAAATGGAATAATAAGAAAGTAATTCCAGCAAACATAGCCCAAAATTGAAAGTCAATATATTCTTGGTGATTCGGTGTTGCTCCTCCCAACCCTGAGACCCCATGACCGGTTTCGTCTTCCTTTAGACTCATCAGATGGAGATACCCTGAGCTGGGGTGGACCTCGAGGTATAGTGTTCAAAGGTTGACGCCCTGACCACTATGGCTCCTAGGTCCACGAGCAACGTTTGGCACAGCGGTAAAGTGTTCCAAGTGGCATTTGGTGTACTCGCTGTGTGGTTGGATTGCGACTCGCAATCTCTATTCAGACCTCGGTCCTAAGTGGACCTCGGTCATTACGATCACAAGGACCGTAACCGAATTGGTGATTCGGTGTTGCTCCTCCCAACCCTGAGACCCCATGACCGGTTTCGTCTTCCTTTAGACTCATCAGATGGAGATACCCTGAGCTGGGGTGGACCTCGAGGTATAGTGTTCAAAGGTTGACGCCCTGACCACTATGGCTCCTAGGTCCACGAGCAACGTTTGGCACAGCGGTAAAGTGTTCCAAGTGGCATTTGGTGTACTCGCTGTGTGGTTGGATTGCGACTCGAAATCTCTATTCAGACCTCGGTCCTAAGTGGACCTCGGTCATTACGATCACAAGGACCGTAACCGAATTGGTGATTCGGTGTTGCTCCTCCCAACCCTGAGACCCCATGACCGGTTTCGTCTTCCTTTAGACTCATCAGATGGAGATACCTGAGCTGGGGTGGACCTCGAGGTATAGTGTTCAAAGGTTGACGCCCTGACCACTATGGCTCCTAGGTCCACGAGCAACGTTTGGCACAGCGGTAAAGTGTTCCAAGTGGCATTTGGTGTACTCGCTGTGTGGTTGGATTGCGACTCGCAATCTCTATTCAGACCTCGGTCCTAAGTGGACCTCGGTCATTACGATCACAAGGACCGTAACCGAATTGGTGATTCGGTGTTGCTCCTCCCAACCCTGAGACCCCATGACCGGTTTCGTCTTCCTTTAGACTCATCAGATGGAGATACCCTGAGCTGGGGTGGACCTCGAGGTATAGTGTTCAAAGGTTGACGCCCTGACCACTATGGCTCCTAGGTCCACGAGCAACGTTTGGCACAGCGGTAAAGTGTTCCAAGTGGCATTTGGTGTACTCGCTGTGTGGTTGGATTGCGACTCGCAATCTCTATTCAGACCTCCGTCCTAAGTGGACCTCGGTCATTACGATCACAAGGACCGTAACCGAATTGGTGGTTCGGTGTTGCTCCTCCCAACCCTGAGACCCCATGACCGGTTTCGTCTTCCTTTAGACTCATCAGATGGAGATACCCTGAGCTGGGGTGGACCTCGAGGTATAGTGTTCAAAGGTTGACGCCCTGACCACTATGGCTCCTAGGTCCACGAGCAACGTTTGGCACAGCGGTAAAGTGTTCCAAGTGGCATTTGGTGTACTCGCTGTGTGGTTGGATTGCGACTCGCAATCTCTATTCAGACCTCGGTCCTAAGTGGACCTCGGTCATTACGATCACAAGGACCGTAACCGAATTGGTGATTCGGTGTTGCTCCTCCCAACCCTGAGACCCCATGACCGGTTTCGTCTTCCTTTAGACTCATCAGATGGAGATACCCTGAGCTGGGGTGGACCTCGAGGTATAGTGTTCAAAGGTTGACGCCCTGACCACTATGGCTCCTAGGTCCACGAGCAACGTTTGGCACAGCGGTAAAGTGTTCCAATTGGCATTTGGTGTACTCGCTGTGTGGTTGGATTGCGACTCGCAATCTCTATTCAGACCTCGGTCCTAAGTGGACCTCGGTCATTACGATCACAAGCACCGTAACCGAATTGGTGGTTCGGTGTTGCTCCTCCCAACCCTGAGACCCCATGACCGGTTTCGTCTTCCTTTAGACTCATCAGATGGAGATACCCTGAGCTGGGGTGGACCTCGAGGTATAGTGTTCAAAGGTTGACGCCCTGACCACTATGGCTCCTAGGTCCACGAGCAACGTTTGGCACAGCGGTTAAGTGTTCCAAGTGGCATTTGGTGTACTCGCTGTGTGGTTGGATTGCGACTCGCAATCTCTATTCAGACCTCGGTCCTAAGTGGACCTCGGTCATTACGATCACAAGGACCGTAACCGAATTGGTGATTCGGTGTTGCTCCTCCCAACCCTGAGACCCCATGACCGGTTTCGTCTTCCTTTAGACTCATCAGATGGAGATACCCTGAGCTGGGGTGGACCTCGAGGTATAGTGTTCAAAGGTTGACGCCCTGACCACTATGGCTCCTAGGTCCACGAGCAACGTTTGGCACAGCGGTAAAGTGTTCCAAGTGGCATTTGGTGTACTCGCTGTGTGGTTGGATTGCGACTCGCAATCTCTATTCAGACCTCGGTCCTAAGTGGACCTCGGTCATTACGATCACAAGGACCGTAACCGAATTGGTGATTCGGTGTTGCTCCTCCCAACCCTGAGACCCCATGACCGGTTTCGTCTTCCTTTAGACTCATCAGATGGAGATACCCTGAGCTGGGGGTGGACCTCGAGGTATAGTGTTCAAAGGTTGACGCCCTGACCACTATGGCTCCTAGGTCCACGAGCAACGTTTGGCACAGCGGTAAAGTGTTCCAAGTGGCATTTGGTGTACTCGCTGTGTGGTTGGATTGCGACTCGCAATCTCTATTCAGACCTCGGTCCTAAGTGGACCTCGGTCATTACGATCACAAGGACCGTAACCGAATTGGTGATTCGGTGTTGCTCCTCCCAACCCTGAGACCCCATGACCGGTTTCGTCTTCCTTTAGACTCATCAGATGGAGATACCCTGAGCTGGGGTGGACCTCGAGGTATAGTGTTCAAAGGTTGACGCCCTGACCACTATGGCTCCCTAGGTCCACGAGCAACGTTTGGCACAGCGGTAAAGTGTTCCAAGTGGCATTTGGTGTACTCGCTGTGTGGTTGGATTGCGACTCGCAATCTCTATTCAGACCTCGGTCCTAAGTGGACCTCGGTCATTACGATCACAAGGACCGTAACCGAATTGGTGATTCGGTGTTGCTCCTCCCAACCCTGAGACCCCATGACCGGTTTCGTCTTCCTTTAGACTCATCAGATGGAGATACCCTGAGCTGGGGTGGACCTCGAGGTATAGTGTTCAAAGGTTGACGCCCTGACCACTATGGCTCCTAGGTCCACGAGCAACGTTTGGCACAGCGGTAAAGTGTTCCAAGTGGCATTTGGTGTACTCGCTGTGTGGTTGGATTGCGACTCGCAATCTCTATTCAGACCTCGGTCCTAAGTGGACCTCGGTCATTACGATCACAAGGACCGTAACCGAATTGGTGATTCGGTGTTGCTCCTCCCAACCCTGAGACCCCATGACCGGTTTCGTCTTCCTTTAGACTCATCAGATGGAGATACCCTGAGCTGGGGTGGACCTCGAGGTATAGTGTTCAAAGGTTGACGCCCTGACCACTATGGCTCCTAGGTCCACGAGCAACGTTTGGCACAGCGGTAAGTGTTCCAAGTGGCATTTGGTGTACTCGCTGTGTGGTTGGATTGCGACTCGCAATCTCTATTCAGACCCCGGTCCTAAGTGGACCTCGGTCATTACGATCACAAGGACCGTAACCGAATTGGTGATTCGGTGTTGCTCCTCCCAACCCTGAGACCCCATGACCGGTTTCGTCTTCCTTTACGACTCATCAGATGGAGATACCCTGAGCTGGGGTGGACCTCGAGGTATAGTGTTCAGCGGTTGACGCCCTGACCACTATGGAACACTTTACCGCTGTGCCAAACGTTGCTCGTGGACCTAGGAGCCATAGTGGTCAAGGGCGTCAACCTTTGAACACTATACCTCGAGGTCCACCCCAGCTCAGGGTATCTCCATCTGATGAGTCTAAAGGAAGACGAAACCGGTCATGGGGTCTCAGGGTTGGGAGGAGCAACACCGAATCACCAATTCGGTTACGGTCCTTGTGATCGTAATGACCGAGGTCCACTTAGGACCGAGGTCTGAATAGAGATTGCGAGTCGCAATCCAACCACACAGCGAGTACACCAAATGCCACTTGGAACACTTTACCGCTGTGCCAAACGTTGCTCGTGGACCTAGGAGCCATAGTGGTCAGGGCGTCAACCTTTGAACACTATACCTCGAGGTCCACCCCAGCTCAGGGTATCTCCATCTGATGAGTCTAAAGGAAGACGAAACCGGTCATGGGGTCTCAGGGTTGGGAGGAGCAACACCGAATCACCAATTCGGTTACGGTCCTTGTGATCGTAATGACCGAGGTCCACTTAGGACCGAGGTCTGAATAGAGATTGCGAGTCGCAATCCAACCACACAGCGAGTACACCAAATGCCACTTGGAACACTTTACCGCTGTGCCAAACGTTGCTCGTGGACCTAGGAGCCATAGTGGTCAGGGCGTCAACCTTTGAACACTATACCTCGAGGTCCACCCCAGCTCAGGGTATCTCCATCTGATGAGTCTAAAGGAAGACGAAACCGGTCATGGGGTCTCAGGGTTGGGAGGAGCAACACCGAATCACCAATTCGGTTACGGTCCTTGTGATCGTAATGACCGAGGTCCACTTAGGACCGAGGTCTGAATAGAGATTGCGAGTCGCAATCCAACCACACAGCGAGTACACCAAATGCCACTTGGAACACTTTACCGCTGTGCCAAACGTTGCTCGTGGACCTAGGAGCCATAGTGGTCAGGGCGTCAACCTTTGAACACTATACCTCGAGGTCCACCCCAGCTCAGGGTATCTCCATCTGATGAGTCTAAAGGAAGACGAAACCGGTCATGGGGTCTCAGGGTTGGGAGGAGCAACACCGAATCACCAATTCGGTTACGGTCCTTGTGATCGTAATGACCGAGGTCCACTTAGGACCGAGGTCTGAATAGAGATTGCGAGTCGCAATCCAACCACACAGCGAGTACACCAAATGCCACTTGGAACACTTTACCGCTGTGCCAAACGTTGCTCGTGGACCTAGGAGCCATAGTGGTCAGGGCGTCAACCTTTGAACACTATACCTCGAGGTCCACCCCAGCTCAGGGTATCTCCATCTGATGAGTCTAAAGGAAGACGAAAACCGGTCATGGGGTCTCAGGGTTGGGAGGAGCAACACCGAATCACCAATTCGGTTACGGTCCTTGTGATCGTAATGACCGAGGTCCACTTAGGACCGAGGTCTGAATAGAGATTGCGAGTCGCAATCCAACCACACAGCGAGTACACCCAAATGCCACTTGGAACACTTTACCGCTGTGCCAAACGTTGCTCGTGGACCTAGGAGCCATAGTGGTCAGGGCGTCAACCTTTGAACACTATACCTCGAGGTCCACCCCAGCTCAGGGTATCTCCATCTGATGAGTCTAAAGGAAGACGAAACCGGTCATGGGGTCTCAGGGTTGGGAGGAGCAACACCGAATCACCAATTCGGTTACGGTCCTTGTGATCGTAATGACCGTTGTCCACTTAGGACCGAGGTCTGAATAGAGATTGCGAGTCGCAATCCAACCACACAGCGAGTACACCAAATGCCACTTGGAACACTTTACCGCTGTGCCAAACGTTGCTCGTGGACCTAGGAGCCATAGTGGTCAGGGCGTCAACCTTTGAACACTATACCTCGAGGTCCACCCCAGCTCAGGGTATCTCCATCTGATGAGTCTAAAGGAAGACGAAACCGGTCATGGGGTCTCAGGGTTGGGAGGACAAACACCGAATCACCAATTCGGTTACGGTCCTTGTGATCGTAATGACCGAGGTCCACTTAGGACCGAGGTCTGAATAGAGATTGCGAGTCGCAATCCAACCACACAGCGAGTACACCAAATGCCACTTGGAACACTTTACCGCTGTGCCAAACGTTGCTCGTGGACCTAGGAGCCATAGTGGTCAGGGCGTCAACCTTTGAACACTATACCTCGAGCTCCACCCCAGCTCAGGGTATCTCCATCTGATGAGTCTAAAGGAAGACGAAACCGGTCATGGGGTCTCAGGGTTGGGAGGAGCAACACCGAATCACCAATTCGGTTACGGTCCTTGTGATCGTAATGACCGAGGTCCACTTAGGACCGAGGTCTGAATAGAGATTGCGAGTCGCAATCCAACCACACAGCGAGTACACCAAATGCCACTTGGAACACTTTACCGCTGTGCCAAACGTTGCTCGTGGACCTAGGAGCCATAGTGGTCAGGGCGTCAACCTTTGAACACTATACCTCGAGGTCCACCCCAGCTCAGGGTATCTCCATCTGATGAGTCTAAAGGAAGACGAAACCGGTCATGGGGTCTCAGGGTTGGGAGGAGCAACACCGAATCACCAATTCGGTTACGGTCCTTGTGATCGTAATGACCGAGGTCCACTTAGGACCGAGGTCTGAATAGAGATTGCGAGTCGCAATCCAACCACACAGCGAGTACACCAAATGCCACTTGGAACACTTTACCGCTGTGCCAAACGTTGCTCGTGGACCTAGGAGCCATAGTGGTCAGGGCGTCAACCTTTGAACACTATACCTCGAGGTCCACCCCAGCTCAGGGTATCTCCATCTGATGAGTCTAAAGGAAGACGAAACCGGTCATGGGGTCTCAGGGTTGGGAGGAGCAACACCGAATCACCAATTCGGTTACGGTCCGTGTGATCGTAATGACCGAGGTCCACTTAGGACCGAGGTCTGAATAGAGATTGCGAGTCGCAATCCAACCACACAGCGAGTACACCAAATGCCACTTGGAACACTTTACCGCTGTGCCAAACGTTGCTCGTGGACCTAGGAGCCATAGTGGTCAGGGCGTCAACCTTTGAACACTATACCTCGAGGTCCACCCCAGCTCAGGGTATCTCCATCTGATGAGTCTAAAGGAAGACGAAACCGGTCATGGGGTCTCAGGGTTGGGAGGAGCAACACCGAATCACCAATTCGGTTACGGTCCTTGTGATCGTAATGACCGAGGTCCACTTAGGACCGAGGTCTGAATAGAGATTGCGAGTCGCAATCCAACCACACAGCGAGTACACCAAATGCCACTTGGAACACTTTACCGCTGTGCCAAACGTTGCTCGTGGACCTAGGAGCCATAGTGGTCAGGGCGTCAACCTTTGAACACTATACCTCGAGGTCCACCCCAGCTCAGGGTATCTCCATCTGATGAGTCTAAAGGAAGACGAAACCGGTCATGGGGTCTCAGGGTTGGGAGGAGCAACACCGAATCACCAATTCGGTTACGGTCCTTGTGATCGTAATGACCGAGGTCCACTTAGGACCGAGGTCTGAATAGAGATTGCGAGTCGCAATCCAACCACACAGCGAGTACACCAAATGCCACTTGGAACACTTTACCGCTGTGCCAAACGTTGCTCGTGGACCTAGGAGCCATAGTGGTCAGGGCGTCAACCTTTGAACACTATACCTCGAGGTCCACCCCAGCTCAGGGTATCTCCATCTGATGAGTCTAAAGGAAGACGAAACCGGTCATGGGGTCTCAGGGTTGGGAGGAGCAACACCGAATCACCAATGCCGGTTACGGTCCTTGTGATCGTAATGACCGAGGTCCACTTAGGACCGAGGTCTGAATAGAGATTGCGAGTCGCAATCCAACCACACAGCGAGTACACCAAATGCCACTTGGAACACTTTACCGCTGTGCCAAACGTTGCTCGCGACCCTAGGAGCCATAGTGGTCAGGGCGTCAACCTTTGAACACTATACCTCGAGGTCCACCCCAGCTCAGGGTATCTCCATCTGATGAGTCTAAAGGAAGACGAAACCGGTCATGGGGTCTCAGGGTTGGGAGGAGCAACACCGAATCACCAATTCGGTTACGGTCCTTGTGATCGTAATGACCGAGGTCCACTTAGGACCGAGGTCTGAATAGAGATTGCGAGTCGCAATCCAACCACACAGCGAGTACACCAAATGCCACTTGGAACACTTTACCGCTGTGCCAAACGTTGCTCGTGGACCTAGGAGCCATAGTGGTCAGGGCGTCAACCTTTGAACACTATACCTCGAGGTCCACCCCAGCTCAGGGTATCTCCATCTGATGAGTCTAAAGGAAGACGAAACCGGTCATGGGGTCTCAGGGTTGGGAGGAGCAACACCGAATCACCAATTCGGTTACGGTCCTTGTGATCGTAATGACCGAGGTCCACTTAGGACCGAGGTCTGAATAGAGATTGCGAGTCGCAATCCAACCACACAGCGAGTACACCAAATGCCACTTGGAACACTTTACCGCTGTGCCAAACGTTGCTCGTGGACCTAGGAGCCATAGTGGTCAGGGCGTCAACCTTTGAACACTATACCTCGAGGTCCACCCAGCTCAGGGTATCTCCATCTGATGAGTCTAAAGGAAGACGAAACCGGTCATGGGGTCTCAGGGTTTGGAGGAGCAACACCGAATCACCAATTCGGTTACGGTCCTTGTGATCGTAATGACCGAGGTCCACTTAGGACCGAGGTCTGAATAGAGATTGCGAGTCGCAATCCAACCACACAGCGAGTACACCAAATGCCACTTGGAACACTTTACCGCTGTGCCAAACGTTGCTCGTGGACCTAGGAGCCATAGTGGTCAGGGCGTCAACCTTTGAACACTATGGCTCCTAGGTCCACCCCAGCTCAGGGTATCTCCATCTGATGAGTCTAAAGGAAGACGAAACCGGTCATGGGGTCTCAGGGTTGGGAGGAGCAACACCGAATCACCAATTCGGTTACGGTCCTTGTGATCGTAATGACCGAGGTCCACTTAGGACCGAGGTCTGAATAGAGATTGCGAGTCGCAATCCAACCACACAGCGAGTACACCAAATGCCACTTGGAACACTTTACCGCTGTGCCAAACGTTGCTCGTGGACCTAGGAGCCATAGTGGTCAGGGCGTCAACCTTTGAACACTATACCTCGAGGTCCACCCCAGCTCAGGGTATCTCCATCTGATGAGTCTAAAGGAAGACGAAACCGGTCATGGGGTCTCAGGGTTGGGAGGAGCAACACCGAATCACCAATTCGGATACGGTCCTTGTGATCGTAATGACCGAGGTCTACTTCAACACGAACCGAGGTCTGAATAGAGATTGCGAGTCGCAATCCAACCACACAGCGGGTACACCAAATGCCACTTGGAACACTTTACCGCTGTGCCAAACGTTGCTCGTGGACCTAGGAGCCATAGTGGTCAGGGCGTCAACCTTTGAACACTATACCTCGAGGTCCACCCCAGCTCAGGGTATCTCCATCTGATGAGTCTAAAGGAAGACGAAACCGGTCATGGGGTCTCAGGGTTGGGAGGAGCAACACCGAATCACCAATTCGGTTACGGTCCTTGTGATCGTAAAGACCGAGGTCCACTTAGGACCGAGGTCTGAATAGAGATTGCGAGTCGCAATCCAACCACACAGCGAGTACACCAAATGCCACTTGGAACACTTTACCGCTGTGCCAAACGTTGCTCGTGGACCTAGGAGCCATAGTGGTCAGGGCGTCAACCTTTGAACACTATACCTCGAGGTCCACCCCAGCTCAGGGTATCTCCATCTGATGAGTCTAAAGGAAGACGAAACCGGTCATGGGGTCTCAGGGTTGGGAGGAGCAACACCGAATCACCAATTCGGTTACGGTCCTTGTGATCGTAATGACCGAGGTCCACTTAGGACCGAGGTCTGAATAGAGATTGCGAGTCGCAATCCAACCACACAGCGAGTACACCAAATGCCACTTGGAACACTTTACCGCTGTGCCAAACGTTGCTCGTGGACCTAGGAGCCATAGTGGTCAGGGCGTCAACCTTTGAACACTATACCTCGAGGTCCACCCCAGCTCAGGGTATCTCCATCTGATGAGTCTAAAGGAAGACGAAACCGGTCATGGGGTCTCAGGGTTGGGAGGAGCAACACCGAATCACCAATTCGGTTACGGTCCTTGTGATCGTAATGACCGAGGTCCACTTAGGACCGAGGTCTGAATAGAGATTGCGAGTCGCAATCCAACCACACAGCGAGTACACCAAATGCCACTTGGAACACTTTACCGCTGTGCCAAACGTTGCTCGTGGACCTAGGAGCCATAGTGGTCAGGGCGTCAACCTTTGAACACTATACCTCGAGGTCCACCCCAGCTCAGGGTATCTCCATCTGATGAGTCTAAAGGAAGACGAAACCGGTCATGGGGTCTCAGGGTTGGGAGGAGCAACACCGAATCACCAATTCGGTTACGGTCCTTGTGATCGTAATGACCGAGGTCCACTTAGGACCGAGGTCTGAATAGAGATTGCGAGTCGCAATCAACCACACAGCGAGTACACCAAATGCCACTTGGAACACTTTACCGCTGTGCCAAACGTTGCTCGTGGACCTAGGAGCCATAGTGGTCAGGGCGTCAACCTTTGAACACTATACCTCGAGGTCCACCCCAGCTCAGGGTATCTCCATCTGATGAGTCTAAAGGAAGACGAAACCGGTCATGGGGTCTCAGGGTTGGGAGGAGCAACACCGAATCACCAATTCGGTTACGGTCCTTGTGATCGTAATGACCGAGGTCCACTTAGGACCGAGGTCTGAATAGAGATTGCGAGTCGCAATCCAACCACACAGCGAGTACACCAAATGCCACTTGGAACACTTTACCGCTGTGCCAAACGTTGCTCGTGGACCTAGGAGCCATAGTGGTCAGGGCGTCAACCTTTGAACACTATACCTCGAGGTCCACCCCAGCTCAGGGTATCTCCATCTGATGAGTCTAAAGGAAGACGAAACCGGTCATGGGGTCTCAGGGTTGGGAGGAGCAACACCGAATCACCAATTCGGTTACGGTCCGTGTGATCGTAATGACCGAGGTCCACTTAGGACCGAGGTCTGAATAGAGATTGCGAGTCGCAATCCAACCACACAGCGAGTACACCAAATGCCACTTGGAACACTTTACCGCTGTGCCAAACGTTGCTCGTGGACCTAGGAGCCATAGTGGTCAGGGCGTCAACCTTTGAACACTATACCTCGAGGTCCACCCCAGCTCAGGGTATCTCCATCTGATGAGTCTAAAGGAAGACGAAACCGGTCATGGGGTCTCAGGGTTGGGAGGAGCAACACCGAATCACCAATTCGGTTACGGTCCTTGTGATCGTAATGACCGAGGTCCACTTAGGACCGAGGTCTGAATAGAGATTGCGAGTCGCAATCCAACCACACAGCGAGTACACCAAATGCCACTTGGAACACTTTACCGCTGTGCCAAACGTTGCTCGTGGACCTAGGAGCCATAGTGGTCAGGGCGTCAACCTTTGAACACTATACCTCGAGGTCCACCCCAGCTCAGGGTATCTCCATCTGATGAGTCTAAAGGAAGACGAAACCGGTCATGGGGTCTCAGGGTTGGGAGGAGCAACACCGAATCACCAATTCGGTTACGGTCCTTGTGATCGTAATGACCGAGGTCCACTTAGGACCGAGGTCTGAATAGAGATTGCGAGTCGCAATCCAACCACACAGCGAGTACACCAAATGCCACTTGGAACACTTTACCGCTGTGCCAAACGTTGCTCGTGGACCTAGGAGCCATAGTGGTCAGGGCGTCAACCTTTGAACACTATACCTCGAGGTCCACCCCAGCTCAGGGTATCTCCATCTGATGAGTCTAAAGGAAGACGAAACCGGTCATGGGGTCTCAGGGTTGGGAGGAGCAACACCGAATCACCAATTCGGTTACGGTCCTTGTGATCGTAATGACCGAGGTCCACTTAGGACCGAGGTCTGAATAGAGATTGCGAGTCGCAATCCAACCACACAGCGAGTACACCAAATGCCACTTGGAACACTTTACCGCTGTGCCAAACGTTGCTCGTGGACCTAGGAGCCATAGTGGTCAGGGCGTCAACCTTTGAACACTATACCTCGAGGTCCACCCCAGCTCAGGGTATCTCCATCTGATGAGTCTAAAGGAAGACGAAACCGGTCATGGGGTCTCAGGGTTGGGAGGAGCAACACCGAATCACCAATTCGGTTACGGTCCGTGTGATCGTAATGACCGAGGTCCACTTAGGACCGAGGTCTGAATAGAGATTGCGAGTCGCAATCCAACCACACAGCGAGTACACCAAATGCCACTTGGAACACTTTACCGCTGTGCCAAACGTTGCTCGTGGACCTAGGAGCCATAGTGGTCAGGGTGTCAACCTTTGAACACTATACCTCGAGGTCCACCCCAGCTCAGGGTATCTCCATCTGATGAGTCTAAAGGAAGACGAAACCGGTCATGGGGTCTCAGGGTTGGGAGGAGCAACACCGAATCACCAATTCGGTTACGGTCCTTGTGATCGTAATGACCGAGGTCCACTTAGGACCGAGGTCTGAATAGAGATTGCGAGTCGCAATCCAACCACACAGCGAGTACACCAAATGCCACTTGGAACACTTTACCGCTGTGCCAAACGTTGCTCGTGGACCTAGGAGCCATAGTGGTCAGGGCGTCAACCTTTGAACACTATACCTCGAGGTCCACCCCAGCTCAGGGTATCTCCATCTGATGAGTCTAAAGGAAGACGAAACCGGTCATGGGGTCTCAGGGTTGGGAGGAGCAACACCGAATCACCAATTCGGTTACGGTCCTTGTGATCGTAATGACCGAGGTCCACTTAGGACCGAGGTCTGAATAGAGATTGCGAGTCGCAATCCAACCACACAGCGAGTACACCAAATGCCACTTGGAACACTTTACCGCTGTGCCAAACGTTGCTCGTGGACCTAGGAGCCATAGTGGTCAGGGTGTCAACCTTTGAACACTATACCTCGAGGTCCACCCCAGCTCAGGGTATCTCCATCTGATGAGTCTAAAGGAAGACGAAACCGGTCATGGGGTCTCAGGGTTGGGAGGAGCAACACCGAATCACCAATTCGGTTACGGTCCTTGTGATCGTAATGACCGAGGTCCACTTAGGACCGAGGTCTGAATAGAGATTGCGAGTCGCAATCCAACCACACAGCGAGTACACCAAATGCCACTTGGAACACTTTACCGCTGTGCCAAACGTTGCTCGTGGACCTAGGAGCCATAGTGGTCAGGGCGTCAACCTTTGAACACTATACCTCGAGGTCCACCCCAGCTCAGGGTATCTCCATCTGATGAGTCTAAAGGAAGACGAAACCGGTCATGGGGTCTCAGGGTTGGGAGGAGCAACACCGAATCACCAATTCGGTTACGGTCCTTGTGATCGTAATGACCGAGGTCCACTTAGGACCGAGGTCTGAATAGAGATTGCGAGTCGCAATCCAACCACACAGCGAGTACACCAAATGCCACTTGGAACACTTTACCGCTGTGCCAAACGTTGCTCGTGGACCTAGGAGCCATAGTGGTCAGGGCGTCAACCTTTGAACACTATACCTCGAGGTCCACCCCAGCTCAGGGTATCTCCATCTGATGAGTCTAAAGGAAGACGAAACCGGTCATGGGGTCTCAGGGTTGGGAGGAGCAACACCGAATCACCAATTCGGTTACGGTCCTTGTGATCGTAATGACCGAGGTCCACTTAGGACCGAGGTCTGAATAGAGATTGCGAGTCGCAATCCAACCACACAGCGAGTACACCAAATGCCACTTGGAACACTTTACCGCTGTGCCAAACGTTGCTCGTGGACCTAGGAGCCATAGTGGTCAGGGCGTCAACCTTTGAACACTATACCTCGAGGTCCACCCCAGCTCAGGGTATCTCCATCTGATGAGTCTAAAGGAAGACGAAACCGGTCATGGGGTCTCAGGGTTGGGAGGAGCAACACCGAATCACCAATTCGGTTACGGTCCTTGTGATCGTAATGACCGAGGTCCACTTAGGACCGAGGTCTGAATAGAGATTGCGAGTCGCAATCCAACCACACAGCGAGTACACCAAATGCCACTTGGAACACTTTACCGCTGTGCCAAACGTTGCTCGTGGACCTAGGAGCCATAGTGGTCAGGGCGTCAACCTTTGAACACTATACCTCGAGGTCCACCCCAGCTCAGGGTATCTCCATCTGATGAGTCTAAAGGAAGACGAAACCGGTCATGGGGTCTCAGGGTTGGGAGGAGCAACACCGAATCACCAATTCGGTTACGGTCCTTGTGATCGTAATGACCGAGGTCCACTTAGGACCGAGGTCTGAATAGAGATTGCGAGTCGCAATCCAACCACACAGCGAGTACACCAAATGCCACTTGGAACACTTTACCGCTGTGCCAAACGTTGCTCGTGGACCTAGGAGCCATAGTGGTCAGGGCGTCAACCTTTGAACACTATACCTCGAGGTCCACCCCAGCTCAGGGTATCTCCATCTGATGAGTCTAAAGGAAGACGAAACCGGTCATGGGGTCTCAGGGTTGGGAGGAGCAACACCGAATCACCAATTCGGTTACGGTCCTTGTGATCGTAATGACCGAGGTCCACTTAGGACCGAGGTCTGAATAGAGATTGCGAGTCGCAATCCAACCACACAGCGAGTACACCAAATGCCACTTGGAACACTTTACCGCTGTGCCAAACGTTGCTCGTGGACCTAGGAGCCATAGTGGTCAGGGCGTCAACCTTTGAACACTATACCTCGAGGTCCACCCCAGCTCAGGGTATCTCCATCTGATGAGTCTAAAGGAAGACGAAACCGGTCATGGGGTCTCAGGGTTGGGAGGAGCAAACCGATCCACCAATTCGGTTACGGTCCTTGTGATCGTAATGACCGAGGTCCACTTAGTACCGAGGTCTGAATAGAGATTGCGAGTCGCAATCCAACCACACAGCGAGTACACCAAATGCCACTTGGAACACTTTACCGCTGTGCCAAACGTTGCTCGTGGACCTAGGAGCCATAGTGGTCAGGGCGTCAACCTTTGAACACTATACCTCGAGGTCCACCCCAGCTCAGGGTATCTCCATCTGATGAGTCTAAAGGAAGACGAAACCGGTCATGGGGTCTCAGGGTTGGGAGGAGCAACACCGAATCACCAATTCGGTTACGGTCCTTGTGATCGTAATGACCGAGGTCCACTTAGGACCGAGGTCTGAATAGAGATTGCGAGTCGCAATCCAACCACACAGCGAGTACACCAAATGCCACTTGGAACACTTTACCGCTGTGCCAAACGTTGCTCGTGGACCTAGGAGCCATAGTGGTCAGGGCGTCAACCTTTGAACACTATACCTCGAGGTCCACCCCAGCTCAGGGTATCTCCATCTGATGAGTCTAAAGGAAGACGAAACCGGTCATGGGGTCTCAGGGTTGGGAGGAGCAACACCGAATCACCAATTCGGTTACGGTCTTGTGATCGTAATGACCGAGGTCCACTTAGGACCGAGGTCTGAATAGAGATTGCGAGTCGCAATCCAACCACACAGCGAGTACACCAAATGCCACTTGGAACACTTTACCGCTGTGCCAAACGTTGCTCGTGGACCTAGGAGCCATAGTGGTCAGGGCGTCAACCTTTGAACACTATACCTCGAGGTCCATCCCAGCTCAGGGTATCTCCATCTGATGAGTCTAAAGGAAGACGAAACCGGTCATGGGGTCTCAGGGTTGGGAGAAGCAACACCGAATCACCAATTCGGTTACGGTCCTTGTGATCGTAATGACCGAGGTCCACTTAGGACCGAGGTCTGAATAGAGATTGCGAGTCGCAATCCAACCACACAGCGAGTACACCAAATGCCACTTGGAACACTTTACCGCTGTGCCAAACGTTGCTCGTGGACCTAGGAGCCATAGTGGTCAGGGCGTCAACCTTTGAACACTATACCTCGAGGTCCACCCCAGCTCAGGGTATCTCCATCTGATGAGTCTAAAGGAAGACGAAACCGGTCATGGGGTCTCAGGGTTGGGAGGAGCAACACTGAATCACCAATTCGGTTACGGTCCTTGTGATCGTAATGACCGAGGTCCACTTAGGATCGAGGTCTGAATAGAGATTGCGAGTCGCAATCCAACCACACAGCGAGTACATCAAATGCCACTTGGAACACTTTACCGCTGTGCCAAACGTTGCTCGTGGACCTAGGAGCCATAGTGGTCAGGGCGTCAACCTTTGAACACTATACCTCGAGGTCCACCCCAGCTCAGGGTATCTCCATCTGATGAGTCTAAAGGAAGACGAAACCGGTCATGGGGTCTCAGGGTTGGGAGGAGCAACGCCGAATCACCAATTCGGTTACGGTCCTTGTGATCGTAATGACCGAGGTCCACTTAGGACCGAGGTCTGAATAGAGATTGCGAGTCGCAATCCAACCACACAGCGAGTACACCAAATGCCACTTGGAACACTTTACCGCTGTGCCAAACGTTGCTCGTGGACCTAGGAGCCATAGTGGTCAGGGCGTCAACCTTTGAACACTATACCTCGAGGTCCACCCCAGCTCAGAGTATCTCCATCTGATGAGTCTAAAGGAAGACGAAACCGGTCATGGGGTCTCAGGGTTGGGAGGAGCAACACCGAATCACCAATTCGGTTACGGTCCTTGTGATCGTAATGACCGAGGTCCACTTAGGACCGAGGTCTGAATAGAGATTGCGAGTCGCAATCCAACCACACAGCGAGTACACCAAATGCCACTTGGAACACTTTACCGCTGTGCCAAACGTTGCTCGTGGACCTAGGAGCCATAGTGGTCAGGGCGTCAACCTTTGAACACTATACCTCGAGGTCCACCCCAGCTCAGGGTATCTCCATCTGATGAGTCTAAAGGAAGACGAAACCGGTCATGGGGTCTCAGGGTTGGGAGGAGCAACACCGAATCACCCACCTCAGAATCATTTTACCCATGGAAAATGGCTGATATGATTAAATAACAGATAGGTTGCATAAGACCATTCGGTGTTAATAGCTATATAATAACATGCATACACTCAGTCACTAATTAAATGTTTAACATTCTTAATCTCCCTATCCCCGAGCATTGTAGCTTAATGTTAAGCAAAATAACAGCAGCTGATGAAATAGCAATATAAAGTGTTTTTGGCCATTTTCTTACTACCTATTCAGTACAATCTACTTAAAATCATCGGTTGCGATGCCCAAAACTAAGGCTCGATCTGTTTGGTTGTGAGGATTGACACATTATTTAATTTCCCTGTATCATTGGATTCATGAAACAACCTAACGCACTTTGTCCAGATTAATGCTACGGCACAGTTTATTTAGAACTTCTTAAAATGGATCTTGCCTGGTTAGACCATGATGCGTAACAAATTTGCATTCGAAACATTTTTGTCAGCTTTGCTCTTTAGGCAATCGGTTTTGAATAACAATTATGACGTGTGAGACTGGGCAATGATTCCATAACTATGAGAGAACCTACTCCATTGGAAACCCATTATGACCCTTAGTTTGTGAGGAAATAATGTATTAATTTATTTATTTAGAAGAAGGAAAACACGTGGTGGTTTAAATTGTAACGTTCACGGAATGCGAATAGCGCTTAATTGATACTAAATATAAAGTGCCGTTGCCTTCCACCTCTGCAGAAAGCAACCCTATAAACAAAAATGCTAAAGAGGCTATAAATTAAATGAGTCAACAAATAAGGTTTTCTAAGAAAATGTGAAAGGATTGCTCACTCTAGTATCCCGTGACATGAAAATATTCACTTTTAAATAAGAAATGATCTCGGGCATTGCTATATTACATGGGAACTTTGCTTCCGCGACTAGCCGAAATATGGAAAATAATTATCGCAGCGACGCATGCAAGATAACTTGAGGGAAACAATTTCTTTATGTCACGGCAGCGCTGGGTCCACCGAATCAATTACCGCATAACTATATTGTTTTTAGCCTAATTCAGATTGACCGCGTCTATGTATGTTATACGTAAAGTGCATGTCCTAAATTTGGAATTATCATTAGGGTTAAATCGTCTGGACCACATCTTTCTCTTTCGCAGACAGCCAACCTATGTATTTGGTGGGCTTGCACAAAGTACGACAAGCACATCCCACATCCGAAGTCTTCTATATTTGTTAATTCACCTTCGCAATAACGAAGTAAATATGGTGCATTTCAATATGCCTCTGGGATCAGTACGGGGACCATGTTTATTATTACAATTATTCAGTGGCACTTCCTAATATTTTCATAAGGTGTTCAACTTTGACAAATCATTAAGAAAGTAGACGATCACATCCCAATGATGCGCTGATTTGAGAGTGTCTACACTTGATCATCCAAAATTCGGCTCTAGATCCAAGAGGTGACATATATAACGTGATAATACATCATCGTCAGCAAAACATGAATATTGATCAGGGGACTGGTAGTTTCAACATACCTCTAAGAGAAGCGATATGCCTATATTTGTGCTGAATGTTATGAGTTGCTAGAAGCAGGAAAAAGTAGCACCCGAAAGGGTAAGGCAAAATCTTGGACTCTTACAAACTGCTTTCCCGAAGGTTCAGATGTCCCACGCGCAACCAAGGATTTGCTGCATGTAACACACTACAAAGGAAGTACATAAAACTCTCAAGGAGCTGTTTTCGCGTATCCCTTTCACGCAATATGCCAGCGACTTGACTGTGCAAAGGTAAATAAGGGAGTTTGCAAGGAGTCCTTCTCTAGGTTTACGTAATTAAAATGCATAATATTCACCGTTATCGCGAGTTGTTGCAAATGAGACAACTTATTGCTATGGATTTCAGTACCTCAAAATGGTTGCTCTTTATGGTCAAAATAAATACCGAGAAACATTTATCCCGGCTCATGTCTAGAACAGGTTACGTCCGTCTCGCTCAAATTACATGCTCCTATATAAAGGTAAATCATAAAAGCATTGAAAAAACTTTTTCTCACTGGCATTATTGACATGGATGGTTTGGTTTATATATTACCATATAATAAACTGATGCTCGATAAGCGCCTCCGTTAATTAGCATTGGCAAAACTTTCATTGGTTTTCATGTGATTATCCTCGTGTGTCTGTTGGTTTGCGTATATTTTTATTTACTCTCATTTTTTACCGTTCCTACTATGCATTTTGCATTATAGTTACTAACATTTAACAACCAACTCCTGTTATTCGCTTGGATGTTACCAACAAACAGTTATACTTTTCAAAAATCCTAGCTGACAGTTCGTTTTTAGAACCATATTTTGCCTCGTATTTTTACAGTGCACCTAATAGTGCTTGTTTCATCTTGGATATGTACATTCTAGCTGCACCTGAACTTCATCTAGACCTGCGCTTTGGACATTGCTTCTCTTCTACTGAAGCAGCCATGCCATAGACTTCTGACAAACCCCAACATGGTACGACAAGCAATAGTACTTCTAATAACAATGTACAAATGTCCTGATGCAACAGTCGATTTTATTAAATTCCTAAGACTCTCTACTCTTTATTGCATACGTTTATTCATGCGTCACTAATATATTCAAATTTTAGCGCACTGTGATCACTATGGTTTCAAATTCGCCAGTAATATGCAGGCATCTAACCCACACCGCACATGCCCACAAATCCACATTATTGCCACTGGCGATTGCAGCACATATGTGTCAGGTAAATACATTTGCAAGAATCTCGCCCCACATTTGGATATTGAACCGGTTCGGCTAACATGTTTTTAATTAGCAGACCCCAGGTAGCTTCATAGATGTGTAGCTATTCGACTGTCTGTTTCTACAATATAAGGATTATTAAATTTACAGACTTAGCTTCATTTTGGTGCGACATGAATTAATCCACATGCGTCATGCAGTTAACATCTCAACCCTATACTTTTACAACTGGTTGCTCACAAAATGTGTATCACCTCATCCGTAATGCAATATTCCTAGCAATGTGAGGGTTCCGTCCATGATCAATGCAAATATGGCCTATGTAGATTGTAAAGTAGCAGTATCTCACTGCATACAATTACATTTTCCGTGTGTCCCTTACTAATCATAAGCAATGTGGGACAACTTTAAACGATCAAATGCGGAACATTTGGAGGCACATTGTTTATCATATTTCTCTATTCTCGGCTACAAATTTGAAACAAGTTTCTTTTTCTTCTGGTCGCAACAAACGCCTCTCTTAAGGTGAAATACTTCACAGTTCGGCTATATTTGCACTATATCTGTATTCTTGCATGAATGGTTATTTGTAAATTCTTTTTAAGGATATTTAATTGTCCAGGTTCTACTAGGCTACGTTATTTTCTGCAACCAGCATTTAGCCTAAACGAGTGATCTTAGCTCTCGTGTTACATTACAAATTCCTGGATAAGTTGCGCTCCAGGTTCTATGTAACTTTATTCCGGTTATGACTTTTGCTAGCTGAGCTCAATAATATTTCCACTTAAGCACGTAATACTGCAAATACCGTCGCAGAAGATTGTGCGAATTATCTTAGCTATAAGGGAGATTACATTAAACCTATTAATCACCGTTTAGTCGGAGACATAAGGATAAATGCTCATTTCTTTAATAAAAGAAGCGAAGGTTATAACAATGTAAAATTGCTAAAACTACCAAACTGTATTGCAGTAAAATGGCTGAAGGTCACAACAATCGGAACAAAGGTGACCACAAGTAACGCTCTTATATCAGTTCAATCAAAAAAGGAAGTTATGCGCCAATGTCTTGGAATTTAATTACAGACTAAATATGTTGTCCGTATACTCGTTAGCTTAAAGTGCCTAGTTGCAAGAAACGTTCGTTACGGTGATGCTTCTTTGCAAGTTGATTTAAACAGACAGCAATGGCATTTCCGTGAAACGTCTAGATGACCCTTTTTTATATAAGACTCAAAACTACATTTCGAGTCGTCCGAATCCTGCCGGATTTGAACCGACAAAATTACACTTATCAGTCAGCCTTTACGCCACTACGCCATGGGTGAAGGCAGCGGATTGCATACACTGATATCTAAGTGCGATATAGCGTGGTTTATCCTTAATTGTCAAGCACGCTATAAACGTGCAGATAACAAGGATGTCGGCAGAGCAATGATTGCCTTTAAAAGTATTCAAAGATCAAGATACCATGTAAGCTGATAAACGACTATTTTTAATTAGTATTAACTAAGGGACTTAACGTTTTGCAAAAGGTATGTTTGTTAATACTGCATAGCTAAATGTATTCACGCTTTTGCCATTTTTCTAGCTTGCTTACAGGTCTCAAGTGTATTTAATATCAAACCCACAAAGCTTGACATTTAAAGCACCAATTAACGTTTTAAAGGACGTCTAGATGAGTTTCGCGAGAGTGGAAACTATTTTAGTGACATGGGTGATAGAGTTGATATTACAACTACACAATTTTCAGTTTGGGCCACTGCAAAAGCGTCCTCAACTTATTTCAGATGTTTGCCATCTATCGTTGTATACTGAAAGAGTATTGATCATAAACATGTCGCACGACTTATGCTTCGACTTTTTCTTCAGCAGTTGAGCGCATCAAATTTCCGGAACAAAATTTAGGCAATGCTGCTTTCAGGGATGTTTTGAGGTATAGTTACTTTACTGCCGCAATAAACATGCAACCATTAATTATTCGTACCGACCTTTACTCTTTTCCTCTTTGTATTCTTATTTATTTTTCCAATCCGTTCGAACTATATCACTGTGGATACACCACGCTTCCAATATGTCAGGGGAACGTCATTTTCCATAATAGTACAAAGGCATTTCATAACGTGAGGCTATTTGCAATTTTATCAGTTTGGAAAACCTATTGGTAGCACGATCAACAAAGGTGTTGGCTTGGTCCGTATTTCAGGTTAGTACGCTACGTATTTTGGACAGATTTATGTTCCAGGAGGAGGTTACATAGCAATCTTCAAAAAAACTACCAAATTTTATCAGCAACGCATCAGTTGCGGGTAGTATTAACAACTAAAGCAAGGTGGCTATTCTGTGTTTTCTTTCCCTAGACTAGGTGACATCAACAGATTTTCAGGCGTGGTTTCATTTTGAACCTTCCATTTTCTCATAGTCTCCATCCTTAATACCATAATTTCAGCAAAACAAACAACACAAGTAAAGTTGTGTTATCCAGCGCGCATATTGATATATTCTCCTACTAATAAGTAATACAAATCCGCCTATGCGGATTTCATAAATGCTATGTCGATTCATAACTTCCGTAGCCTGGATGTCCTAACGCGGGAAGGCCAACACTGTCATCTGCATAGCAGGTGCCTGCAAAGCAGTGGAGGATGCGTCGGGTTTTATCGCAGTTAGCTAACAACTCGTAATGGTCGACTACCGTCCTCCATGGCTCGGTTGCATAAGATGCGGGCTAGTTGGCACAAGTCACTCGCAGCCATGAGTTCGATCCCCCGTAAATGACCGATGGATGCGCACCACTGACGAGCTCCAGTAAGGCGAAACATCTGTCTAGTGCTTTTCCGGATATGTATTTGACTTATCTGAATTGTCAGCTGATTGCGAAGAACAAAAATTGTGTTATATTTTGTTATAATGAATAAAGGTTTATATTCTGGTTACTGCTGTTACTATTTATAACAACATTGTTAACTTTCGTATACTCAAGCGAATATGCATAGTGAGGTAACAAAATGTTACTGGTCTGTACTTACACAAAAGTCACCATCGTCATTTTAAAATGCACGTAATTTTGATAGGCATTTGTCTGTCATGCATGTCATGAATACGATGTGTAGTAACTTTGTAACCATATGGCTGTCTATATATTAACGCCAGCTGTGAGTATGATGAACTTTATTAAGATTGTCTATATCCGGCTCTTGACTTGACAGCATGAGTCGAAGGTCTCCTCTGCATGTATGGTCCAATATGTTTCTTATTTGTCTTAGAAGAACCAGCATGCCAGGTCCACACCCAACCAAGTATATGGATGAAAAAGCAAAGAAATTTATATATAGCTAGTTCCAAACATACCTTTATATAGTGCGAATTTGGATCCTGACGGCGTATCATTTTGAAGCGCTGTAAGTCTTTCTTGGATTTAACCCAAACGTCGTCTAAGTTTAAATCAAATTTTTCTAAAATCCAAGTCAGGATTTTTCTGTCAATCAGATCATGCAAATAGGAACTTTATTTATTTTCGGTGTTGCTGTGAATAAGTGGTGTATAAGCAAGTAAGGATTCATCCTTTAGCTCCTCCGTGACTTTAGTAAAAATTGATGACTGTAAGTTACGGTCGTCCAATGATTTGAGCACACAGTTTCAGCAGTTCCAGAGAAGAGTAACTGATTCGTTTCTCATAGTGGGATCACTCAACTTTCCTTGAAGTGTTTTAGCTAACAAGTTTTTTTAACTGATCATCCGGATAAAATATACTGGTTTAGCTATTGGCAGTTATCTGTCATTTTTAGTTCAAGAAATCAATTTGACCATGTGGCCACTATATAGACAATTTAGGCTAAGACAGTTTCGTTAAACATCCTTTTATATTCTGTATGCAAAAAGTCTAGCCTGGTAATATTCACCGTTCTCCCCAAAAAGCTGCTGAACCAGACGATCTTGATAAGTAGGTTTTTAAACTGTTCTAGCAAAGAACGTCAATTCAACTAAATGATGATCCTTGAAGAATCGGATATATGCCATGAAAAGCGTCGTATTAAGTAACGTAAATTTATTTAAATGCATTGTAACTTTCCTAAAATGCAGCAAAACAACCAAGATACTTTATATGTCCTTAGTTATTACTTCTGCACGCCAGATACAGTCAGATTGCAGAGCGGAATTTATTGTACTAGTATTTCTTGTGGTTTTATTTGCACTAGGTCAGAGAGTATTAATGATAATGTGAACAAGATAACATTTTCTAAAAGTTATATTGTCTGAATGTTTTGGCAATCTCATTGCTGATTTTACGAGACGCCGCAAGTCAGTTCGCCATTTTTGCCCTGTCAGGATCCATTATATTTAGAGCTGATTTGTTTTCGAAACTATTCCGCAGCTTTTTGAAAAATCAGCAAAGTTTGCGCTTTCCGATTTATGCAGGCTATTTAAATACGTTTGCAGATGTTGGTCGCAAATTTTCACTTGTGAGCCTTAGTAAAGGAAACATAAAACTAGTATGTGGAATGCAGGCCGAGATAAATCCAAACGGCAGGTATTCCAGGGAGTACCGCGGATACGATTTCGGTGCTGAGGAGCACATTTTAGGAATATGCCATTGCAAAATTGTAATAGGTAACATATACATTTATATATATATATATACTGCTTTTCTTTGATTTTTCTTATGCAGTTATGTCACGAATTTAAAATAATATCATTCGATTAGACGAAATACAGAGATGATGTGAGCGATTGGTAGCACTAAATTTGTTCATGCTTAAACGTGAAATTATAAGGCAGTTGGTAATGAAACTTGTACCATATGTTATTGGCTGCAATGTTATAATGTAAACGTGTATAAACAACACTAAATGCAACCCAAAGGCGGTTTCAGAGCGTAACGTTTAAAATACGGTAGATAGCTAAACTGACTATGCTAAAATCCTTAAGGATAAACGATGACGAAAACAAGTAGAAATTGAAATAACAAAGCTCACTGGACGCACATGTAATACAGAAATGCTGACACGTAAATGTATAACTGTTAAAATGAAGGTCAGGAAAGTCGCACGGTGGAAATTATTGGATATTCCATGATACAGGTAAGAGAGAGTCCACAGCATAACTAAGTTACCTCGGCTATTGTCCATCATGTCGCTAAATGAGCGCTGGCAAGGCATTTGTGTATACATGAGTATTCGGAGAAGGATAATATTATACTTACGAAATAAACCGGATGTACCCACATATGATGACAATTGACATTCTGCTTTCTAATTGGAATACCTAAGCTAAACTGAATGTTAAGAAAGCGTAATAACGTTTTCCAGATTTTTCCACTCCTGGACAGAACGATCAAGCTTTTGGTCCTTTTATGAAGGAGTCCTTGGTCATTCGTTTACATACATGAAGGTTTCTCAAATTTAAGCTGAAGCTGAAGCTGTGCAATATAAACTTGAACATTCACCTTCCAATGAGTGGCCGTCGTCTAATCATTTAATCGGTGGGTACTTGGTGAATAGCTTAAAGTCATATTTAACATCTTCGTAGTTAGTCCCATGTCTAATTTTCTATGTACATTGTACGTTGTCGGGTCAGTATCTTATTCAGCAAGTTGTTTGGGTTCATTAGATGCACTATCGGTGCATTGTTCTTTTATATATTTCATTGCGTTTTGTTTGTTGTATGACACGTCAACACCTGGAGGCATATCTCTGACTGTCTTCAGACGAAGCTCAGATGGTAGCGTGTAACAGAACATGTACCACCATTTTAGCATCCGTGTTGACTTATGTATCGATGAAGGACCACCTTTAACACTATTGACCCACTTCCGTTACAGTTCTTTGCGGTACGCAGTTGTGACACCGATTTCGCTAACATATAATCTAAGCTGTGTTCCACGTATATAATACCATCAATACAGGTTAAACTTATCTGCTAACCGCATGTTTGGTTCCCATAAACATCCTTAAGAAGTAATGTTATGAATAAACTTTTCTCCGCTGTCCAATAAATGCCATTAACTAGATATAAAGTCTGAAAAGACACGAAGATACGGTGTCAAAACCCGGTGACAAAACCCGTCGACATTAATATTCATTATAATTAATTGATGAATTTAAGCACAACGCGCAGAAATCTTGGCTCTCCGAAATGCAAAGCTTGGGATGTCACGTAATACACACTACGTGTATACTTTTAATTCCCCCTCCGATTCATCATCATCATCATCATCATCATCATCATCATCATACACGTAGGCAAGAGGTGGGGAAACCTCAGCTACTGTGCCGCACGCCCTCCGATTAGGTTACTAATAATAACCTACTGGCTTAGGTCATTCAACTGCCTGCCTCGTATTGATGTAGAGGTTGTTACTGGGATATTGGAGCACAGCACGCTGGGTACAGGTAGTTGTTCCCTTACAAATTTACACCTGTCGAGATTTTTGATTGAAATACTCCGAGATGTACCGCAGGAAACCGCTAATGACTGCATTGACAAACTCCACTGAGCATCATAGATTCCGATCCAGTTATAGGTATAGTTAATTTTAGAAATCCGTGAGAATATTTGTAGCTCATGTTGTGGATGAGGGTATACGGGTGTTCTCCGAGCTGACTGATTTGGCTGCAAACGTTTCATCGTCAGACTAGACGACATCATCAGTGCGATTAATTTTAATTTTAAAAGGCGGCTCTTGTTGGAAGCAACGGTAACCTAAATGTTGCTAGTACCTACTTGCTCTCTTTTTAAGTACTCCGTTAAGAGACGCGAAATAGCCTTACGTGTAGTCATGCCGATCGAACTAGGAAGCACAATAGTCACACATCAGCTGCGTGTGGTATTGGAACAGCAGTAGAGGTTTTGGGCAATTGGCATCGTACCGTTTTGTGTTGTATTGTATTATTTGTATTTTATTGCATTTGTATTGTTTTGTTTCATATTGTATGGTGTTACCAGTCGTTCTTCTCTGGATACGAGCATCAATTACAGGGGAGAATTGGGTAACCCAGTTTGCTATGTTTACCCCAAACGCAGTGTATTTGTCGTCACATTTTCCTCAAAAGCGGATATTAGCGGGCCTTATAGCTGAGTTAATAGCTGCACACATTTCAGTGGGATAGACTTGCATTCCAGGCAGAACTAGAGAAAATCTTCTTAGTTCGATAACCTGGCCTGACTATGTTTAACTCAGAGGCATCTTACATGGAAACATTTTCTACAGTTACATAGCAGATTGCCACTATTAGCAAGTTTGTATATGATCTAAATTGACCTTTAGACTGCAGCACACTAATGTTCGCCTTTGGTGAGAAAATGTTACGATCCATTTGAATGACTCACACTACAGGGTAAAAATTGTTTCCGTTAGTGACGTTGGCGACAAGGCCATAATTTGGTGCTCGCCGATTATCCTCTCTGAAGTGCCAGTCCAATATGTCAGAGTGAATTTGGTGCAGCTTACCCTAGGGTTCATTGAGGATTTTTGTGGTTAAGGCTATGGATCGCGCCCCTTGAGTATGTCTTGAAACCTGTGGCTACTCCAATGAATGACATAATCGAACGTGAATCAATTTTTTCAAAAGCCGTTTAAATGATCTATAGAGTGTGACCCAATAATACCTCCGATGGTTGATGTTACGCAATAGTTGTCTTTTGAATACCGGCGAAGTACCGTCCGGAATTTAGCATTCCGGATAAATTTAGCACGTATTGGAATATACTTGAGCAAATAGTATTAATAGTGGAGCTTTTGAATGCATGACGAATGAGTATAGATGAGAAGTTATGCGACAAAACGCCACTACGACAAAGTGGAAATTTGCGTTTACACAAGTGTGCAATTTGCACGCACTTTCGCTTAATGTACTCCGCTGATCCTATTGAATGTATTCATAGAATAATTAGCTGGAAATTTAAGTATGCCCATGGTATTGCATTCTAACTTTTCTACATATATGAACTCTTTAGTTATTCACGAATTGTTTCTTCATTTGTTATGGCTCCAATAATGTGATAACGTGAATACCTGAGTGCATATATTGCCAGGAACAAAAGGAAGTTAAAATGTTAAAATATTCTTTATATAAAATCGCTGTATCCTCGGGTTTTTATCTAACCATACATCAATCCGCCAATGAGCATTTTAACAACATTTGCGTGCTTAAAAATAACGCTGTGGCAATCTGGAAACGTGCTGATATAACAAGGGTTGGAATAATAATTTTAGTTTAACTTCTATTGTAAATTAATGAAATTAATTGGCAATATTTAATATTTGCTTCGTTGTCTTATGCTTCATTTGCCCGAAAATACTTGCATTGTTTTACTGTCTTATTTTTAGCTGGTTTAGGAAATAAGGAATCCAATGATTTTAAGAAACACCATACTGGATAACGTTAATAATCTGCAGTTTACCAAATGGTTGGTAAACCTCTTTAATTGAGTCTTAATAATGCCATATCTTTTCTCAGATTTCTGTTGATTTTCGTGGCATCTTCAATATGCTGGTATCCCATCTCTGCCTCTATGTCATGACTGATTATAATAATAATAATAATAGTAATAAAGCAACGACTGGAAGCATTTTAGAAAAATTTTATTACACAGTACATAAGCAATATATATTTTTCACATTTATAAACCAGTTTAGGATGACTTCTCAACGGGATCTGTAAGTCGTATGAATTTGAAGCTAGCGGTAACTAATTTCTCTTCAAGTGTGTACAACAATTGGTGAATCAAAACAAATATATTGCACAACGTGAATCACCGCTTGTAAAAATCAAAGAAATGATCCATAGCCACGCGTTTTACGGATATTAGCCGTGCCAACATCTCGGCTGTCAATCATAGATAACTATCAGGCAACCCAAAATGGATCACGGTGCTTTCGCAGCCGTTTGTCTGAATCGGCAAAGACAATTGCGATTCGATTGTGCTAGCTGTATTTGTGTGCATAGAAATGGTTTTATTAGATATTAAAATCGTCTTGGCCCCAAAGAACTGCGACATTCGGCTCACAGATAGCGTGCACGCCAAATATGAAAACTAAATATTAGTGATTGTGAACTGAACTTATGTTAAACACATAATATATGTCAAAACGCTTTTTGTTTCACCAAATATTTCACATGTCTGAGGAAGCATTATTAGAAGAATATTCTCTCTTGCAATGGCGTACAAATATTACCCTAGTACTATTTATTGTGTAAACCAATTTTTAATTATTTGCAATTATATATCAGTAGTAAATACCATTTGTTAATGGCGCATGGTGAAAGGAAGCCATTTTTAGTAAATGCATCTATATATTTTATTCAATTTCCAATTAGTCCCATACTAATGTGTGCTTGGTCAAGTTTATCCGGAGATTTTTTAAATGCGGTTTAATTTAATGGCGGTGGATTTGTAGGTTTATATAAAAGTTATATTTTATGACATATATAAATATATATACGATGTGAAGTTATTCAGACACCCGCCAAATCCAAGGAAAACCATTTTGTTGCATTTTCAATATTACAGAAATCATCCGCCTTGTGCATTCCATCTTTACCTTGCAGCGCTGCAAACCGCAACCAGTTTGTTTAGTTTGTTGACACTGCAGAGCTATCGGATACGGCAACGACCGTATGAATATTACTGGATATAATGTCGCCACGCAAATTCTCCATTGGCTAACACGCTTTTACCGGGCAGATGGGAGGAGAGCATCCTGTACGTCATAATCATTTTGTAGCGCGGTGCTCTCAAACACAGGTTAGCACATCATTGTTCCTGGTAAAATACAAAATACCTAATTAAGGTAGTAAGTACGCACTGTAGTGTAGCCAGCGTTGAGTAGTTTATACGATCCGCTTTAGTATTTAACAGAAAACTTTGCCACGGATCATTACCATGGCTAAAATAAGTTGACATATGTTGTCATGTTAGCTTTTAAAGTGCAGCAACGAGATTGTGTACCTTTAAAAGTAGCATGGTGTACTTAAATTTCATTCATCTCACACATTTCGACGAATGAGATCTCAAATATTTATACGGTAATTTATGCTCAATTACCCACAGACTAATATAATGCCCATTGCATTTCCTTGCAAAATACAGCTGATGTTTTGTCTGAAAATATTATTAGTCGGGAAATTGCTCTAATAAATTCTGCTAAAAGGACATGCGTATTTTTCAATAATATTTTTGCGGCCTATTCTTCAAAAGAGAACATTTCCAGCTGTGAATTTATGTCAACGCCATGCAATGAAACATGCTATGTGGGAATGATGAATTTTAATTGAAGTTATTTGCCATCAGGTCATTATCAACTCACAATATTGGTGGCAGCAGCATATTAAAGCTTTTTAATGTTACCCTATTGTATGGAGACCAAAATGGCTGTCATTAAAAAAACTATTTTCAGCTCATGTACAGCCGGTTTTCTTTAACTATGCTGACGGGAAGTACATAGTATTTGTGCGAAACCATATATCTGAAAAGTGCTTCTTGCATGAATTCAGTTATTTTGTCAGCATAAATCGACAACTATTTCGGAACGGTTTACTAAATTTTGTTTTTAGTGAATATTTTGTAAGTAGTACTGTCATATTAGCATTGGAATTCTCATTTTCATTGCCGTAAATATAAGGTAACATTGTTTCGTGATTTAATACGTACACATCATTTATTGCATGTTTCCGGACCTATTCCGTAAGACCGCTTTAGCTAATTGTTTTCAATGCTGAATTAAATCAAGTTAGTACGTCGTTAACTTTAATATTTTTGTTCAGTAGTGCCATTTTCAAGTGATTCCACGACAAGTGTTTGCAGACATGTGTTTTCCGTTTCCAAATAAACTGTCGATCTATTGGGACAGGAAAAAACTGCAGAGGATAACTTAGGTATCACTACATATTTATGACCACCTAAATTTAAGTAAAATATAAACCAAAATGTGGGTTTAAAATGGAGTGTCTATGAATAATAAATCGTCAAAAGTAGAGCAAAGCTTAGTTGATTTTCCCGCAAATTTGGTAAGTAAAGCATGTCAACAAATTAGCAATTTGCAATAAGCAATCCTTAGAATATTATTTTAAAACTAATATTTACGGGGTTATAACTATTCCATCTTTGAACAGAGCGCGGTTGTATTGCACGGAAGGCTAACAAGTAAGGCGTTAGCATTTAAATATTATCCGACAAGCTTTTGCTTTTAGAAAATTTCAGTGTAGCGTCGCCAGTGGGATATAAAATACTGTCCCTTGTTATGGGTGTCCCAACAAATATATATCTCCAGTGCACTTAGTCCCCTGCAGCATGTCATACTTTAACTTCTAGCTTGCGCACAGAAAGTACCATATGATGCTTAGCATTTCCTTGTAAATTCTAATTGCCAAAATTCGCATAATAGTTGCAACGGTATTACTATATTCCGCCGGTCTAACACTTAACTTTCTATCGTGTCTAACTCGTACAGCGAACACCAAAGAAATCAAGAACAATGTCTAGCGAACTGAGGCGCCGCAGCCTCATAGACTTTCACGAATCTGAATCATGTGATTCCAATCCTCCGGTTCGCTATGAATATGACATCGAGAGTTTACAATCTCTGATTGAAAGAATGCTCTGCTTGGATGACGGCGGGCTCAAACTGAACCAGATTGCTCATCTCGGAAAGAGAATCGAGGGCAAAAGTCGACCTATGAGGGCTACTTTTGTCGCGGAGGCAAGTCCTAATTTGCTATTGTCCGTCTTCATAGGCGGAAAGGTCTAAAGATCCACTTGCGCGCTGACAGGCCCAGCAGACAGAGAGAAATTCAAGTCTGCGATGATCTAACTAAAACGACGCACGGACGATGGAGAAACAAATCTCCGTATTGTAAATTTTCGGGGAGTGCTCCGGGTTCCTCCTCGAATCCGAATCAACAGGTTCCTGATGCTTCAGCCGCGCCCAGCTCTTCCCACCGCGGTCTGCTTGTAGCCTTCACTAACGTCCGCAGCCTGCTGAACAATCGCCATGCGTTGTACTACTTTGTAAGCTCTCAGCGACCAGACGTATTAGATCTTGCTGAGACATGGTTAAACTGCGACATAGCCACCCAAGAAGTGGAAATCAGCGACTACTCATGCTTCCGCTATGACTGACCATCAAATGGTTGCGGTGGCGTTCTACTCTACATAAAGCCTTCCTTGTGTTGGTAACTAATGAGCGCCTACCAAAGCGCTGATGGTCTATGTGAGCAGTTATGGTGTTCAATTCACCTCAGACGCTGCGCGTTGTTCGTGCGTGTGGTATATCGCAGTCCACTGAGCCACAGTTTGGACTGGTTGCCGCATGTCCGCAACCACATGAGTCGTCAAATATTCTTAAGCATTTGCGAGCTCAACTTACCCAGAATACAGTGGCCTGAGGCTGAACTTCGCCCTGGCAACTGGGAAGCTGAGAGGAAGTTTACGGAGTTGGTTTTTGAAATCGCGGCAACACAGCATATAAGCCAACCGATGGGCATTGATGCGAGCGCGACTCCATCGTGCTTAGACCTGCTTTTATCTACCTGTGAGCAACGTGTGCATGACATTCAGGTCCCAGAGCCTCTTGCAGCGAGTGACAACTAAATTATCATAGCCAGCTTGGAGCTACCGCTGCCGTGTTCTCCACCGCTGGAGCCAGCCTACAACTATTGGAAGGCGGACATTAATGGTCTCATTCGAGCAGTGAGCCAGATAGACTAGTCTTTACCACAGGATTCATCTATAGAAACAAATTCGTCTTATCTGGCTCTGATAATGCACTACAAGGCGTACCAGGTACAGCAAAATCGCTGCGACGACGCGAAAACAAAAGCGTAGAATCTTTGAAGACGGGCTTGCAACCGCCGCAAAAACTGCTCCCAAGTGAACCTTCGCATACGTGAAGCGGCGACTGACGCCTACAGCCAATGCCCCAGTGATAGAAGGCTCAGACGGACAGCCCCTAACCTCGAGTACAGATCGTGCGTTAACATAGGCGGCGCACTTCGCCTCCGTATTTGCAAGTGGCCAGGTATTTGAAACGAGTTCGACGAGTACCGCACCCGCTGAACTTGACAACCTAGACTGCAGTATTGAAGATGTACGCAAGCTTCTAGCCATTCTTGACGGGACGAAGCCTGCTGGGGCCGGATGGAATCCACCCACGGATCCTCAAGTCTCTATCTGCCATCATCGCGCCATATGTATCTGAGCTGTTCAATAAGTCAATCTCCACTGGACTATTTCCGGGCAAATAGAAATGCTCAGTCGTAAAGGCAATACCGAAAGGTGGTAATCCAAGCAAAGTGGATAACTACTGGCCGACCAGCCTGACCGCTCTTTTGGCAAAGGCCCTTGACAAGATCGTGAAGATCAGCCTTCTGCAGCTTCTGTAGTTGAAAAGTCACTTGACTCGCGCGATCATGGATTCGTGAAAGGTCGCTCGTGCATCTCCAACCTACTGTTGCCAAGGCAAGAATGGTTACAAGCGCAGAACCAAAGCAAATCAGTCGACTTCATCTACATGGACATCAGTAACTTTTTTGACAAGGCAAATCATGCAGTGCTCCTCGACAGTCTGAGGATGTTCGGTGTTAGTGGCTCGTTGCATTAGTGGATAAGGAATTTCCATGTTGATCGAAAGTGGAGGTTCCAGGTGTACAACCATCTAACCGACTGCTATCCATCGAGCAGCGGCGTGCCCATAAGCAATTGTACTAGGGCCAATTTTGTTTCTCATCCATGTAAACGATGTGTCTCAGCTACTCCAATCAACTTGTGCGTTGTTCACCGATGAATTGTAGGTTTGGAGAGCAATCGGCACACCTAATGATTGTGATTTGCTTCAGCAGGACCTCAAACGACTCTTCATGTGGTCTGCAGAAGTCATCCTTCCGAGCAACCCCATCAAGTCGCAATTCATGATGTTGGGTAAGTTTGAGCACTGTCGAACCTACACGTTGGCTGGCCATCCGTTGCGTCCAGCGCCTTTTGTACGCTACCCCGGTGTACCATCACGCTGCGACCTAATGTCCAGGGACGACTCGAATAAGATTTACTCAAACAGCTTTCGTGTGTTTTTGGGCGCTCAGGCGCAGCCTCCGCACTTGGTCCGAAGAAATTGCCACTCGTCCCTTGGTCTCAATAATACGACCAATGCTAGAGTATGGCTCTCCCGCGTATTGTCCTGTCACCCGTGGCGAGGTAGAAAAGCTTGAGGGAGTGCAGCATGTAGCCACCAGGCTGATTCCCAACTTATGTCGTGTGCCGTACGAAGACCGATGTAAGCAACTAGAGCCGTACAATCTAGCTTATCGTCGACTGATGCTTGATCTCATCATTACTCACGGGTAGTATATCTGGGTGATTACACTATTTTGATACCACTGCTTAATCTGCGCACACTAAGTGCACACGAGGACAACCGTATAAGCTTGTAGTACCGGATTTGAAACAGGTCGGTCACCAAAGCTGTTTCGAACGCAAAGTGGTAAATGTATGTAACGACATGTCGCAGCATGTAGTAGAGACATAGTCAGTGTCAAGTGATCAAGTCATTAAGTGACATTCTCGAAAAAGCTGGCGTAGAAAATACCTTGTACTGTGGTATACCTTGACAGGCAGTAACATAATACTTTCACTGATGTTCTCCTTGGCACGACCACAAAAATAATATACCAAATACAATAATCGGCTCATTGTCGAGGACTGGGCTTTTGAGCAAGTATTCAAAGTCCTTAAACACCTCTAATAATAATCATGGTTATCATCAAAATCTACAACTAGCGTCAGCGTAAGGGTATTGGTTGCTGATAACCCTCCCATACGCTGTCGGCAGTTAAATTAAGACCGGTCCGATTATGCAACGACTTAAACTTTCCTCAGCAAAACCTTCCGGCCGCACATTGCTTATTACTTGTGACTGAATAATATACAACGGTGGTTCCGGACCATCAACCGCTAGCATTTCCAAACGCAGCTTAGCCAAATTTACTTCAGTTTCGTCATGCAAAATCTTCATTAATGATCTATCTCTATTTCGGCGTACACCTGTTCCTTTACAACTCTGTACATTGAAAAGCTGCATGGGTGCTGCTGGAAATCACTATGTGTACTCCTACTGCAAATATCTGAACCAGAGAACCAACTTTATCATTAGAATTTGCCAGCAACTTAAGTTGCAACCTATGTAATAGATGCGATTGTTCATGGAACGCGTAATCCACAGTAGTCACGTGACAGCGTGGAGCTTATTGGTGGACTCAAAAGACAGTCCTTCTTGATAGCTATAGTCTACGGCACGCAAGATTTCACTACAAAGAGAGAAAGCATTTTGGGTATTGTAAGCGACAATTCGACCGTTAGTCGTTAGTGAACGCTTTTCCATCATTTACGACAAAACATGGCTGAAACACGAATACAGTACTATTTACAAATAATCAATAACAACCATGTACAACACATCAACAATCTTTGTTTCCGGAACATGCGTATCAAACAACCACAATAGCGCAAAGTAGTTAGTTGGCTGATGTTCAAGTCCACATAGAACGCTCTCGTCTCAATCTACTGTGGTTTAAACAGGCTTACACACGATCAATCTGAAATGGAATTTGCCGTGAATCATGGGAGTTTGGCCAATGTCTTACGTACACACCCCATGATAGTATTGCATGTGTTTCACTTACATATATTGTTAGATTTGCAATTGACCTCACGGACAAAGTAGTTTCATATATGGGAACACTGTTCACATGATACCGAAACATCGTCCTGCGATGTGCGGTGTGAGAAGTGTTCCACTCACCAGTATACGAATGCTACGGCGAAGGAGTGAAAACGAAAAATTACATAGATACGGACAATTGACGAATCCACGTGAAGCGAAAATGAGTTACGTTACGAACTCGAAAATCTAGGTAACGCATGCACAACTAGATGCAGATCATCTTCTTGTTTCGATTGAGAGCAACAATGTAAACGTCTGTAGGGACATATAATTGTTTTGCTAAATTGTATATTTGATCACAATCGATGCAGTGAGTGATAGGTATGCATCATATGAGACAATATTTGGGAATATTTTCGTTCCCCAATCTGTATTAAGTCTGTTTTATTTTCTTCACTCATGCAGAATTCTCAGCGTTGTTGTGAATAGTTTTTTCATGTTGCTGTTGTGTGCGTGATTACTTGCAAATTCTGCTTTATTCCCTGAATATTGAGCGTGGTACGCTTGGTTATGTTGTTTGGGGATATGATCCCTTAGAATTGGTGAGGCTTCTATAATTATGTCTTTTCTAAATTTTTATTTTCAGAGTCATGTACCAATGGTTTGTAACCCGGTTGTACCTGGTTTGTAAGATGGTACGATTTCGCGGTATTCACTTGTAGTTCGACCTTGTATGCTGCGCTGGCGAATGTCGATGTATCTCAGTCGTGCACTTTGCAATCCTCATGGAAAAGAACGTGGCTGTAAGGAGTAGGTATTTAGTTGGTAATGATACTAGGTGGGAATCCATCTCTAGGGTGGATGATGGAAGCGAAATACGACTGCAACAAAACAGTTGTCTTGATGTCTAAGAAGCAATCGGTACAAAATGGAATCAGCAACCAGCGTCTGCGGTTCACTCAGTGGTTAGCATTGTAAGTCACACCGGTGGTATGTTATATCTCTATCTCTCCTTCTGGGACGATCTTATCTGAACAAGGACAGTTGCTGTATTACGATTATACTATCGGTAACTTCTGAGTGCAATCAAATCTCGGTTATGAAACTGAGAACCCAAGCGTTTTGCTAAGCGCAACCGAAGCTCCGTGATATTATTGAGGAGGCCTTTGGTTTTCGTGTGCATTCAGGAAAGCTTTTTGGTTCTCAACAAAAATCCCAGAAGTGTTTGGCTGGTAGTACAGGTTGTACCGACAGTTGTATGTTCCGCCGTTAGTCTTTGTTAAGTTATTATCTTCGTGTCGGTTTAGATGCGGGTTCAGTGGCATCGTAATTAGTCCCTATGATCACTGCATTTGCACAGTGCATAGGGAGTGGCTGCAGGATTGCGTAGGTAGATAATCACTTACTTCTTACTTGCTTTGGTGTAAATTTCGGATAGGTGCACTACTTCGTTTGCTGGAAGTTGTGGTGCGTTAATACAGACGGCAGGTTTGCTCACCGATGTTAATCGGAGCTCTTTTGGCAGTATGTATCGAAACAAATATTAACACTATATTAGCATTAGTGCCTCAGCCTAGTTATAAGCAAAACCTTAAGTATCAAAGAAAGGCATCCTTTGTGGCGTTCCGTTACTTTCAGCCTGAAGAGTGAAGTGCCTACAACGTCACTCAAAGCAGGATCGCAAGAATCTAGAGCCCCTGCCCTTGGTCATGTGCCTTTTCTTACCATTCATATTAATCGAAAGACTGGAAGACGCATGGACAAGAATGGTTTCGGCTACTGTATTTAGCCGGAACTCCTGTAAGCTCTACTTCGGACGCTTGCGCTTGCGTCATGAAACTTATGGAAAGAAGCAGGCCAAACTGATTTCGTTCTGGTGCCGGGCAGTCGAAAGCAAAGTTGCTTCCACCTTATCGACAGAGTTAAGCGCAATCCGAACAATTATGGCTTTGCCACAATGCTTCGAATTTGGTTGACGATATATCCTCGTCAAGTTGAAACATTTGGTAAAAATCCCAAGGAGGTATGGTATGCAATTGCTTTGGGCCATCCGCCTGATTTCCTACAAAGAATTTGAGGTTTTGACACGAATGTTGGTACATATTATTGATAAGGCATATATTATTTCTGAAGGTCTTTCCTGGGACTATCAAGCGTAGGTAGACCACCCAGCCGTTTACCATGCATATGTGCAGCTTTGCCTTTCATACCAAATATGGATGAGGTGATAGAAACAACATCGTCTGATTTTGCATCCCAGTTTATGCAACATCAGTTTAGATACCGCTGGTATTTGTACGTTTCCTGGGTTTAGGATAAGTTTGGTGGGGTGAGATTGGGTAAAATATTGTTATTGGTCTGATAGTGAAATGTTCACAAAAAGCCAGATTAGTGGAGCATCTAGCGTTGTTGAGTTGCTAGCAGTGGAGTTCAGTGGAAGGGTCTTTGTCACGCTACATGTTTTGCACGTTCTTACTGAAGCGATTTTGTTACTTAGTATCTCCTTAACTACGCCTACAAACCTTTCTTTATTGTGGGACAGTGCAATTACAGTTTAACTATTGGGACAGTAGTATCCTCAGCACAGAAAATTGAGTCAAGACGGCTGTTGATCAGCTTACATTTGCCCAATTTGATTTTCCCGCGATTCTCATTGAAAAGCCTTTGAGCAATTTCTGCTGGTTACGCCTATGTTGACTAACTTATTGCAAGTTCCACCGCAGTCTGTTTGTAGCGCTCATCAGGGAATGTGAACTTAAGATGTTTATTCCTATCCAGGAAGTTTAATTGACATTTGGCTCTCTCTATGCCTCACTCTCGCTTGCGGTCTCACACATCTAGCGGGCTTCAGCCGACCAGACAAAATCACACAATGACGCGTTACACAAGGATGCACGCGGGACATTGGCAAACGAATCAAAGTTGCTTAGAAGTGCATTTTAGTAGGTGAATGACACAACAAGTCTTGGAACATTGTTCTACTGCCACCCCTCTAGTATGTTACATGACTGCTTGAGAGTACTCAGGTTCTACTAGCGAATGAGCTCAACAGTATTTTCAAAGAGCTCCAGAGTGACATCATTTCCTAGACAGAACTTGATGAAGGTGTCCAAACTGAAAACGGGAATAACAGTATGATCCACACATGTTAGACCCTAGACCAATTTTAGTCCTGTCAATGAGGATCAAAGCTTGAGTCAATGCTAACCCGGAAATAATACCTGCATATAAGTAGACGTCAAAGAAAATATATAGAAAATAAACGTTGATGACACTCCGCGTGATTAGCTGTAGTATTAAAGCTCAGCAAAACTTGACCCTGCTTAGCACAGTCGTATAATGTCAAGAATAGCGTTTAAACTAACACAGGATAACCTGGAAGAAAAATAGAATAGATGATCGGCTAACTGAGCAAAGAAGTAACACTTTGTACGGCTCGTAGCCAAACTGCAAGATGTCAAGCTGAAAGACTGGCTAATTATGCTGCTTCGATTTCACTTCTATCTGTATGTTCAGGAATCACGAATTGTGAGTGAAAAGTAAGTTAACCAAAAACAAACTATAAAACCGGAAGGTGTTTAGGAAATGCCTGATTTCTGTTTGGTCATTTACTTTTTCAGTTATCGTACATAGATATTAATAGCTGAAGGAAACCTGCATCGCTTTACGTATTTCGGAGCTCATTGACGTGATTGTGTAGCAAAACTAGTATTGTTACTGATCAACACAAAGCCTTGGATCCGATACTTGAGCGACAAGTTTTTCATAATAAAAGTGAATTATTATCAACGTAGGCACAAAGTGATCTAAAGAATATTCCCTCATGAGTTAACTAATAAATTGAAGGATGGAGATAGTTTATTGTCAATCATATATATACTGGTACAGACAAATACCAAAGCAAATTTTGACCTTTTGTTGGTCGACAGGAGTCAAACAAGTGAACTTATAATATGTCACAATGCATAATAAATGAAAAGCACAGCGAGTTGTATCCAAGCTCTATTAAAGCGACCAGAAAAGCATTGTATTGCAGCTGGATCGATCAACAGTTACAACTAAGTGAAAACATACTTTGACAATTTTAATATGGCCACTGGTAAAGTGAACTATCTGCGGCCGCAATACCACGTATTTATACATTTTGTTATGCTGAAACTATATTGTTCAACCTTTATGCTCGTTTTGTATTATCCACAAGCAAACACTAGGCTAGCAATGGCACAACTGTTCGAAAATTTCTTCTGGCATTTCGCAAGAATGCGGCGTACGGTTTCGACGAAATTCCACCTATATGGCCGTAAAGACGTTTACGAGGTGTACCAAAGACAGCAGATTTTAATGGGCAGCATGAAGACGCTGAAATGTCGGCAGCTTTAAGAGGAACTTGGGGCCGCAAAATTGAGAGTTTCGTTTATGGGAATCGGTTGCTGAGAACTACCTTCGACAGAGCAGCATTGGAAGACTGACGGAATAATTCTTACTTCCATCACTCAGCATGCGTCCGCTCTGGCAACGCACAACACTTGAGTATTTGCAAGTGGACATGCGTTTATAACTTTGTAGGCGTGTACAAACCCTACGAACTTGACAACCTGGATTTCGGTTTGGATTATTTAGTAGTAAGGTAGTAGGCATTAAGTTTCTGGCTGGATTTTGTAGCAAGGAAACCTGGAGTTGCACGCAACAGTTTTGGTCACATTGCTTCCACAGGTTTATTACGACGACATTTCTGCGGCAAATGCACCGAGAACAGATGGTAAACGAAAAGAACTTAGCCGGATCCTTTATAGCAGCACAATTGATTCCACGAAACTGATGTGTTTGGCCTGTAGTATTGGACGTGTAATAACTGTGTGTCGAAGTTTTCTGGCTTACCATTACCTGGCAGATAGAATCGCATAAAATACAAAGTAGGACCCTACAAGTGTCTAATTGGAGGACACATATCCGTCCACTATAAAGAAATAAAGGCACAAATTGCTCTTTTTAGAAGAAGACGTCATCTGCAGCATTCTTCAGACCCAAGACACATTGCCCTCCCTAACTAGGGAACTATTTGCACTGGTATCCCTAATGCACAGCAGACGTGCTTAGCAGCGTTAACAATACGCTTATAAAGTCCGTTGAGAGGCTTTGAACCCAATGCCATGTTAAATACTAATTTAACTGATACCTAAGTGGAGGACGGCCTTTTGCAATAAGGCAGCATAAGAAGCACACAGACTCGTATAGAATTCACAACGATGTCAAGTTCCTCCTCACATGAAGCAGTATGTGCCGACTGCATAATATCATCACGGAATGGCAAGGAAACAATTTCTGTTAGAAAAGCCTACGGTTTCCCAAAGTTCACCTTGAAACCCAATGTATCTCCAGTGATGACGTTGGCGCGCCAGTAGCCACAAATTATGAATGCGTACTTTAAAGAATTTAAAGACCTCCCTTTCCGAAGTAACAATGCACAGACATGCTGGAGGCACGCTAACATTTAGCACAGCGCTTGGGGAATAGGAATCAAGCGATTATCATACAAATCTTACTTGGCTGGGCATTACTTCGGTCAGTGGGACTGTGCAAAATAATCACCAACTCCATGCGTTAATCACTTACCAAGCAAATGTCAATAGAAGTGCATATGTACAGGTTGTACAACGTTGCATTTGCGCCTGTGAAATGTGAAAAACCTGTAACTTTCAGCGGTTGACCCGGCTGCAATGTTGATTGCGCAGAACAACCTGCATTTGATAAATGGTAATTTTGAAATCCGTATTCCCCAGCGAAATTCGCTGGTGTTGATGCCAAATAAATATGAGATGGATTTGCAGCGGTTACAAGGTTTTCGAAAATGTCTGAAAGCTAACCAGCTAAAATATATAAAAGCATAAGACCTACTGGCTCCATAATTCCTAGACTTTACGGTATCCTAAAAATACACCAGTCGAGTGCACAATTACTACTGATATTGGAAATGAGGAACCCACCATTTCACTGCATCGCAAAATGGTTAGCGTCTAATTTGGATGCTTTTAAGAAAATGATAACCCTTCGTCAACTAACGGACACTTTCCATTTCTTGTACGTCATTAATCTCTGAACACCTTAGGCTATTGAATGTTACGCTGAATGTCGTACCTCTGATCACAAATAGTCAACTTCTAGAAAGAGTCAAAATACTTTGTACTTACAGTGAACAGCACAATATAAAGGTCGAAATTCCAACTGTCCACATAAAGCAGCTATTACTCTGATGCACATCAAATCCCAATTCTACAATGGATTTTACAGACAAGTAGATGTGGTAACGATGGGATCAACTATCGGTCCACTATTGGCTAATATATATATACGGGAATGTTAGAGGATGGTTCATTAAAATCGGGCATCTTGGGTCTACGTTTCTACCGAGGTCACTTTGACGACATATTCAGCAAAATTGTGCAGAGGAACAAGTTACTGAATGACATCGAGTGTTTTATCAAGGCACATACCAAAACCACTTTTACAGCTGACGAATAAATTGACAACCAAATGCACTTCTTGGATGCAAACTTAAAGCGACGAGAAGACGGATCAATTCAGATAGGAGTATGTAGAATGCCTTATTGGACACGCAAATACACACACTTCTGGAGGTTTGAACCAATTAACCCTAAAAGAACACTGGTACATACGCTGGCCAATCATGCACGAAAGATCTGTAGTGAGTACACAAGTGAAGAGGAACTGAAGTGGATAAGAACAACACTTTTGAAAACGGTTATCCAAGACATTACCTTTACATTTATATGAAGCCTAGTAGCCCAAGACGAACATTACAAACGTTAGAGGAGGAACAGTTATTTCTCCAGCTTTCCTTTAAAAGTGACAGACCGGCTGAGCTATGCAAACGGCAACCAATACAGGCTTGTCGAAAGACCTTTAATGCAGCTCAACTAAGTGTCGATATTACAAACATTTCGCTCTATGTTCCTAAATCCAAAGACAGGATGCTTGATCAACGCCAATTAATGGTAACCTACCGGTTATCTGCTCCAACATGGCTAGGTACTTTGAGCGCAGAACCAGGCACTTGGAAAAGCGAATAAAGGAACATTTACCAAAGTTGCCCGACACCTAAGGGGACAAAAGTTAGTTGAGTGACATAGCCAACCGTGTGATCTGCACCAGTCATGTGATTGATACGCGTAAGACATTTGGGATCCTCTATGAAGTGAAACTGCAGCTACGCCATCGGTCAGGAGCTTGGATAATCGCTACCGCTGAAGTGATAAGCTTTATGTTGACAAAACCAAATCTATGCATTCGGAAGCAGCATATGCGAGCATTACAACTGCACTAGCCAGCCAGTAACGAAAATGCATCTGACCTCACTCAGTGGTGTCACATGTTTTCAGTCACTTGACCACGTGACATGTTACGTTAAGCATTTAACATTTTTGTTCAATCAATATTTACCCTCTGTTTTCCAAAAGGAAATTCTCTTTTAAACGTATATTTATGTCCCAAACCAGATGATGAAGAAATCGAAAACAATTGTTCGCTCATTGCTTACGGCTTGCGTTTCTTCTTGCACTATACAATAAAGTAGGATAATACATGATGCGAACCAGCCGTCATGTGAGAGGTAATGGGCGGTTGTAAATGCTATTATACCTAGCGGGTTTGCCGTGCCTGTTCCTTCGAATAAATTAGAGCCTAGCTATATTCTTAGCGGGTACTTACCACATCAGGCTGTGATTAATCCTAAAATGCTCTTAAGCAAAAGGAATTTTGTGATTGCTTCGCAAGACATAAGAGCCACACATTGAACGAGCAGCCATTACAAGACCCAATAGCAATTCTAAGAGACTTGAGGAGATTTAAAAGCGATACAGGTGCAAGTTTGCGGACATCCAGGTGTTTACTCAGGTCTAGTTTCATAGAGAAGGATCGCGTTGCCTTTTCTTTTTGTGGTGGTGAAGCATTGATCGCGACTCTGATATATTGCATTATAACGGAACCGCCTTTTTTGCTATTTTACTGTTTCATAACAATGTAGTTGATTTCTGAAGTAGTCCAGTTTGTTGTTCATATTTAGGAACTGATGGTCTAACAGTGCCGTGCTTCTGAAGTGAGCAGACAGTAGCATTGTATGGCTGGAAACGGTGCCAAATATTGAGCTCTTAAATTTTATAAAACCCTTTGGGAATGGCAAACTGTACACCGCACGCTAGATATAGCATAATTATCAGTCGATGAAATATTTCTATTTCCTTCTGACTTAATGTATGTGCCAAACGAAGAGCTCAACCTTGTCTTTGTTATGTTCCCTATACGATCCCTTCGGATTAGTTGCTCCTAAACTTATGCACAAAGTTTCTGCCGCAGAGACCCTGCATGGAATAACTTGGTTGGGAAAAGCCAGTCGTTATACCAGACTTTCGTGCTCAAGCAGCTCTTTCGTCACGTGCTATGCTATTACGCAGTAAGTTTGGCACCAGCGAGTTGTGTACTATGTGTACCAGTGGCTGGAGACAGACGAGATATATAGCCATGTTATTTTAGAAAGGGTGGAGCAACGGATATCTGACATTAATGCAAATATGACAACAATTGTTTAAATCGCGCTGCAACTATAGACTCGAATTTTTTCGTGTGCATCCAATAGTGATAGACAGCCGCTTACTGTAAGAAAGAGATGCAGAATACTAAAGAGCCGATTAATAAGAACCCGAATGCATAATTTGTAGGCTAGCATATGTTCGATCTATGTCAGAACGATCTGCTTATAGAATGCAGCAAATAGGAAGACAGGTCTGTCCCGGCTGTTGGCTCTACGTAAGTGGCATGTGGGAATTCGGCACATCGGCTTAATGGTAACCACTGTGATTTCAACAAATTGTGTTTCGAGAATACCGCGGTAACGCTGTACGTTCTAATATTCTCCCAGGATGAACCAGTTTACATCGAACCTATGAAGAAAAGGTGGTCGAAAATTTTGTCGGTGATATGGTCGCACAAGATAGACATAATCGCAATGGTTCACACCGACTCCTGACTGAGAGGCCAAGGTATTGAGAGAACACGCGACACTGACAAGTAGGATGTGTAGTGAGTACACAAAACCCCAAGTGCCAAAATGGCCAATAGCACAAACTAAGCGGGTATGTCCGTGATAGTCGAAACATGTGCAATTATATAGGAGGTGTTTTTCACAAGTGTTTCATATTGTGTGGGCCAATGTTCTGTTGCATAAAACAAACACACTGTTCTGGTTTTGGGCGAAAAACATGCTAACTCTTTATAATTCACATGTAGCTATTTGGTGCACACATATTGAAACATCTTTGGTTCCGTGTTCTGGTTGCACGTACAAGTTCGAACACAATTCGGTGGCACAGTCTGGTTTCGACTATCCAAAACCCCTGGGTCTTATTCGGGTTAGGTTTTGGTTCTAACCCTAACTGTCGGGATTTTAAAAGAATCCTAAACGTCTTATCCATTTTTACATTCCTATTGCTCTCTACCTGATGTTTGTGATTCCGCTTACAATATATAATTAACCCTATTCTCTGTCTCAATTTCATTTACTTATCTGGCTATCAATGGAAATTGCTTTCCGTGCTAAAATAATTACGTGTTTTGCTCCTGAAACACGCAGATGTCCATAATTCAATTGTGCATGATTGGACATATATTTCCGAATTCTTCACATAACTCATTTTCGTTTCATATATCTTCGCCCATTGTTATTACTTATGTGATGTGTCGTTTACAGTCCTTCGCCGTGGCATTCGAATATTGGCGAGTGGGACACTGCTCACATAGCACATTACAGGACGATGCTGCGCCATCATGCGAGTAGAGGTCATGTATATGAAATCACCTTGTGCGTGAGGTCAATTGCAAACCTAACAATATGTGCAATTGAAACACATTCAATACTATCATGGGGTGTGTACGTAAGACTTTGGTCAAACTCCCATGATCCACGGCGAACTCTATTTTCGATTGATCGTGTGGAAGACTGTTTACCTCACAGTAGATTGAGATTAGATCATTCTACGTGGACTTGTGCATTAGCCAAATTGCCACGTTGCGCTATTGTGGTTGTTTGATGCGCCTGTGCCGGATGCACAGATGGTCGACGTTTTGCACATGATTGTTGTTGATTATTTGTAAATAGTACCGTTTTCTATTTCCGGTCTTGTTTTGTTGAAACCGGTGTAAACTTTTGTATTTTTGACTTCCAAACAATGCTTTGCTTAGCAGAAGCTTTGGCAATCTAATTGTAACTGCTTCAGAAACTAGCATTCATTGGTTAACCAACCAATGTTTTTTATTAGTAGGAGAACCTACAAACGTATTTCAATATTGAAAGCTTTGTTGCGCACTTACAGCGCTCTTTCTAGTCCAGAAATCGAAGCGGTTACGTTACCCTGCGTAACAAATGAAACAATCTTGTCCGTGAGGACGAATTTCCTCCACAACATTTTGGCTGTAAATTTGCCCACAGCATAAAGCTTCTCTTCAAATACTTTACTACCATTCGAAAGTGAAGCTTGGTGTCCCCCACTTAACACGTCATTCTTATTGGCGCCGATTCTTCCGAATGCCACGGATTCTAATTAACAAAGAATCATCCCACGCACTACGAATGAATTATGTCACAAACGTTTGATGAAACTTTTGCCTCTGTTGCATACTTGCAATCCTAGCCTTATCCACAACACTCAATAAAAGTGATTTCACTGCCATATATGTTATCTACAAACTGCTTTCGTTACACATTTATAGCTCTCCAGGGATCAATTATGTTCCACCGATGGCGCTGAACTTAGAAGCAACGACGCTGAACGAGCCATTAACGCATATCTTTCAAACTACTATTCTAAGCAAATTTTGTCTAACTTGGGGAAATATGGCTTAATGACTTTAATGTATGACAATTATTATTGCTCAGTACCCGACAGCATTCGTACAGTATTTCTATTACCTGTGCTGCCAAAGTTGTTGGTGGCAGTCATGGCTGAAGTTTTATTGGACCATCGGGAGTGCCACAATATAGTCGCTCCTGAGCAAAACGTTTGCCGCCAGCAGCGCCAATGTCATGCTAACCTAGTATTTGCACGCAGTATTTGGACGGATGCGGCTAATGAAGGCAGCGGGGCCGTCTTCATTTAACCCGAATTCTGCAGAGACTTCGACCTACTTAACCATCGCCTACTGCTTCACGGGCTTAGATCTACGAAATTGGGGATCTTGTCTGAGTGGATCAGGAATTTGGGGCAGGATAGGCAACTGCAGGTCAGAATGCAAGTACTATCGGGTTTCTGTCGAATGCGGTGTTCTACATAGATCACTTAGGAGTTGCGTCTATTTCGCGGTGCCGTTAACGAGCTGACGCGTTTGATTGCCACAGAGTTCGTGCTGTTTGCCGATGAATTTAAAATGTGGCAAGGGATCGCAAATACTGCGGAAGACAATACAACTCAACCAGACTTGGACAGAGTGTATTGGTTGTCAACCTACAAAATTCTTCAATTGAATAGTGGGAAGTGCAACATAAGGCACCTTTTCCAACAGTCGAATATCACTTACAAGCTTGGTGCCTATGGTTTGCAAGCAATCAACCGGGAGGGTAATCATGTGATAGTAGTCTAGGCCCAGTTACCCTGCGCAGAACGGTCTGAGAAAGTAACCAACCTGCGAACCAACACGTTGGTATGCTGCGTAGGGCATTCATGCCATTTGATCCTGCTGTCTATTTGCAGTTGCTGAAAACATACGTGCGGCCCCAGTTGGAATATGCAATCTAGGCCTTTTAGCCTTGTTATAAGCAGGAACTTGCAGCGCTTAAGTTAGCGCACCGACGAGCAACAATGTACATCGATGGGATGTCCAATCCTCCTTATCAGCTTACCCACTTTATTGTTACATCAATAGACCCACTCGATTCAGAGAAACGGTGAAGCCTATAATATTGGAATGGATATCCACCAAGGAAAATATAACGGTCGAGTGGGTAAACGTCGACGTTCATCTGGTGCGCAGGGAGTATGTAGTTCCACTCTTCGAATACATTTGCTATGCAGAATTTTCCGTGGAATTTACCGACACAAAAAACGATTATAAGCTACGACATGTCAGCTCGAATAGGTGAGATAGCCAACTACGTATTTTGGCAAACGAGGCACCAGCTAGCTTTCTGGTTGCCAGTGCACCAGCGGCTAACAGCTTTCACCAGCGAAATATAGTCTCGTTTCCGCGAAGTGGGACAGAAATGTGTTAAGTGACGTGAAACGTACGTTGTAATTTCTGTAGTCTGTCTGAGCAGGGAAGATTGGATGAACTCTGCGACCCAAGGTGATCACTGTACTCAGCTTCTTCTGCCAGGGTGGAGTGGCCTACCACTAGTAGCTGTCACTGCGCAAGGCCTTAAATCACAAGCATATCTAACAACATGTCAAAAGTTTACGTTGCGTGAAAGGAGGCATTCTTCTTCAAACAGCGGTCTGACCTAAACGGACATCAATGCAGAACTCGAAAACTCTGCGCCCATAATACGCTGCAACATTACGGCGCGAATAAAGGACACTTAAATTTTTGACATTGGCTGTTTCCTTCCCAATCTCACACACAAATTCTTTACAGCGGAAGATGGACTGAGAATGCTGTTGAGTATGCACAAGCACAGAACTCCTGAAGTGAATAATATACACAGGAAAACAATAGCGGGGGTCGGATGGAATTTAGCCGAGAAGTTTACTCGGCACCAAAAAGTTTTGACGAAATACAAATGACAAGCATGTGGAAACAAAAGATGATTACCTCATTTTTCTTAGTAGGTAACCTTACCAATCCAGACAATTGCCTTCCCAAAATCATATTACCGATTTTTCATAGGTCATGTAAACTAATATGTCTAAGGCGCAAAACGATATACTAGGAAAAATTTTTCTCGCACCAGAATAGCATGAAATCCGAGGAAATCGATCGTGCAATAAAAATCCAATACCTGCGCCATCCAATTGGAAGTAAACAGCAGACTGGCACAATGGTTAATGCGATTCTTCTTGTGTTCTCAAAGGCGTGTTACCTGTTGGACCGAGAATGTTTGCCCTGAAATCTCAATAACGTTGGTTTTGGTGATCCTGTCCTAGAATAAATTGAAAGCTTCCTTCTACACCGGCACCTCGGATTACGAGTTCGTGGATAGCTGTCAGTTCCCCTTTCGAGTTAGATCAATACCAGGGCTACGAGTATTTTGGACGATAATATCGATATCACCCACAGCATAAACTCAAACTGCTTTCTTTAGACTGATGAGATAAAGTGTGATATGCATTCAATACATCGCATGATGTCAAAGTACTTTAAGCTGATCTAGACAGGGTATACGCGGCGTCAATCCCGGACCTACTCCGATTCCATGTGCCCAGGTTTACAGTGCTGAGGTCACGAAACAACTTGTTGGTCTCCTACAAACTTGAAACCCAGTAGCTTCAAGGTCTTCTGGCGAGAAGGAACAGAAAGTTTTGTGCCAGACTGAGCTTGGACCTTCAAATCAAACTATAACGACCCCACGAAGGGGCTTCGGAATCGTAGGCCTCCTAAAGCCCTGCATGCGAACGATACGATCTTACCAATTCCCAAAACCTTTCCGGCTCAAACATATAGTCATATGTGGAGTACGTAATACAGTTTAGCAGACATGTCTGAGAATAAATCATACTACCTTGGAGGTACTCCGAAGCCGGGAAACCAAAAGTGTCAAAAGTCTGTATTCTTTGCTATATAGACGATGGCAACAATGGCTTGAGGTCCTATGTGGAGAGTATGGTGATTGAGTGGGACTACATTTTGAATTACCAGATTTGAGACAACCCATCCACAAATGTGACGCTACAGCCTGGAGTTTAGTCCCAACAGCCAACTGAGTGGCCAACATCAAAAGCTTTCAGAACAGCACGGTAGGAGGGAACGCGGTCAGAATTTCTTTTCCATACGTAATTGCGGAATGTTGAATGCCCTACCAGTACCTGTCATATATGCTCCCACGCTGGCAGGGTTAAATGTCCGTGTTGACCGTGCATTTACCTTGCTGCACTATCTTACGTGATCCATTTGCCATGGATAAACACACTTTTCTGAAAGAGATTTCAATGGCGGTCAATCCCCAGATTTCGTATTACTTTTCATCCTAGTATGTGTATACCAAAATGAGACAGGATTTCAGCAACGTTCATTTACCGTCATTTCTTATGGGTTTGCCTTAGATTTAAATTTATACTACGTGTTCTTCAGTGCATTCACGGGCGTAAACCCAATTATGTTAAAAAGTAGTTTTATGTGTTTTTTTAAACATAATCATCCTACGGGACTTGTTAGGCATTTGCTTTGTACAAGTATAAGATAATTGTTCCATTACACCATTACAATATGGACCGTAAATTTATAAAGCTGTCAGTACCGGCGACTACGCGGGGACCTGATTATGACCTACCAGATTCTAAGAAACGCCAAACAGGTCTGCCACCACGTACTACAACCGAGCCACAAACAAACTTGAGGAGCTCCTAGTTCAAGTTAGGCACGTACTACAGTGGGCTACAACGTCGACGGAACTTCTACTCTTTTCGTTTGCATCAACCTTAGACCGGTCTCCCAAATTCCGTTGTTTCAGCACCCAATTTACCTGCGTTTAAAAGAGCATTAATGTTGCTATAACTCATCCACACTTAAAGATATAGCCTGTTTGTCTCGATGGACGACAGAAGGTGACGAAAGTTGCACAACTGGCATTAAGCTGTCATCGGACGTAGGCTTTTTCTGCATGACTCTTTGATAAAACGCTGGTGAGTCCACGGAAATGATTTTCATTGCATCTCTGTTTTCTATTCATCGTGCTGACGTACTCTTTCTGACCATCCAATAAGACTTTTAAATCATCCAATTATTTTGTCTGTTATCTAGCATGGCTCCGTTGTTCGCGTCGGAGAAAAGTTATTTAAGCATTATAATGCAATCTGGTACTCTCATTATGTAGAACAAAGCGATCTATGCACCACCATGTACACTTCTTAGAGGATTTCTATATAAACAGTATTGAGGTGTCCTTATTTTTAAATAAGCAGTATGCAGTCGAGTTTCAATGAGTTAACTAATACAATTTATAATAAAAGATACTGCAGCTTCCTAAAGAGTGTGAGCAGAAAAAAACGTTCGTAATTTACCTTCAGCTGGTGATTAGTTCGCCGGACTTGATTATATCATTACATACGTTGTGCTTTTAAAACAGGGTGGGCACTTACTTCCGCTTGTGCGCTTCGATTATTAAAAGAAGAAACAAACAAACGGGGCTGCCGGTGTTTCAAATTATTTCGAAGTATATATTGAGAACACATGTAAGTGGGAATATGGATGGGAGGATTTTTGTGTTCTACGAACTAGACAATTTAATTGCCGGCTTTTCGGTGTCAAACTGGGCAACCTCTTTATTGCGGCCATGGAGGTCTTTTTTGCGGAGTCTTGTAAGGTACTGCCAGGTTTAAGCGACTATTGTTCGTCTCCTGTTTTGAACGCATCTTCCATTGGCTCACGTGGGTTGACTAGGTGACCGCGGTTACTCCCTGTCTATCTGGTACTTATTTTTGATCTCACTGCAGAGCTTCGTAGACACCTTCTAGTTCTAGATGCTATTTCATTGTTCTGTCCCGAATTCCAAGTCTCGAGCAACTCACACGCTCTGCGGTTCTTTGCTCTTCCAAGTAACTTAGCGTTTTCCATATCGAACTGATAGCCTTCGGCATCCATTTTACGGACATTGGCGATCTTTCATCATGGAAGCGGATGGGCAGACTGTGTACTTGCAGTCTAGTGCCAAGTTTCCTGCCAGTCTGGCCAAATTATATATGTCAAACCTTTTTGTAGAAATGTTTGTAGATCACACCTGATGATTCTTCTCTATTCGGTCTTTTGCCCTGAAATTTTACTCCGAATTTTTCTTTTGCTGCCGGTGCAATGTCAATCCCGTGAGTCACTAGAAGCCTTGCAGCCATCTCAAAAATCCCGTGGCTAAATGTAGGACGAATGTCTTTTGTTCCTTTGTCCGTTCACGCAGCAAGCGGCGGTTGATTTTGACTTCATGCAGCGTATAATATAACATTTACGGGCATAATTTTGCTAGAACATGTTAAATAGGTGGTATTCCTCCGCGTTCCTTAGCTGAAGCGGGCTATAGTATGTTAGAGCCCGTTTGGAAATATTTAAATCCATAATGATAGACATTGACAAAAATCTTAGCAGGTTATATTATTCATGTGATCATCACAATTAACTGAGCTTTCTTCGCAGAATATCCAACTCTTAAAATCGCACGCTAATTTTCGATAAGGCTGAGTTCCTGAGCTGCCTTTTCTAAAGACCCTTACTCTCAACTGATTAGGCTCTTCCTGATTTGACCTCCCCGGTAGAGATAGTCCAAGCTGACATTGAAACCCAAAACAATGTAAGATCACTTAGATCTTGTTCACTGCGACATGGCTAAAGTAGCATTGACTGACACATTGAAGGAAGTGCATTGCTCGGTGTTGTACTAGTCGCCGTGTGCTGGATCGCAAATTGCAATCACAACAGGAGTAAAAGTTTGCTTTGAAGCAAATTTACACCATTTAGACTAACTGGATCACATCCGAATTGGTTACATTCAATGTTATTCTCTTAACACTGCACAACCGACAATGTCTTTCCCTGGTTTATAGTCGTCGGTACCAAGACACGCCACCTAACAAAGAAGTTCTAACCGCCGTGTCAATTGTGATTATGGACCAAGCTGTAGCCGTTATTCAGTGTGCCGTATTCGCCTCTGGGCTTTGATTATCTCTGCCCGCTGACATTGAATACCAAGTAAAAATTTACAAATATTTGCACTCACTGGTGTATCAGCCTAAGTATCCTGTGGTAGTCTGCGAGATACCGAAATACTTGCATTCATAATTCCTGATTCCTAGATTGTGAAAAAGCACCAAAAATGTACGATCCGAAGATTTGTTCCCCTCATCAGTACTTATTTCAGCTAAATGCTGGCAGCCTTGAGCCGCTCCCTGTCTATTGGGTCCAGGTCTGGACAAATATAAATCTACACAACTTTCAGCCCACTTAGGCTGGACATGATCAGTCTTGGACTGGGCTGCGTCCACAAAAGCTCTTCTTCTAGACCGATTATGTCGATCACCTTGCTTTCATAGACGGGTAATTTGTCTCACTTTAATCGAGCCCTCACCAGCTTCGGGAAGTCTGTCAATTAGGTTGTAAATATTCGACATCGTGATTGTAGCGCACTTCGGATAATAGATTACTGGACTCCGGCGCGTGGAAAGTCAAGCGATTATAACTCCTCTGGTCGGGCGAGGTTGACCTTGCAGGACGAAGTGTACTACCAGCCTCACATATTTTAATTGAATCTAGACTTACAGAAGTTAAACTCCCAACACCCTATCATAATGTTGTCCTTCGTTCTTTCAACTGGTCTTCATCACTCAGACCTTCACCTGCTGGGACAGCAGTGGGTGTTGGGCACAACAAAACTAAACACTTTATGTCAGGTGCCACTGAGCTTCGCACAGCGGTTGGAATCGGTGTCGGTGTGCTTTCATGGGTAGTGGAGGAAGACTGAGCTGAAATCTGAAGGCGGTCCGGGTTAGGTTGTTGGGCCATACACACAGAGCTGTTCGCAACGGAATGATGAAGCCTACACGTCGACTTTACTCTTCCTGGTTATAATTGTTTCGGAAACTTTCACATATGTTTTGAACGAAATATTGTTGGATCTCATGAAGACGATGAAAATGCTCAACTAATAATCCAACACATGAAATATGGTTTGTAATTTGGCACAAAACACACTTGAGGGCATTTGCACGGTATCCAAATAACTTGGAGTAAGTACCACAGGGTGACTGCTTTGGCGTTGTGAATAATCCGAAAACTAGATGGCGGCCAATTGACGGTGAAAATTTTGGCAGCCAGGTCACTGAAACTAAGCAATGAAAACACAAGTATTTAAGGTCGGAAATTTCATAATCATAAATGAAACTGTATTGTACCTAAATTTGCACCAAATACTTCCAATGAACGCAGCAATCAAACAAAAAGGGATATTGCAACACAGCCAAAATTCAATGACAGGAGATCGCTATCCGAATGCTGTTACTTCATCCACATTAGAGGAATGTCATTAAACATATGAAAGGATAGTAGCGTGACGTAAGTGCATTTACATGCCACCCATCCCCGGAAATATGTTTATATTTTGGAAAAGGTTCAACGGTTTCATAACCTCGGGGTTTAAAGGAAGTGGATAGGTAAGTGTCCATGTTTGAACAGGAGGCTACTCAGTTCAAAGCACTTGGGTTATGCGGATTATAAGCTAATAGAAAATCAAAAATTGTATAGGTGAACGCTTGGTTGTTATTTAATCTATGCTTGGGAAGAGGTTAAAGTTACAGCCATCTGCTCAGTAATGCAAAGGCACATGCTAGGTTTTCCGATACTGGGATGTTGGAAAAATTGTCAGCATGAAGTCTGATGCTAATTAGCATACAAAATTGTTTGTTGATTGAGACAAAGCTTGATTTCCTTTTTTGCTCGACCAATACCTTTTTTGTTTTTCATGAACATGCCTGATATCTTCAAAAAACAATTTGTTCATACCGCAGAAGCTTGTGGGAGAACACGGTATACTTTTCCCAGTTATGCCTAAAACACTTTAATTAACATTGCTCACTATTAAAAACCAGTGTCTAATACATTTTGATATTAGTTAGCGCTGTATTTAGGAAAGTTCCAATAATGCCTAACCCGAAATCATTACAATCTGAATAAATATTTAAGGTTCAAGCTTGTGCATTTGTGGCACAAAAATTAAACGGTTTACGTCAGCTGTCAAACATTCATCACTGGTTAATTAACGGATGTTTGCATATGTTAACTTTGACGCCGGGGATCCCAATACCTCTTTGATATCCAGATTCAGGTATAATTTTCATCTGATTTAATTATTTACGTCATGCCATGCTTGCGACATGACAGTATTGTGTTCCGGTATATCAAAAAACGGCATGCACGTGGTCCCTTGAAACCAGTATGTTCCATGCAGGTATAGTAGCTGAAAGCACGTTAGACAAATTTGGCCCAGCAACATTACTAGTTTACAATTGAATACTGATTGATAAGGAACAGTGGCATTTATGAGAATTTTGTATTAACGCGTAAGAAAATGTAAGCACTTATGCTTCGACTAACAAACCAACTAATTTAAAAATCGTCCCTATTATTTGAACGTGGGACGAATGCTGATGATATTTGTAATCAACCGCTGCTGTTCAGCGCAAATCTGTTCTAACATAAATAGCCCAGTTATTTAAATAAATTCCTTCAACAAAATAGGATCTGATGTGATTTATCAAAATTCATTAAACATTTTGACCATACATATCAGCAAGCGCGCTTCATATTTAATCAAGCCTAACGATATTTCAATATATGCAAGTGTTCAAAAATACTAAAAAGTAGTTTTATATTTGTTTGCAAATGTAGTAAAAGTGCAATACTTTTCTGTGATATTTCGGATTAAAATTACAAAGGTGGAAGGACAAATTCTTATTCAAAGGCGTGGTAAAACTAGTTTCGTATATATATTATAAGTTCTACCATTTGCTAAGTATTATGCTAAATCCGCAGAAATTGTAGTGAGATACATAATAAAGAATACAAACTACTTGTACATATAATTCATGTTTGATTCTGGGCATTTTTTCAGCACACAAAAAAGCAATATAACGGTATATGTTTCCGCGTGTCGCTCATACTTCCGTTGTAAAAGTCCACATACAAGTTTGATGGGCTTTTGTAATGTGAAACACACAAATGTGTCGTTTAGGTGTTTGGCTGAACAAAAGCCTCGAGAAAAGCACTGTGTTTCATCAGTCTAAACTAGGATTATATAACTTGATCGATCCGCTATAGTACTGGTGTAAAATGATAATACGTATTCAGGAGCAGCCCTTTTGCAGGCATTTGGCTTTGAATGAACTTGTGTGTTAAGTCTCACATTTGCCCACGCCAGATTTTTTCTTGTTTTCTAAGCCTCAATTTGTAACATACACTACTGTAACAAACTTTAAAATCTAGCTTTAACAGTCGCTTCCTGCTGAAGCCACTTACTCCAATACAAATCAGGACTTTACCTTTACCTTGAATTGTAAATTCCGGCTAATTTTCACCAGTAACCGGGCATCAAACGCAGCAACACTCTAACAATCGGATGCATTGTATGCTTTTACCTGAGAGGGAGTTTCAACGGCTCTTAATCGGACTCACACTCGTTCACTTCCAAGGCTGTTTTAAGCTGCTACAATTCTCTCGAACCTTTCAACTTGCGCGCATTTAATTGTATTAATTATCTGGCCTTGGTGATAGTTTGTACCCTCGACAAGCTGCCAAGCTATGTGTCGTATCCAACATACCTAACAAAATTACGAACCCCTTTTTGAAGACACACGTAACTTTTAAATTATGAGAAGCGCAACACCATAAGTTTCGCGAAAAATATTCGGCTTGTGGACGAATTAGCGCCGATTTATCAGACGAAACAGTCCGCTCGATCTTTTCCTTGTTCGAATGAGCAAACCGGCAATAGTGGTACACTATCCTCCGACCATGAAAATTAAATCAGCAGCGTGCCGCAAATGGAACCGCAAAACTGCATTTACAGATGATGATTGTTTGGTTACGAAACGTCGCGTATGCCGCAAACATGGATGCTACCAGCAAACGATTCCAGCCAAATAATGCTCAATTATTCCTGTGCGATGTGATCAGTAATTTCTTTGCACGCGCAGTGTTTCCAAGTTATCTTCGCAATCAAGTTAACAAAACCAAATGATGGGAGCTAACTGTGTTTCAAATAATTTCAACGAGTCAAACATTTGACCAGATATTGATGGATTGCCTAATAGCCCTTGCGAACGTGTGCTCACCACAAGTAACCATGCTTTCTGTGCATAGCATTTAACGCTAACAAACCATATGTCCGTTTAGACGAATCGTTTCCGAACTGCCGTATCTTAACACTGCACTTCAGACCGCATATCTACTTTTTGATTTGACCTCATCTGGTGAAGATATTACGAAATGACTACGTAAACCGACAAAACGGATCACCGCTTATGTCTTGCTTGCTAAGTAAGGACTTCACAAGCGGTGCTTGACAGCGCGATAATAGTTGCTTGCTTGGTGTTGAATGGCTCGCCGTGTGCTGGATTGAACCTTGCACTCTCATGTGGGGTGAAATTTTGCTTTTAAGAACCATTACGCCACTTTGATTACTGGGACCGTATCCGAGTTGGAGATATTCGGTGTTGTTCTGTTCAATACTGCATAAGTAACAGTATTTTCCTGCTTTGCATCCATCAGGACAAAGAAACATGACCTACAAATGAAGTTTTAACCGCCGTATGAATTGCTGCTCATAGGCCATGACTTATTGACCAAGCTGATAGCGGTCATTCAATGTGTCCTATTCGCCTCTCAGCTAAGAATATTCACGGAAATGAGCTTGAATACCCACAGATAGTCTACCACAGCATGCGCAGTTGGGTGCGTTATATTACTTAGCTCGTACATTAGAACTTAGGAAAATAACTAAAAGAAGTTCGATCGCAGTCAACTCATATTTAGGCTTCAGTTGTAGTGGACGTTAGATTCGCGCGTATGTCAGACACTGATTACGTGATCGTTCATTCGTTATCTCAAGTCACTATCACGTTCTCAAGCAATTTCCTTGCTGGTAAAATCAAATCAACTCCAACCGATATTCAGAGCTGTATAAGTGTGAGATCGAAGAGGTGTATTTTTGTGGTATTATTGGTAAATGCAAACACAATATACAAAGAATATGATGGTAGGATTCATGGCTGTAAGAACGACATGTGCAGTGTTAGTAACCACTGCAAACCTTACCTGCGGCGCAATTATGGTGCTCCTTCTCCGTGCTTAGTAAAAAAGGGCTACACAGAGGCAGATGCACGAAAGTTTCACTAATAAAACGTTTACAGCATCAGCCATACAATAAAACATTTTACTTATTATTATGATTCCGTTAGCCCATGGAATGAATAAATCAATAAAGTGAAAAGTCGTGGTTTAGCCTATTTATTCATTTTAGGATGGATAGAGAAGCCGGCTTTTCAGTGTGTCGTTATAATTTCCTGGGTGGGCTGCAGTCACTATCTTAATTATATGCATATGTTTAACTTGTCGTTAAGCACTTTTATGTGACTTTTTATTTGCATTACGTTTGTTCCTTTGATCCACTGTTAGTAAACTCCGACCTAGCACTACTATTTTTTTTATTATGTGACATGCTGGAAAATAATGTATACCGAAAAAGGTAAGCCAATAAAGTTAAGGTTCGACAAGTACAGTAATCTTGTAATTTGTGTATCAATACTTCTTTAAAACTAGACAGGGTCCGCTTGACTTGCAACTTTCCCTTTTTCAAATATACTCTTACACATAAGAATTACTAATCCGTGTACTTTGGCTAGTTATGTGTCCATCTCATATATTTGTGTCTGATTAATTTGAAATGCTACAAATATATGGAAAGAGAAGAATGCAGTTATCCAATTTGCGAGACATTTTTACTTCGCTAGCTACAATTGTATTTTGTGTGCTTATAAAAGTTTAAATAAGCTGTTCCACTTCTTTTGTTCTTTATTCTCATGTCTTGAGTGAGCCTGAATCACCTTTAGCAAGTATTGCAAAGCCTACATAATTCTCTTATGATTAAAATTAATTTTGCCTACAATACTTGCGGAATATAGAAAGGTTAGTGATTCCAAAATGCAGACGCTGTTAGGTATTTTAATTAGAATTGTTTGACACGATTTCTGCAAGATACAGGAAAAATGCTGCTTTTTATGCTATGAGTAGGTAAAACAGTGTAGATCCGCAGTTGGTTAGAATTAGTAAGAAGATAACAAACGTTTGCATAGTGGATTGGAAGAACTTTTCCTCCACGAGCAAGAAGCTACTGTATTCTGCTACTGTATTCTGCTGCAGTTAAGTTACTTTCCAAAAATAGCATATTTGTCTGGAATAATAATTAGGAAACGTTGCTCCAAGATAGAGCGTAAAATGTTTTTGCTTTACGTTCGTTTAAATTAACTGTCCAATATTTAAAACAACTTTTGGTAGCACTTCGTATTTTGTCATTTCAACTATACCGATCAATAAAGAAACAGCTGTCGGCTGCATGGTCTTTTGGATTAAATGCAGATACACTTTGTTTGAAGACATAGCTAATATATATATATATATATATATTTATATATGCTGACATGATACGCTGCGTTGTAAGATGCCACTTGTAACAATGATTATACCTAATGATAAGCTAAGTTAAAGAAAACATTTGGCATGTTCTCGATTTAAAAGCAATGTTACATGAACAACGGTGTTCTTGAAGTGTCGCTTAGTAATCAGATATTTTAAGGTAAAGAAATTCCTAAATGCACATTGAAATACTTAACCGGACTACTCCATAAAAATATGGAAATTTGCTGATTGTAAATATCGTATATTTGGTTCAGATAAGAACAAACAAGTGCTGCCAAGACACATTGCGTTTTGTCGACGAGTATTAACACCAAACAATTTAATGAAAAATTATAAGTTTACTTGCGATTGTTCTGTCTTAATACTGAACATTTAAAATTTTATTTGTATAGTGATTTCGATTCTTTTACCTATATTCAGATACTATGTTAGCAAACGTGAAGGTACAAAGTAAATTTAAATCAAAGCAAACCTGGAAATATTAACTTTTAACAACTAACTTCGGTGCAATTTATTGTGCCGATTTTTCGTATTATTAACACGGCACGCTTGTGTAACCCTCATCTAAATATACACGTGTTCTAGGTTGCAAAATAACTAGACGCATTAGTTTAATTTCATGCTTAAAATAAATTTCCTTTATCCATTAAGCAGAAGCTGATGCTACATTTTTCGCACTTTTGTTTAAATTTCCGATATCAAGAGACTCATTCTTCGGGCAATGAATAATGTTCTGTACGAGATGGAATATAATAATCACAATTTGCTTTGCTTTTTAACATCTAAATAGTTACACCTTTCTGTGTAAATAATTACATTTAAAATTTTGTTTCTTTTTTGCAACGTTTTAATGTTGCTGCGATATGAATGTAGTCACTGTCATATTGATGGTGCAATCAAATAACTGTTGCCATATGGGCGTACACATTGATTTATGCTAGCTATGGGTTTCGTTCTTACAATGGGCACGTTTTACTCAAGTGAAATGCTATAGAAAGATCGTCTGGAACTTCAACATTATTGTGCGCTGTTCCACAAATCCAAAAGATGTCAAACTCTAGATATGTCATTTGGCTTAGTCTGTCTACAATGATTATCCTAAATCAGTCGTGCATTGCCGTAGAAAAGCGGTTGATTTATTACTAATAACAGTCCTAACCCAGAAGCAAACCCGTCCATTGCTGATTAATGCTTGCGCAGTAGGCTGGCATAACATTTGTGTCCAGGAAGTCGAGAATCCTATTGTGTCCGTTATTCATGTTAATTCTCGCCCTTAGATAATCCATTAAACATTTGAAAAACCCATATTCATTGCTTTTTACTGGGGTTCGTTTTCAAACATGATAGGATAGATTGGCAGTGTAACGGCTGTATTGGAACATTTGGATACTTTCAAGAAACGTTTATCTAATTTAAAATGGGATGAAATACAAGGCAATTAACATTTCTAGACTTTGGTGATGCGTGCACAGAATAAACCGCATATTCTTTATCAGTCGTTGTTTATCAGGTGACGGTTGACGCCTCTACGGAAAATATTCACTGTACTTGCTCGAACTCCACATGAATATCATGGGGCTGTAACATTAGTCAGTGCAGCAAATTTAACTATAAATTCGTTATTTGATGGATTTGTTCTGCAGACATAATTGTCAAACACGATGTACATAATCTTGATGGACCGGTTAATATATATCTTGTGGTAGAAAACTGTTGCTGATGAAAACATTTAGTGTCTGGATCCGCTATGTGATTAAATGCAAAACCTACCTACATTGAGTTTATCGCGCAATTGTCTGGAACACATCAGTACACATCAAACAAAGTTGGCTTCGATGAAACTCACGCAACTACACAGGACTCTGCAGATGTTATATCTATCTAATTTTTCAAAAATGGGCTCCCTGGTTTGAGTCCAAAAGACGTTGAACGCGTTTGGCTGGATACACTTGCTGACATAGCAAGGAGCCGACCTCAGTGGCGTTCCTGCTCTGAGTTTATTTGTCTCTCCCCATCGCTTTTAGCCTCCCCCTCCATGTACGATCTCATTTCGTAGGGTAAAACATAATAAATTTTTTTGCCTGAGAGCTGGCTGGTAGCTTACCGGAACGATGCCTATCCGTTGCTGGTAGCTCAGCTGGCATGCAACTGTCGTATTTATTTTTCCTTTATATATTGTATGTATGTATGTATTTCCTTTAAGTATTGCGGTACAATAGCGGTGGTGTTTCACCACCTCTAGCTGACGTGTATAATGATGATGATGGTGATGACAATTTTGCGCCATTTCAGTTAACCACCATAAAGATTGGCCTGTTTTGATAGACGAGTCCCGGTCTCATCACTCGTCTCGTCGCATAACCGTGGGTGTGAAAACAACGGAGTAAATTTCGTTTACATTGTGCTAAGTTTTCTGTGAAGTGCCCGTCAAATTTCGTCGTTTTTTCATTTCAGTCTGTTCGGTCAATCAGGCTGCCATGCACTATATCGTTCTAAACTGGCTGCCTTACATGCGATCAAACTACACACGGAGGCAACCCACAGAGCAGATGAGCCAATCAGGTGACCTAGTTTAAGCATCGGCCACAAAAGTCTAACCGATGCCGAGACTCTGTAAGCAGGAAACCTAGGCAATGGCCATTCTGTTAACATGACCAGCACAAATTACAAGGAAAAGGAAGAAATATTTTTAGCCAACATTTTGTCACTAATGAATGTTGAACGAACATGTAGCCACTGTAGTAGTGGATGCTATCCGAAGTTGTTTAGTCTATGGATGCGAAATGAAGAAATTAAAACTATTCAGGACCTACCTTAGTTCCGCCATAAGTGTACACACTTACTGCGTTTGAACTACGTGCTGCCGTTTCCACAGCTTTTTCTTACTCTAGTCTACGAAATGTGACATGGATCAAAGGTAAAAAGTGCTTCGCTTGAAGAGATAACAGTAACCTTGCACCTATTTTGTCCCCCAACCCATTAGATTCATGTAAAAACAAACATAACAAACAAGGCTACGCAAACCTGGAGACTTTGAACTCCATTAACTAGATCGTCGACGCTATCTGCCGAACTATGCCAGGCTTCATCTCCAAAATCCTGTTATCCAATTAAGCGACCGATGCAAAATTAGTAACACACAGTATTCCGAATGACCAAAATATCCAGAGCTCACTAAAGACTTATCCACTTACGCGAACATTGCTGCCCGATCCATTCAAAGTGCAAATTCGACAGCTTTTCCCACTATAGTCATAACACTGATCAATAATATGAGCAAATTGTATCAAGATCACCAGGGCCGCACATTTTGCACCTACCACATAACGGAAGACAGGACGGAACTACGGTGCGATGACACTCCAATGCTTCCAAGCAGAATTCATTAAGGAGAAGGCAGCATGATGAATTGAATCAGTTTACTATTCTCTGTGAAGGAATCAGGGTTCGGGCCAGGCCGACTAATTTAACACGTTTCATAGAAGATCCAGCCTCAACACACTAGTAAGTCAGGGCTAAGCAAAATAGTGCTGGAATCGATAGAGGTTATGTTGATGATGCTTTTGGTGTCCTAGAGCCTACAAACCGAATGAATTGAGATAACCAGTTTTAAGAAAATTTCATAATCGAAGGCCATCGGGGCCAAAATAAATCAACCTGTTAATATAGGGATTGACGTAGAGGTAATGTTGTCGCCAAACGCGTGCCTCAGATGTCTAAATCTAGCTACAAGGAAGTCTATGCTCATAACCTTGACTAACAGTGAGAAAGTAGTTGAGCCCTCTTTGCTGGAGAATCCAGAATGCAAGCAATTTCTTGGCTACACGTTACGCGGTGTACTGACAATATTGCGTATCATGTTTCAAACAAAACAGCTGGCGGTGAAGTTAATCGGCAACTACTATATTATTAGCAATGCGCTTCCAACAAAGAGATTGAATACTGCAGTTGAAGAATCGCAACTGGTCACTATTCTCAGAAGAACAACAAGAACACCGGCTCAATAAATCATAACAAAGGTTTAGTAAACATACGTGATAGGACTTAAAGTGACGTGCTGCTCGGAGTATTCTAGCATTCTTAGATTGTCTGAGACTCTGCCTCCAATTTTCATTGTAATCCAGTCTGCATGCACTTATTTGATCAAGCTGTGTGCTCTTGCCAACGCACACACTTCCGAATATCACAGACGACTAGTTGCCGCGATTTTTGAATGTTCCTTTTTCACGGTGGAGGTATACACGAAGAATTTCTGTCGCTTTGCATCCTACACCACAAATTGTGAGCTCACTAGGAAGCCCAGCATAACGGCTCTCTAAAAGCTTCACGTTTGCTTCTACCGATAGATACGCAAGGCAGATAAAGATGGCAGTATAAGGGATCTACCGCTAATCTATTGATTATATCGCAGTCAATTAGTCAGACAACTAAATTCAACCGATTGACTACACACAACTAGTGCCATACCAAGAGATATTCTGATCAGATCTATAACCTGTTCTTCATTCCGAGGCCACTCTGGATTTACCAACATTCGCTTGGGATGGGTTCTGAGGAAAATCTGAATCCTCTGTGTTGACCCGACTAATAACCGGTGTGTCATCAAAACGGTGAGAACAATCTAAAACTTTGGTATTGCTAAATAGCTCGCATTTCAAAGTAACAACGTGTGCAACTCGGAGGAGGAGATTAAAATAGTTCACTGTGGTGCTTTCGTTTTGTTCCTAATCAACTCGCCCAGTTTTCGAGAATTATCATTTTTACCAGCATACCAATAGAAACCCATCTTCAATTAAAGCTAGGAAACTAGCACTTATTTTCTTAGGCCCATTGTTTTTCATGCAGTGTGTCTTAATTATGTTATATTATCTTGTCTACATTAGGTACAAGCTCGATATAGAAAATGTGTTATACGCCAGTATGCTTTCATTTTTGTTCAAAAGCTGTGACAAAGAATTTAGGGATTCCGCACAAGGGCTGGAAGCAGTAGTAAAGAAAATACCCAAAGCAGTGTAGGCGCTGTGGGAAATTCCCTTGGACTGCTTGCTGACTTGAGAAAGACTACTGAAAATTTCCACACTTATATGAAACTGCATACGCTGAAATTACATCAAAAGATATGTTCACATCAATCTTGCAAACATTGCTTTGTTCTGATGTCGTATTTGATTCGCTCACAAATCTTGCTAAAATGAACTTCACAAAGTGCAGTTTACTAATAGACTCCATTTCAAACAAAATACAATCGAGTACGCTGTTCGCGTAATGCTATGATCTTCAATGTGCTAGACGATTTATCTTTAAAAACTGTTCAGAAAATGCTTATCACTGCATGTGGTATGCAAACTTGTTGGTCCAGCCGTATTAGACTAAACAAATATGTAATGCGTTAAGCGTGTCTCATACTTTTCCAGTTTCAAAATAAACTTATTGCTCAATAAACAATTAAAAATCGCCATCTCGTTTTGCATAATACCAAGTTCAAACTTCTGAACATTTTATAGGACAGGCGAAATCCTGGGGTAAACCAGATTACCAAACAACCATATGGCGACGCGCATCCAGTGTATGTTGCTCAAATTATTAACCATCATACATTTGCGAAGACTACTGCGCTTAGTTAAAATATAGTAAAATGATGAACAGCAAGTGGATTTATTAAATAAAACTATTAATCCAATGTAAATGCGGGCCGCTGTATGAATTAAATGCTGGGTCCCGTAGAACATATCATTCTTGGACTTCTGTGTTAAGATCAACATTTGATGCACGATTTGTTACTGGAGGACCTATACCTAGCCTCAGATTCACGGCTAAGCATGATAAACTGACCAAGCCCAAATCGGATACAATCGAAAAGGCGTGCTATGGGTGGTGCTTCATATTAAATAATAACTTTTGACAGTAATATAGAATTTTCTAATGCTGTTCCATGCAATCGAACTGACCACATGGGGAATCATCAAATAACAACTTATTACTGTTAAATCAAAAGTACATGCAAAGCCGCTACCTCAAGCCACGAACTGTAATATTTCACCTAAATTATGCTGTGGCCACTTCCAAGCTCATCGGTCATATCGACGGATCCAGCCAACTTGCTCGATAGTAAAAGGACGATGGACCTAGATTTATGGAAAGTGTCATTGGGCCACTCTGTATCATCATAATTTTGGATAAACCCATATCTGTTGGTCATAAATTATGGAAGACGTGACACCATATTTGCACCTTACGGATTGTATAATTGCACACTACGACTTTCCTATTCCACCAACTAAACACGTAATATGCTGATTGTGGTGTATGTTTTGACACTAGTGGTCCTCAACCACATATACTGAAGCCTTGTATATCGATCGAAAGTAAGCGGACTTTACACATTGATGAACCAGAGAGCTATTCACTGACTCTTATCGATGCCTTACGTAATCAATACCCTATCAGTGACCTGATGTAGAGGGCACTACCTAACTCGCCAGCTCCCACAAGTTATTACAACAATCCTGGACTATTATCCTCTAACCGTTTTCTACAAAGCCATACTCAGTCGCAACACCTACGCTGTGGTCACCTCCAAAGCATTTTCCACCGTTGACAATGCACGCAAGTTTTCAACAATTGCTAGCATGTGTGCAGACGCAGCCTGAAACACCAGTGATTATAACACAGCTTAAAAATACTTCCTTATATCTCACATCTACCTCAGTATGTTTGAGAATCTTCATTTTATTTACATGTTGGTGAATAATGCTGTCAGAATATGGATAAATGAACCTTAGTGCCTTGAATACAGGTCTGAAATCAGGTACCTATTTTCGGATACGACATTTCCATGAGAAGTCGGTCTGGTCATTGAGGTGACTGATGCGTAATTTACCTAAAAAAGTTGCTCATGGTAGCAAAGTTCCGGAAGCTATTGCTGAACGCTCTCCAGGATTCACTATGGCTTACGATATATATATATATGTATATATATGGCTTACGATATTTGTTAATTAGCAGCACCTGACAATGGTGTTTCTAAACATCGCGCTAAAACGCAACTAAGAAGAACTAAAAGGTTTGTGGTCAGCATTCAAATTCACCGCTGCTTACCATTTATACACGATTATTGTAGAAGTTAATCTGTTTTCAATTTCTTGGCCCACGGGAACCGCTCCTTTGAAATGCCAACATGTTTTATCCTGTAACCAAATGAATGACGGCAACAAAACTTCTGCCAATCTACCAGAGGTGAAAGTACTCTAAGTTTTATTTTTTCATTGGGTATACCTATAACCAGTGTTAACATCCTTGATGAATTTTCGGGGAACGGTCTTCGCATGATCAATTTCCGTGTAGATTACCCGTGGCCGATGTACAGAATACGATGCATTAACATCTGTTCAGTTCCGCCAAATAAAACACTTTCAGGGACCTAGTTCATTCAATGAATTGGAATAATTTTTCTCTTTTTATATCCTCAATATGTCACATTCTATAATTGGATTCTGCATCAACAAAGCAGTACCATTAAAGTGTGCTTACAAAACAAAACATAAATCTGATCACAAGGCTTTGAAGGCAGCACGAAAGCTTCATAAGCTTCTGCAGCTATTCTAGTTATCTACTGAGGTTGCGTCTCTTATTACAGCAGTTCAAGCTTGTCGAAGAACTGAAGAAACAAAATGAAAAACTGTGTCTCTAGAAGAGTAGAAATCTCCCAGTGACCCTAGCAAAACGTGGAGCTGGACTAACTATTTTGCGCCCGGGTTCGCGTTGCGGCTGCAATTTCAATTTTATCACCTTGCCTGACGGAACCTACTAGGACACTCTAAGTGATATCTGCGAAGATTTTACTACTTATTTTGCCGAATCAATGTGAAAAACATCATTAGGCACACCAGTAATTATCATGTCACTCAGCAATGAAATTTTATACACAGTGAAATTCACTACAGCAAAAATCACTGGTCACGTCTCTCCCGTTTGCTCCTTAACGTGCGTAGGTCCATATAGTAAACCTGATTGTTTAAAATTAAGCAGTGGTACTGACTGCGTTTTGTTTTTTCCCGACGTCACTCTTCTTTATTCTTTAACGTCGAATTGTACCCTATTCATTAAAATCTTCGGTCGTTATCCCGCGACATGTAAATGACGCCACCCGCAGGGCTAAAAAATTCGTGCCATCATTCACACACCTTTCTATCTAGAATAATTAAAAAGGTACTGCAAAACGAACTATTTCTATTCCTAAACGAGGCTAATAGCACTTGAAATCTGCAACACGGCTTCATGTAAGTTCCATCCCGCGCAACGTGTTAGACAGAATTCTTAAAACTCCTAGCGACTGTCATATACAATGGAAACAGTGTTATATTCCTGTTCATGGATATGAAAAACTTTGATAGAATGTACCATAGAATATTGCTGCAAAAGCTGAAGGCTATAGGCATTAGTAAAACCGAAGTTTTCTTGATTGTATTCCTATGCAATTGGTAGAAAGCAGGTGGCGAGCATCGGCGACCATTTCGCTAAACCGAAAGTTATCACCAGTAAAGTTGTTCAAGAAAGTGTCTTGGTTCTCTAACTATTTTTATTGTATTTCGACATATTCCAGAGAATGTGAAATAATGTTATTTTGCTCCTCATTGATCAAATTAATTCGGCTTCGCACAAGCACCTGCAAATACTCAGGAAGCATTATGTCTCATTCAGGATGTCCTATCTACCCTGCACTTATGGTGTCAACTGTGGCAGATGTCTTGTACTGTGGACGATTGAAATATTTTCCCGTACGAATTCCAAGTACCGCCAGACAGTTTATTACTACAAACCGTTCATATCTCACAATTAAGGGCAGTTCGTGTCTTAGGCGTGCAATATCCAGTCACTTTAAACCTTGCTAAATAAATGGTGAATTGCAAATTTTGAAAGCCATGGAGATCACCGGTTACATCTGCCATCATTTTGCCCTCACGGAATCTCGCATATCGCTTTACAAAACGTAGGTATTGCAGTGTGTGGGAAACTAATAAGTTGCCCAGACTATTCTGTAGAAATCTGACTAGCATACTTTTGAAAGAGATGAGAAAAGCGTCACGAAGCCACTATGTAAATATTCCTCAAAATAAAAACCAAAGAGCTATGTGATAAACTTGGATTTAAACCGGTTTGGCTTCTGAAAATAAAGCTAATACCTAAGTTTTCTTTACAGAATCATAAACCATCGAATTTGCCGTCTTAATAACTGTGCTTACATATGTTAAAACAGCAAATATTCAATCCCTAACAAATAATAAATGTCAGGATTGCAAAAGTTATCACGAGAAACACAGAACGGTTCTTTCTAACCCACTACTCACATATTTATAACAAACTTTCATGTAATTTTATATTATAATTTAAAATTGTAGTTGTATGCCAGCAATTTCTAAGCAAGTAACCGTCCAAAACGAGATTCATATTTTTGGAACCTCGCAGTTAAGATATAATGCTTTCGAAATCGGTACCGGTTGTGCCTGAATAAAGTTTCGAAACACGCATATAAATTCAGACAACAGACCCTCTCATTTCATTTCATTTTTTCTCTGCCCAAACATCTGTCATTTGGGTGTAAAGAATCTTAATTTATTGACAGGGAAAATATCAGTAAGATTCTGATTACTTTGTGTTAACTTATTTGTATTTTCTTCCATAGTTATTTCAGAAAATATAGTAGTATAACGCCATTTACATTTTATAACTTGATCTGTTCTGTTCCGTACTAAATAACAGTCTCTCAAATTATCGAGGAACAAACATGTTCTCTATTTAATTATTTAAACTCTGCAGACCAATATAAATCGATAAAACTACAAATTGAGTACATAAGGCATGGACAGGTGAAAGCAAGTCCAGATTCCATTCAAATCGAGATTTGGCACATCGCCTAAAAGAGCATCTGGCACCGGGCGCTCATCGGTTTTCAAAGGTTATTTCCTACAAAAATACTTTTTCAAGATTTTTAGAAAGTCAGGAAGTTTGATTATATTTACACTTGCAATCAAGTTTTACTTAGTAAAACTTGCGTACTGCGGCTTCGTTTAGGATCGAATATATTTGAGCCGTTTTCCCGACCTAGCTATGGTCATGCCTCAAAATAATTGAAAACGAAATCGCACTGTTCAACATTCAAGTTGTTGCGCATGACCTACCTAACTGGATCTTTAACCACGAAATGCAATTGATCGATCGGTTGATCATCGAAGTACTCTTGTGCCCTAGTGAATATGTAATATTACTGTCTGAATACATCTGTTAGGAGATATCTCAGGCAAATTTTACCAACGTAAAAAGAGTGGTTATTCCATGCCGCTTATTAGTATTATGAATAAGTCTATTCTCAAGTTAAGCAAATATACATTTCTAGCAGAAGAATAACTAGCCAGCGCACAGCAACAACCAATCAGCCGGTTTGTACTCTGGTTGCTAAAGAATCAGGAACAAATGCTTTCTATTCTAGAAAATTCACCTTGGTTCTAGGTAAGGTAAAACGGTAAAATCCTCCTCTCCATACAGCGGTCGGACATACACGGATCACGAAGAATAAGGCAAAAATCTTGCAGCAACACCATGCTCTAGCCATTTACCACCATCAACAGCCACCTAAACCGAAACGCACACGTATATCGTTCTCGGGCGAAACAATAATAAATATTTCTTGCGTATGCAAAGGCACAAGGCATTTGGAGCTGATGGCGTACGAGAGGAGACAATTGTAGCCGTTGGGGATGACTAGTTTAGAATGTGTTTCGATTATTTGAACAGTATTTTGACGAAATGTATGTGCTCGACAGGCGGAAACATGGGATGATAACCCATATTCACATGAAATTTTGACACACGGATTTAGCACACTACCGTCTATTAAACATAGTATATTTGTTTCCGAAGGACCCTAAGCCATTATTCATAACACGCTACTGCTTTAATTAAAGAATATATCTTGCTTGCAGCAGAACAGCATAGATGCTGACAAAAGATTTATTTTTACAAATCTAGCTCCAGCGAAACCCAGCTGGATCGAGGCTTTGAAAGCCGGCTGTAAATTTTTCGACATCTCTCAAAACTTTTCGGACCATTAGACAAGAACAGTTTGTTTTCCTTACGCCAGCCTTTTGCTATTGCTGACAAACGTTTGCCACTGCATTGACGCTTGGAGTTAAGACCATCTAATGTAATTGCGGTGTACCACAAACAACAATGGTTGGGCTAAATATCTATACGGAGAATCTAAACGATATCATGCCTACCATAAGAGTAAAACTGTTTTATTCAGAGGACATAAATTGCTGGATTTTGGCAATCGCCTTGATAATATTACACTACTTAAATATGTAGAAACTACGCGTGGTCAACCCAGCCCATTCCACAAGTTGATGTGGTAAAATTTGAGTACTGCACTTGCGACCCCAGCTGGCGTTTTACAACAATCTATAGCTCATGAGCTGCTAAATAATTCGTCGAAATTAAGCTAGGTGCTTATGTGCAATCCTACCCTAGAACCTACCAATTAGGTAGACAATGGTTCATAAAGGAGCATATAAAATGTCCTGTCCATCGACATCTAAGTTCTCTTCGATCCGATGTATTGATGTTCCATTTAGGACTGTATGTTCAAAAATGTCCACCTGGTGTGTTAGGCAAATGTCGAAAATCTGTCACACATGCATTCGTTAAACCCAGAAGGAGCCGCGCTACACCTCAGTTAGAAATTGGTCACATGTATGACCTACCGTCACCCAAGGTAGAATGGTATCTTTCGTTGTCCGAAATATTATGGTTATGGAACTGGGTGCGGCATGATTTGTCTAGTACACGATATCGCTAAGCTTAATAAGATAAGGTTGTCGTTTTGCGCTTCTTTGTTCGTATAAGATCTGCCCGTTGGATTCTAACTGCCCCAGACCTAAAAAGAAAGATTATTTCCGTACCTCTCGATAAGACTCATTACGATGAAATAGTGGGAATTTGCTGAATATTATGTAATAACTATTGAACATTATGAAAGCTAAAACACCTTTTGGTAATTTTTAATCTGAAGGTTAAAAAAGGCATTACAGTTATGTAAGACATTGCGGATGAAAATACGCGGGGGTACGCCTAGATCAGGCGACCATAGAATTCCAAAGGATAATCGTTGATAACGTTACACTGATAATTTTGTGGCACCGCCGTTGAATGCTCTGCTTTGTTCCTCGATTGCTTTCCGGGAGAGTGGGAATACGTAAAGCATCTTCAGTTCCACTTTTTCTCATTTTACTAATACTCCATTATTATGAACCTTTCGCGCATCACCGGTACCGAGAATTTCGCTTTGTAAATGTCGGAGCAGACGATCATCATAACTGAACAGACAGCCATCAGGAAGTGTTTCCATGAAATAATTAATAATTAACCGTACGGTATCTGGTGGACACGTCATGTAAAACTGTGTAGAGACATTCCAATTCTGCCCTCATTGACCTAGGATGGAGAACAAGCGTTTGGTTAGTAGCGACGACAGATCACTAAAGCCCAACCAAAGTAAACAACAAAGAATGTTTTTTGTTTTCATGGATATATATAGTAATGTCTGAATAATTTGCTGTCGCGTAATAACTTGTGGATAAACAATGCGGTCAGAGTGGGAGAATAACAAGAAATTTGTGCTACGTAGTAGGATTGCGAGACATTATAGCTCGCGTTTTGAACAAGGTTTGGTAACTGACCATGGGCTATTATTTGAAAGGTTGAGCAGAGCTCGTCTAACCAGAGTCTGGTCAGCGTTTTACAATCTGTCAGACGTTTTGGTATTTGCCAAATACACATTGCATTCAGTCAATCAAAACAAATACAAAAGTTACCATGAGGGAACCGTAGGGATAGGGTGCCCGGGTTATCGGAGCCCATGTAGCAATGAATGCGGCTCCGTGATCGCTTTGCACACTGAAGATAAAATTACAAAGACCATCGTCGTCTTTGCTATTGCAATTCTATCACTGGAAATGTCGTGTGTAACGAAAGGGTGATACTCGGTAACAGATAGTATCTGGACAGCGTTTAATTGGAGGAGATACGTCTCGTAGTAATTAATGTGTTGCAGAATTGAAATTTACTGTGCGCCTGAAATAATATCGGTGCCAGAGGGAACAGTGTTTAACAATGTATATTCAGGCATTGAACTTACTCGAAATGTAAGTCTGTTAAATGCAACCAAGTATATTAAACTTCCGTCAAACAAACTCGTCGGTCACTGCATTCACCACTTCAAATAACATATTTGTGTGCTATGAAGCTCCTTACACCATGCACCAGTGTGTAAATTTTCCCAAATTTTAGCTATTACATCCTTGCAAAAGCAGGTTCGATTGGTGGAATCATCCATGGCACCGAATAAATAAATAAATTTATAGACCATGTTTGTCACTTTCAGCTTATTCGTTCTATCTGCCAGTGAGCATAGAGAAAACCAACTGCCTAAGTCCTAGCAGCGCCTTTTCAAGGTATCTCTTATTTGTGCTGAATATCTTTAAGACAGCACCCCGTACTATAAAAATAAAGCACATTTCTCTATAATCATACCGGAGATTAAACATTTTCCATGTTACCAAAGAATAGCATAAGGAATCATAACGATTACGACAGGATCTTTGCTCTTTATGCGTTTTAACAAAATGTATAGATTTAATTTATATAAAATCCCAAGCTTATGCACCATAATGGAATTAAAACTACTGTTTTAAAAACCGTACTACCTGGATTATATTTGATTGACCTTGTATCGGAAGGTAAGCACATGGTGATCAATGTGAAAAACCTTAATAAACCAAAAGCATACGGCAAAATGTCACGTTAAGTACTAAATAAAAAAATAAATTAAATACATAAATTGTATATAGCTTGACGATGCGAGAAGCCGTGCCCAGGAGGGACGGATCAAATAATGGTACAGCGGTTTCATATCATGGTATAATAAATTTAAAAAATATGAGCACATAATGAAAATTTGTGTAGCGCGAAGTGGTACAAAATATTTACATTCCTCTTGTTCTATCATCTGACAAGTTTTTAGCAGTCACATGAGAGTTGATCGCACACGAAAAAAGAGAGAAAAAATGCTGCGGGCCAACAAAATATAACCACTTGTGCACTTGACCACATGCATTTTCCAGCACCATTTACTCCGTTCTCAAAAGCGCTATCTAAGGACTGTGCGGCTCGAAACAATATTATCAAATTTTGAACAGTTAAATGATCTTTCATTGAAAGCCTAAACAAACGCAATGTGCAACAAGTTCTGATAGCTCTTGGAAGTTTGTTCCAAAGCATTGAGCAGTGTATTAAGAAGAAACGTTCACTAATTCGCGTATTGAACTTTGGAATCATGACCGTTGTCTGCTTATTTCGTAGCTTGTATCTAGTGTTAACGGACATATGGACAAACTTAGCACAATTGTGCATGTGATGGTGAATTATTCTGTACAGGAAACACAAGTTCATCTTCATTATCCGTAGCCAAAGTGGGTCAAGTCCAAGTTTTTCACTGCGCTCTCTGTAGGTCACCTTGGAGGAATATCCGCACAGCTTCTTTGTAAAGCGTCGCTGTACCCTCTCAAGAGCATGCTGCTCAGATTTCCGCAGATTTGACTGGAGTAGTGAGCAGTATTCCATGCCAGGTAACACATATGATTTGTAAAGCCAGATACGAGATCCTTTGAGTTGAAATTTATTACAGATATAGCCAGTAGTCTTAATGGCTTTTGAAACATGGAAGTCACAATGTTCCGAAAAGTTGAAGATAGTGGAATAACGCACACCCAAGTCGCGAATCACTTGGTACTGTGACATAAACGTGCCTTGTAATAATAGACTGCCTGGAGGAACTTCGCGTTTGTACTACAGAATATTACACTTGTCCACGGAAAAGGACATCTGCCATATTTTGCACCAGGATTCAAGTGCCGATAGATCTTCCTGAATGTGGCACAAGCTGCGTGGGTATCTGCACGTTCTTGTGAGTAGAAGATTTTAATGTCATCAGCAAACAGAAAAGTAGTACCATGTCTTATTCTTTGGAATACATCATTGACGTAGAGGAGAAAAAGAAGTGGACCAAGCACACTTCCCTGAATTACTCCACTGGTGACTGCTTTCGGTTTAGAGACACGGTCCACAATACCCACCACCTGATGTCTGTCAGCTAGGTATGACCACAACCAAGAAAACATTGGTTCTCCAATAACTATTTCCTTCAGTTTGAGGAGTAGTCTTCGATGCAGCACTCTGTCAAATGCTTTTTGCATGCCTAAGAACAGGACAATAGCATTGTTGCCTTTGTCTATGGCTGCCGTTGTGTGGTTTAAGAAGTCTGTCTGACAAGTCGCACAAGATCTGCTCTGCAAAAAACCGTGTTGTGAATTGTTGATGACGTTTTTCTTATTCAAGAAAATAAGTAATTCATCTTTCACTATCCTTTCCATAATTCTAGATATTACAGGTGTGTGATTGATGGAGCGGTAGTTTTTAATTTCGTGAACGTTTCCATTCTTATGCCGCGGGATAACAACGGTAGTCTTCCAGTAATTAGGATATACTGCATTGAAAAAAGATAGCGTGAAATGTTGAGCAATAGAAGAGGCAAGTCGCTCCCACCGCTTTTTAACAAACAAAGGGGAATTCAATCAGGTCCTGCGTAAGTCAAGGAAGACAAGCGGGAGACTTGACCGGAGATTTTTGCAATAGTGAATTCCACTGTGCATAAACTTTCAACAATGTGTGGTGTGAAAAGCGCTGGTGTGGCTAGCAGTTCATCACCCATTGGTTCGGCGAAATAGACGCTGAAATCCTCACAAATTTCACCAGGAGCAGCAAGGTATGTGCCATCCGGCATATTGATAAAATCGATGGAATTACTGCGACGCAAACCTCTGGCACGTAACAGTTTAGACAGTTCCGTTGTTTTATTCAGGCCATTCAAAGCTTTTATTCTTCTAACATGAGATTGCGAAAATTTAGATGCCCGAGTTCTTCGATGATGTTTGCCTGCTGCAGTATTAACGCAAAGTCCGCTGTTAATCTGAATTTCCGCCGGATCTTATGAAACTTGTGTGTGATACCTAACATTTTGCGATCGGGTTTTTGTTTTCTTAGGCGGGCACACTTTAAAGGCACTAATGAATCAATGCAAAGACCGATGGTTTTATAGAACACGTCTGCTGCTTGTTAAGGGCAAGGAGAGAGGAAGCAATCATCCCAGATCATCGAAGGAACCATATCCTTAAACGTGTTCCAGTTGACAGAGTTGAATAAACGATAGTGCAGTGGGTGTGGTTCATTGGCCATGCATAATCTTAAACAGCATTTGACCACCCGGTGGTCTCTGCCAGAGAATTCCTTAAGGACCGTTACTTTAATAGCAGGTATGCCCAGCGAGAAAATGAGATCAAGGATGCTGTTTTCTCTGGTAGGTTTGGAGACATGTTGTTGCCAACCATTCATATGTATACAACAGATAATATTATGAAATTTCAGAGGAGCAGTTCCTGCAGAACATGCAATCGATGGCAGACTAAAATCACCGCCGATAATCTTGTGTTTAAACGGAAGGCTTGCGGCACATTCAAATACAAGCGTCCAAGCTACTAAGTCCTCTTGTCTACACTTTGGCTTGCTGTATATACAACCAACAAGCAGTTGCTGGTGTCTGATCCTTTTCGTAAGCCAAAGTGACTCTTGCACATTATTCAGCACTGGATTCTCCAATGTCGTTGCTGAAAGCGATTGTTTCGAGTAAAGTACGCATCCTCCTCCTCGACGACACTGCCGGTTTCTCATAAACATATCATATCCGAAAATGGTTAGCTGGGTGTGAGACATGTCGTCATGACGCCACAACTCAGTTATAAATATTATGTCAGGATCGGTCACAGAAACAAATGAGCGTAGTATGTGGATCTTGGAATGAAGCGATCGAATATTAATCAAAAATATTAACATAGATGCGAGATGTGAAGAACGTTGTTTATGCTGCATTATGAACATTGGGTCTGATAGCTTTGTGTCTGTGCCCATGCTAAAACTTGGTGAAACAAGGCGTGGATTGACACCTTCGTTGAAAAGGGATTGGGAGGTAGCCACAGTGGAGGGGTTGTGACTGAGTATGGCCCTGTAGAAAATGGGATACGGGGGCGTGTCCATGGTTGGCATAGCAGCTCATGAGGGCAGGAGGATTACAAAGCGGGCTTCCGAGGAACTCGCTAGTGGACGCTAAATTTCGAGGCTGTGTTGCCTGCGTCGTGGCACTCAAAGGTTGTTGATTGTATAGATTGGTTAAATGATTAAATATGTGAACGTCATTTTCATCGTGGAATGTAACCTGCTTAGGTGCGCTGGAGTTATAAGGCTTCACTATAAGCGGTGGAGGCACACTAGTGTCAATCCATGCAGCTCAAACAGAATACATCGTGTTTTTTAAACATGAGTCCAGATTTTCTTGGTAAACAGATAATTCGCGTTCAATCTGCAGAGCTGTTGGGGCACTTTGTGTGCCTTCATGGTCTTGATCAATGGATGGATGGCTATTCAGGCAAGGCGATGCTAAGGATTTATCCGGTGACATTCTCGATAAATCCAAGTCAACCTTCATCATAAAATCGATCCATTTTCCTGAGTCCTTAGATGTCTTAGATGATCCTGTATACTGGCCATAGTAGACTTTTGGCGGGATAACACAGGCTGAAGTTTGTGGCTGTGATTGAATATGGGATTCATCGGGTACTACAGTTGGTTTTGTCTGAACCGCATCGTTCCCTCTTTTCTGGCGTCAAACTGCATTGGAGAAGCTTTTAGGATTACCAAAACTGGCTTTTTGAGAGGCAGCACCGTGCACAATCGCAGCGCTGGGGTTTGCAGACATTTTGTGTTTGTTCGGCTTATCATGCTTAACCGTGAAATTTCTTTCTTACGGATGGGTGCCGGTGCTCAATTTTGTGGCTGGCATAGCCGAAATGCCGAAACTAGGCGTACTCCTAGACACAGCAGATAACGGGCTAGAATGATCCGTGTGATCACGTTTAAAACAAACAAATCAGCCATGCAGCTCAATCGGCATTCTTGGCGTTTAGGTAGCATTGCATATTTCAATGTCAACATAAAGAACACCGCAACAAAATTTATGAACCTAATTATTGCCAATTGCATTCATATTCAAAATAAAATTATACGTAGAGTGTTCCTTTTTTTCTGTAAGATAACCTAAATTAAAACCCATGGTATTCAAATCATTCCTTGAATCCAAGAGGAACTGTATACAAACCGTTCTTATAAACATTGGCTCCTTTTTGCTCTTAATGCAAGGTCGGATAAAATGTATTGTGCGCATACCGATAACTTTAATGGCAAGCATTGAGAGACGCCAAAGCAGTTTGCTCGACCTCAATTATTTTTTGGAAAAGTTAGATTAATTCTAGGTTATCGCTTGGGATTATGAGCGGCGACAGCTGGAGCACAACCCTTATCCAGAAAATAGTTGTAGCCTGAGTAGATGACTGGTGACGGTATGCAATTTAAGGGGATATGTAAATGAGCATAAGTAAAACTATAGACGAGGTCAATGTTTGTCAGTTGGGCTGCGTCCGCAAAATTGGTTTTTAGTAGCATATCTGACGCGAAGCTTCGGACATGGAGTATATTTCCTTACGTATGTTGCCCTGTTGCTACAGTGAATCTTCGTGGCGGAATTTGCAAAAATCACTTTAATCTGGCTGACCACGGTTAAGGGTGAATTAAATGAAGCTAGTTATTCCGAGAGCGTCAAGTGTATTTTCAATGTATGCATATTGTTTCTCAAGGATATCTTCTGTTATATTAAGGGAACTACTTTGCCGAAAGCAAGTAAAGGCTGTATGTCATTCACAAGACGGCTATTTATGGGACCTAGCTTAAATTAAACCAACGGTCGTTGAAACATAGTCTGCGTTTTGTTTACTTGAGGTAAGATACACAGTGCGGCTTTGAGTTTTTCCAGTGGCTGATAATCGCGTTATTCCGTGAATCTATTGTCTGATGTCGAGTTGCTCGATTGCATGATGGCGCGTTTACAACTATACGATAAACATTCGCTCTTTAGGCACGTTTTGTCAATGGCAATCCCGAACATCTCATTGTATGGCGCCTGGTTTTGTATCCATTTCTGACAATAATCCACCGCTGATAAATCTATTGTTTATTGACCTATTCTTTTCGTCTTTAAAAAACCTCTCATATGCAAGTTTTTCATTTTCCTCAGTAACTATCCAGTGACAGAAAGATGTGTTTGTCTATTGGTTAACGGAAAATTTGCGAGAATTAGAAATCTAGTTAATAATGAGTTATAACATATCTTCGTGGTTGTTCGCATCAATAAATGCTTGCAGTCAGCATTGTTTGCTGGCGAATAATGAATTACTTCACAGGCAGTAATGTCCATTTCATCCGTAACATCGTGCTTATCAATGAAAATCTGGTCGTTTGACTTATGCATATGCGGTTTGTTTCTCAGCGCATTCCATTTCCCTTAAGTGAGTTTACATGCAAGAATTTGCTAGAGATTTGTTTTTGGTGAGAAAAACGCATTCGAGGTGGCGTGATCGGCCCTAATGACGGTGATTTTTAATTTCCTAGTGAGGTAATTGTTACACTTATTTAATCAAAATTTGTTTTTCTCAGTCAACTTAAATATTTAAATACCAGTGGAAGTAAAGCTGCTGCAACCCATAGTGCTCTCATTCCAATTAACTGTCACTTTAATCATCTGCAAGCCTTTACTGTGGTGCAATTCTCAAGGTTCAATATAAATCTTACTCGGATACTGATGACGATCAGAATTTCGCCATCTGATTATCCGTTGTTGTATTCCAGCAGCTATTAGAAAACGCTAATGTCTTCAGATATTTGTTAGAAGAGGTTTCAATTTATATGACCATGTGCTCAGTAAGTGTGAATGGGCATGGTCAGCTCATTCAGTATAACCATGATTCAGTATTTACCACTGAAATAATATCAGCTATTTCGACGCTCAGTTTATGATGTAAGATGCAGGACGCATCTGTGTCAACGGAATGTTCTATGCAGTTCTGGTAATATTCAATTTTGTAGGTTATAAAAAGAGCATTTATTTATTAGCCATAAATTTGCCAAAAAATACCGAGGTAACTGACACCCGTAATTTATTCTGTTATTCCAACAGCGCCAACCATATGAAGAGCTGATAGGTGTTTAATGTGTAAGTTTCGAATTATTGAATACAGCAAGCGTTATATAATTTAGATAACTTAACCTGCGTAATGGAGTAATACAACATATTTCAAAGTGAAAATATACAAGCGACACATCGTTTAATTTGACAGTAAGTAGTTTCAGCGTAAGCCGAATTAATTCACTTTCAGCTCGTATATTGCAAATGAATTCAGCCTGGAATAAGGGACAATTAACACAACAGTCGTTTGTACCAATTACATAAATACGCCATAGTAAATAAAAGCATTTTTATTTTTTCAACCCTTTAACGCGCAAGCATTGTCGTTAAGGAAGTAGTCCATCAGTGGTAAATGTGTACGATTGTATCATCGCTTGTCCCAAAACAAACCATGTCCACTGCTACCTTCGTAATCTGCACTACATTAGAAGATTTGACGCACTGTATTAAACTTAGCTTGTAAATCATGACGATCCGAAGCTGCACCACGTAGGCCATTGGTAATATCACCCGAATCGCAGTGCAAACTGTTTGTAATAATGAGTTTGAATCTTGAGTGATCTGATGGATGCACTTCACTGAGTACCCCCAGAATGCAGACATTGCACCTTGTAGTTTTTGGGCATGCGTAGAGCTAAATGAGCTTAAGATTGTTGCGACAAGCACCTAAATAGGTACAACAGAATCTTTGCTAATGCTTATTACGTTAAAGAAATCCAAAATATCAATTTACTTGGGTAGACAATACAGTCTCAGCCAGCAAGCCTATGAAGACCTCACGCAAATATTTTCTCTAAATCACGCTGTAGTTCGGAAATCCGCTTAGATTCAAATCACCAAAATTAACATCAAATAAATTAACATTAAACTCCAGGTGTAGTATGTTAACGTAGCGCTAAGTTTATGTGGTTGAGTGGTCATCCAAGCGTATTTTAAATACTAGTGGTGTCGATGCGGAGTCTTGCGATACTGGGAGATAGATTATGGGGGACAAACACGAATGGAAAAAGCTCCTCGGCACTTCAGAATACTATACTCTTTTCGAGTTTAAATGTGTCGCCCCCCGTTGTTGTATTGGTGCTGAGCCGCAGTAAATAGCGCACATATGATTTTGGTCCCCAAGAATTAAGTGTATCATATCAGGTCTTCTTGTAGTCGGCGATAGCTTCCGCTGGATAACCTTAATCGATGTAGCCTTTCCTAATATGAAAGATTACGCAATGCAATTGCATTATTTGATGCCTGAATTTAAGGTTTCGCCAGTAAATTATGGTCGCGTTTCAGCCATGGATGCCAGGCTTGAATTACATATTCGACATAAGGGCGAACACGCACAGAGTCATGTCTGTCAGCTTTGGAATGTTCTAGAATATTCTGTTGTATCTGCACCGACACTAACGGCATTCAAAAGTCGCTCGGACGACGCTCTAATCTAATTGCAATTCGTCAATTAGCGCTAAGTCCCCATCCTAACATGGTGTTTACCAAGGATTTATTTGCTGTTATCTGTGGGTGTTGTGCTTTTAAGCAGGTTGCAGAACCAGAGCGGAACAAAATGGAAATCCCTTTTTCATACATAAAGAACTAACTATTCTACTATTATTATTAGTAATATCATCATGGCTATTTAGATATTTCCACAATTTAGCTAACGCTACTTGTAATGCAACGCAACTAAGCCCGTATAAACACATTGCTCATTGTTCCAATAGGTAGATGTCTATTTATCCAAACACCTGTCCCAACAGCCCGAAGTGTTGGTTTCCACTCATCAACGCATTTTCACATTGCCTGGAGCAAAATACCTAAGGTTGAACCAGCACACCAAGCCATATTCGACAGTTAATTGTTGCAGTACATTGGTTCCTAGCCGGTATGAGTAGCTGCTCTGATGTCGGATGTAAAGTACATAGCATTTACAGATGTTAAAATGCAGTAGATGTTTGGTGACCATTGGTATACCTTATCCAGGTCACTTTGAAACAAATTTTGGTCGGTGTTCACCTGTATCCTGTGCCAAATCTTCATATGCTCGGCAAATGATAGAAAAAATGGAACCAATCCCAAATCCGTCTATTCATTGTTAATAAAGTTCTAAGCCCTATCAGTATTCAAACTTGCTGTGTGCGTTCACAACGCTGGCAAGGAAAGACCTGGTCGTGACGACCATTTACTTTCCTCTGCAAGAGCATTAACCTTCACAGCAGTGCAGGATGTGTAGGGCTAAATCGCAGTTAGGTTTCCATTCGCAATGGTCGGGTGTCATTGCCGAAGGCCGTACGTTGCGGTCCACACTAACCACAAGCCCCTGATTTTTACATTTAACTAATTCTCTGATTCTCAGGAGTACGCTACCGAGTTACGTCATCATTATGGCGTCGTCGATTTCGTCACCGGCAAAATGGTGCAGTAAATTTACTCTTCTCTACTCGAATAAAATGGAATAAGCCGACAAGTTATTGACACAAGCAGTCACTTCCTTGTAAGCGTAAAATGAAACATTATATTCACGGGCGGAATATTATGAACGACACTTCCGCAGGTCATTGAAACTTGTCGAATTGAATGAGCAGTCTTTGACGCAGTATGCTTAAATTCCCAACCAGGCATCTGTGCATAAGTGAACCTGAGCACCGAGCAGTTAATTTAACCAAAAGTAAACAATATTTTCTATACCATTGCGCTCACGTTTCTTCAATGCCAAAGCACCAAATTACATTAGCAAGCACATAGTCATATAGACACATTCGTCGCCACAGACGCTTGTTTCGCGCATGCATATATGCCTGGAAGCCATCTGCTCCATTCATATAGGTAGAGAGAATACTTAGAATGTATCCACCTATCTATTCCGTAGGTTGTATAGAAAGTGCTTTTAACTAACTGAGCGGATTGTCGTCTTTTTCTACCCGTTCAAAACCATAGATTAATACACCACCGCGTGTTCACTTAAGCAAGTTAGGCTTTTCCATGCTTAAAACCCGAGCGCTATGAACTGGATAGCATCCTGTTTAAAGTGACACACTTAATGTCTAGTTTCTGTTAAATGCTTTTCCGTTTTTGATGTTATTTACGAGCATATGTTGCATGAAAATTCCATATCAAACTTTAAACGACGATTGGATATTGCAGAGGTGTACAGCTCTGCATAACTACGAAAACAGCTTCAAGCCATGGGTGTTCAGTATTTAGCAGATACTTATTGCATATTTCCTGAAAAGGTGACTTGAATCACACTTCCAACGCTTCTCTCCGACGATCAACAAACTGAAAAGTGGGAGTTATCTGAATGCATGGATACCCACACAGATAACTCACGGCTTGTTGTCTATGGCAATACATTTCAATATTACAATACTCAACGCCAGAAGCGTAGATCATAATCTACATGTTTCAAATCCGGCACTGTGAAATGGTATCGGTATCCAAGAGTACCGTTTGTTGCGTGAGGTGACGCATTTGTTTTATCTCGTGCATAAATAGGTGGTCCATTCGAAGCTGACAATATAAAAGTGTGCACAGTTTTATTCTATTCTATTGGTATTCATATGAAATATCATGTGAATTGAGAATGTGTCCGGTAGCTACATGACAAACACCTCCAAGGCGCTGCACATCGTCATTGTTATGGGGACAATAGGTTTCTAATTTGTACTCTACCATTGATCTTAATTTTAGATAGCGAATATTGGCGTCAACCGCCTCAAAACAGATGCAGAAGCTGAGTATGAAAACCCTAAGCATATGCAGTCCTAGTCAATCTACCTTGTTTTTCTTTTATAATGATTTCAAATCGCCATGTGTAAGCACGTCGACATCCTTCACGCAAGGTATAGGATGTAACGGTTGGCTTGTCGATATCTTCCTACATCATCGATAAAATTTCACCAGGCGCACAAACAACCACCTGTCTGGGTTGAGCAGCAGATCGACCTCTGCACATTGCATAGACAAGCGGTCTAATTCCTGCCAAGAAACCTAGCAGTCGTCAGGAGCGTAAATAACTAACGAAATCTTCGGAAATTCAGTAGTCGAAATAGAGGAGGCCAAATATTTAATCAGCTGACTATTTCAAATTTTTATATATTAGGCACCGATTAACAGATCAAACTAGGTGCATAAACCAGCAATAGATGCTGATGAGGCAATCGCCTATCGGCAGTATAACCCGGAGCAGCGTATTCAAAATAAGCAAAAGCTTGAGCTGCCCTGTCCCGTGACATTAAGTCTTGTACTTAACGGACAGCCACTGAAGAATGGGCTTTCCGTATTTGCCTCGCTCTAAGAGTAACAATTGTTACTGTGTGTTCACTCACTTTGTTTCCATTTATATCCAATTGTAGAAGCCAGCTAAGGAAATAGAGTAAAACGTAGATGCGCTTGCGATGACTTCAAATGTTCAGTCGTCCTCAAATAAAGTAGACAACAACTGAGCCATCCTAGGGAATCCGTTGATGTTCTGGTGAACTAAATTGACCTCAGTAATGAGCCCTGTAGTAGTGCATTTTCGTAAGTTTTTGTATTAGTATACGTAGATGCGCTTGCGTTGACTTCAAATATTCAGTCGTCCTCAAATAAAGTAGACAACGACTGAGCCATCCTAGGGAATCATTTGACCTTGTGGTGAACTAAATTGGCCTCAGTAATGAGCCCTGTAGTAGCGCATTTTCGTAAGTTTTTGTATTATTATATGTCATACACGCTTGCTCTCCATTTTCCCCGGAATTTGAACTGACCAGTGATATAATGCTGTAAGCCGCAACTTGTTACGAAGAAACTTGTGTTTCAGATTCACGGTAACTTTATTAAAAGCACTACAGATCACACCCAAATTTGCCACCGTTTCAACATTTGCCATTCCTGCTGCATCGAAAGCAAGTTGAGGCTACAACTGCGACATTTCGTGAAAAGGTCTTGTTAGTATTTTGAGTTCTGCTGCTGCAGTTAAGCATTTTTCTGACATTCTCGAGTGAATTGTCTAGAAAGAATGTCATACGAATCGGCTGGTTTATGTTAAATTTACTTAGGTCCTGGTGTACGTGGATCGGCTATACTGTGCGTCTACACGAAAAATCAGTTGAACAAATCCGTAATGGATTGTTAGATGATTGCCGATACAGCTTGAGAATCAGCGAGTTGAGCCAATCGAGAACGGTAATTTTCATATCTTCAAGATTTTCAAGCAGGATGCAGACATAATCAAAACCGAAATCCAGGCTGTCCAGTTCGTAAAGTTTGCACACGTCCAACAAGGTATAAACGTATGCTCTTTTGCAAATACGGTAGTGTTGTGCGTTGCCAGAGCCGATGCACGCTGATTGCTGAAAGTCATTAATATTCCAGCAGAGCATTCCAAAGCTGCTATGTCGAATGCATTACTCAGCAGACGACTGCAGTATATAAAATTTTCATTTCGGTGGCAGCAAGCTACTTTTTAAAACTACCAAAACTGCGGCGTCTTCATGCTGCTATTTGATTTCCGCTGTCGCTTGCACACCTCGTAAATGTCATTTGAGCAAGATAGATGCAATTTCGTCAAAATATATACGTCACAGTCCTGATAAATTGCAGTAGACCCTGTCGAACCATTGTGGCATTACTAGATTAGTATTTGATTGCGAATGATACCGCACTGCGCAAAGATTAAGTAATATAATTTTAGCATGTTAAATGGTTAAAGGAAAGATACTGCCACCTTAACAAGTTCACTCTGCTATCGGCCATTGTAAAATTATCAAAGAAGTTCTTCCATTAGTAACGAGGTTATTGTTAGTAGATTCCACCGCAACGCAATGCGCTTCTGGTCTCTTTAATGGTGTTTGGACGCAGCTCTCTGTGCGTTTCACTGATTAGATATAGGGAGATTTTGTTAGTTGATTTGTTTGACTCGTGCTGATCAACAAGTAGTTTGAGTTTCACATCGGTTTCGCTATAAACCAGTATACATATGGATGGCTCTAAAATATTTCCCTCTCTCAACTCACTAGTTAACTCCACTTATGTGTATATTTTGCCGATCTCTTTGTTCGTACGTTGATATGAATTCAAATTTAGTAAAAGAACTTGTCAAAACAAGTATCGGATTCAAAGCTTTGAGTTGATCAGTAGTAATAAAAATTTTGTTTTAGCATCAATTCTGTGAGCGTTAAAATGGGTAATCCGATGTGCATTCCCTTCAGTAATTAACGCCTATGTTTAATAAAGCGGCAGTTCCATGAGAGAAAAGAAAGCCGGTATTTTCCAAACACATTCCGGTTTTCAATTTTGCTTTTGCTTAATTTGATCTTGGAATAATTTTACTTTTGTCTTCACCCAAAATTCGTGATTCGTCAGCACGAAGAGAGCAGTGATGTCGAAGCATGTACTTTTCTAGTCTTTTAGCTTGACGCCTTGTAGTTTTTCTATGAACTTTACAACGGTGCTAATATTCTACTCAGTACGGCAATCATATATTTTTTGTTCACAAACATTTCATTTTATAGTGACAACGAGATCATTGATATAATACGATTGTGAGAAGCATGGCTACGTTTTGCGTACATTTAGTATTACAGCTAACCACGCGTAGTGCCAAAAGGTTTTATATTATTTATTTCATTAGCAGGCTACTATGATACACGTAAAATATTTAGGTTTGCTCTGATTCAAGATCTCTTCTTAATTGATGAGACTATAAGTTGTTTAGGATCTCAGATATGTGCTTCATACTGTTATTGCCTTTCTCAGATTTTACACCTTCGTCGAGTCCTGCTTGTGAAATCATATTACACTCGAGCTGTTCCAGAATAACATAATCTCATTGGGTAGCAGAATCTGAGTACTCTCAAATGAGCATGTAACCATCTAGACGGGTAGCAATAGAACAATGTTATGAAATATTTTGTGTCGTCAACAGCTTGTTGATTTGTTGTAAATGGTTGTTTTTAATTAGTTGTAAGTAGTATGGTACTCGAGTTCCGGTCTTGTTATGGTGAAACTGATGGAAACTTGTTTACTCAAGACTAACAGGCGAATAGCCACTTAGTGAACTCAAACTTCTTTCACGTTTTGAATTGAAATCTTACGTGCCATTGGCTATAGCTATTAAGAACGACTGTCATTTGAGTCCACCACAAGGCTCAACGCTCTCTACTACTACTGACTGCTGTGGATTATGCGTCCCTAAAACTATCGTTCCAAGCAAACGCTTGTAAATTATCATACCCAGCATTTGTCTAATGATAACCTTTGTTCTCTTGGTCACACATTAATAGTAGGAGTAAACCTAGTGTTATTTACAGCAGAGCCCTAGTAGCTTTTAGGTTTACAGTTAACGAAACATTTGTCAAATGCCGAACTATAAATAGACCATATATGACGAGTTTTGTATGTCGAAACCGAAGTAAAGAAGACTAAGCTGCGTTTGATAATGAAAGGAATACTTTGCGAAAGCTGGGTTCACGACAGTGGGCCTTTTACTTTATTTGGATTTTATTTTGTACTGATGAGTAGTCAGGATTTGTGGTATAATTCAGCTGAAGCATCATCGCCACTCCCAATATGCAGACTTAGGCTAGTCTGGAAAAGCACCAGACACCGGATTTTCGACCTTCTGGATCTCGTCAGTGGTGCGCCTCCCTGCGGAACCCTGCCTGATTCCGCCCCCATGACTTCAGGATGCCCGGCAACTAGTGCCACTTCATGTGTGACAGCCGTAGACAAGCGTGATTGACAGTTGACTATGATATAGCCTGGCTCATATTCCACTGCCATGCCAGTTAATAAATGTGCGGAGGACAATGGCTAGCCTCACGAGCTAGGACTTTCCGCAAAGCTCCAATGCACCTCAGAGGACTTATAAGCTATACGGACAGACTTTATAGTACTGATGAGTAGTGGGGATTTGTGTATAATTCAGCTAATTATTCATCGCCACTCCCAATCAGCAGGCTTAGGCTAGTCTGGAAAAACACCAGACACCGGATTTTCGACCTTCTTGGTCTCTTCTGTGGTACCCCTCCCTGCGGAACCCTGCCTGATTCCGCCCCCATGACTTCAGGATGCCAGCAGCTAGTACACTGGCGCTATGCGGAAAGTCCTAGCTCGTGAGGCTAGCCACTGTCCTCTGCACATTTCGTAACTGGCGTGGCAGTGGAAGATGAGCCAGGCTATATCAAAGTCAACTGGCAATCACGCAAGTCTACGGCTGTCACCCATGGCGAAGTGGAATTAGCTACTGGCATCCTGAGTTCATGGGGGCTGAATCAGGCAGGGTTCCGCAGGGAGGCGCAGCACTGACGAGACCCAGTAGGTCGAAACGCCGGTGTCCGGTGCTTCTCCAGACTAGCCTAAGTTTGCTGATTGGGAGTGGCGATGATGAATTAGCTGAATTCTATTTTTGTAGTCATGCCAAGGAGAATATCAGTGAATGTATTAATTTACGCCTGCCTAAAAATATGTCAGTTAAATTTGCGTTCTTCTCGAGCGTATTCCGGAAACTCACTAAGGGTCTAGATCTGTAATTTATGGTTTAATATCTGCTTCAAAACACTCTGTGGCCTCGGAAAATTCGTCCAAGTGTTTTTGGGAAGGAGAAATTAATTTATCGATCCATCAGAGACGCATTTCTCTGCAGGTGAAAATTATACTGCTACCATTAAGAGAGAGGTTCGCATACTACCAACCAGCCGGCAGACCAGATGGACGAGACTATCCGACTTTACGGTTCTGGCGGTTCTCGTAACAACGGAAACTCGAGTTGCACGCAGCATGTTAGGCCAAATTGCTTCCACAGGTTAGTAACGACAACATTTTGAGGCAAACGCACCGAGAGCAGATGGTAAACTAAACGAACGTAGCATTATCCTCTATACCAGTTCAACTGGTTCTCCAAGACCAAGGTGTTTGACCTGTAGTAAAAAAACATGAAATAGCTACGAGCTAAACTTTGTTGTCTTACGATGTCCAAGCAGATGGAATCTCGGAAAATACCAAATAGGATTCTACGTATATCTGTGTTGGACACACATTCGCCTACTATCTAGCAATAAAGGTGCGAACTGCCCATTTGTGGAGCACAATATCATCTGCCTAGAAACATCGATGTCCCTAACAAGGTTGATATTTGCACTCCTAGCTCTAATGCACAGTTAAAATGTTTAGTGTATTAACTATACATTTGTAAGGTCCGCTGAGCGTCTTTGATACATATGGTCTGTTAAAATGCTCGTTTAAATAGTACCCAATTGGAGGACGGCCTTTTGCAATATGACAGCATGAGAACCGCTCCGATTCGTACAGAATTCAAGAAGATGTCAGGTTCTTCCGCACATGATGCATCACGTGCTGATTACACAATGTCATCACAGAATGGCACAGATACAGTTTCTGTTAGATAAAGCCTACTGTTTCCAAAAGTTAACTTTGAATGCGAATGTATCCCTAGTGATGAAGTTTGCGCCTACATGTACATTTCAGTGGCTGACAATGTTCAATCTAGTTCGCGCAGAACACTAGCAATTGCTGAATGGTCATTATGTGATTCGTCTTCCCTGGCGAAACTCGTAGGTATGGACGCCAAATAACCATGAGATGGATTTGCAGCGGTTACGAGGATTGGGAAAATATCTGAACGCCAACCAACTTTCCAGAGATAGGTAAAATGCGGTCATAAATGTTAATATTAGTAGCGGGAATGCCGTGCCTGTTCCATCAAATAAATTGGTGACTAGCTAGGTTTCGAGATGTTATCTACCTGTTCAGGCTGTGATTTATCTCAAAAACCTACTAAGCAATTGTTATTCGTTGATTATGTTGCAAAACACAAGCGCTACTCTTTGAACGACCAGTTGTTACATGATGCAATATAATGTATTGTATTATAGGAGACTTGAGATGTTGCGGACATTTAGGGTAAGTTTGTGCAAGTGAGGTTCCTAGACTAGTATTGCGGTGCCTTGTCATTTTTTGTAATGAACCATTACTTGCGACTCTGAATCGTTGCATTATAAAATGACCGCTCAGTTATTTGGAGTTAATTCCCTTGATATTTGGTGTAGCTGTGCTTTGTTCTGAACACTTGATGATTGAAGCAATCAATAAGCTGTAGGTGTGCCAGATGCTATCGTGACTGGATTTTATGTTGACGGCTGTTTCATATAACTGTCTTCGATTTCCGAAGCTGTGCAGTTGGTTTTTCGTATTCGAGAACTGCCTCGTTGGGCAGGTCATAAGCTTTGGATGTGGGCAACAATAGCCTTGAATGGCTAGAAACGTTGCCAAATATTAACATCTGCAATTTGAATAAACCTTTTGTAGAAGCCAAACCGGTATTCCGTACGCCAGATATATAAGTGCGATCGGTCGATAACACAGTATTATTCTGCTTGGATTTATTTAATATGCTAGACGAGGAGATCAGTGTTACCTTTGTTGTCTTCCCAATACGACACCTTCGGAATAATTGCTCCTAAACTCAGGTACAAAGTTTCTGCGGCAAAAATCTATGCATAGAATAACACGGTTGGGACAGGCCACCCGTTCTAACAGACTTTCGTGATAAGGCAGCTATGAAGTTATGTGGTATGCTATTACTTATAGAGAAAGCAGCATGTTTGGCGCCTGCGAGTTGTGTAATTTGTACAGCGGATGCTGAAGACAGACAAGCTACTTAGCCATATTATTTTGGAAATGGTGGAGCAAAAAATACCTAGCTAAAATTGCAAAAAGCACAACAATGGATTAAACTACGCTGCAACTATAGACCCGAATTATAATCGTATGCATCCAATCGGGATACTTAACCGTTTGCGGTGATAAAGCGTTGCGGAACATTCATGAAAGGATTAACTATAACCTTAATTCTTAGAGTAAAAGTTGACGTATATTAGCTCGATATCAGTACGATCTGCCATATAGAAGGCAGTAAGGGGTAAGAGGAGGTCTGTCCCGGATGTTTGCTCTCCGCACGTAGTATGTGGGTTTTCGGGAAATGTGCCTCATGAAAATCACTGTGAGTTCGACATGATATGTTTAGAGCATACAGACTTACGTTTTATATCCTGCGATTCCCCAGTACCGGATAGAGCAGGATAGGGTGACCCAGAGTACTTCAAAACCATGAATAAATTTTGGTCGAAATTTGTTCAGGAGTTGATATGATACCTAAACATCCCATCCTCCGCTACCTTCCGATCGTTCTCTGCCTCATGATTGTGATTCCAGTTCCACTGTAAACAGACCCTTTCCATGTCCCAACCTAGTTTTATTATGTGGCTCTCAATGGAGATTGCTTCCGTATTTTCACTTGAAACACGTACATGATTGGCACCCAATCGTGCATGCGTTGACCTATAAGTCCGTGTTCAAACAGAAATGCTTTTTTGCTTCGAGTGGCTTCGCTGAGCTTCTTTATTTATGTTATGTGCTGTTTTCACTCTTTCGTCTTGGCATTTATACGCTGGCTATCAAGACACTCCTCACATCGCAAATGACCTGAAGATGTTGCGCGCACGTCAGTAGAGTACACATACGTGAAGCCACGTCGTCCGTGAGGCCAACTGCAAATCAAACTCAATGTGCAATTGAAACACATGCAGTACCATCATGAGTTGTTTGTGTAAGGCAATGGTCAAAAACCCACGTTTCAGGGCAACCTCCTTTTTCGATTGTTCATGTGTAGGCCTGTTTAAACCGTTGTACATGGAGATGAGATTATTATACGTAGAATTAAATAGCAGCTATGTTGCGTGTTTGTGTTTGTTTGATATACCTGTGCCGGGAGGGCAGGTTGTTGATGTGTTGTACATGGTTGTATTTAGTTACTTGTAAAAAGCACCGTATTTGATTTACAGACTTTTCTTGTTAACACCTGAGCAAAAGTTTGTATTTAAGCTGTTGAGCATGCAAAAGCACAGATCCCCGGGAGTGGATAATGTACACACGAAAGCAGTAGCGGCGGTTAGAGGAAGATTAGCTGTAAAGCTAATTCGATTCTGCCAGCAAAGTTCTGACGAAATGCACGTGCCCAAAATGTAGAAACAATGGGTGATTACCCAATTTACAAGGGAGTTAGCCGTACCATCCCAGCCAAACACCGTCCCATAATTTTACTACCGGTTCTTTCGAAGGACTTGTAAGCTGATATTTCTTAGGTACTAAACATCCTACTTGGATAAATTTATTTACCTCGCGCCAGAAAAGCATGGCTTCCGATGAAATCGGGTGTGTAATACAAACCCACTACTTGCACGATCCAGCTGGACTTAAACATTTGGCTCTTGCTCATTGTTTAATACCATGTTTCTCGAAATCTCAAAGGCTTTTGAACGGTTAGACCGCAAAATGAAACCTCTGGCTTTAGTGACCCTGTTCTAGCATTGGCGGAAGCTACTTTCTACCTAGGCACCTAGAATTATGAGTTTGTGAATAACTGTCAGTTCCCATCGGAGTTGGACGCGGTCTACTTCCGGGATGGATACCATGACTACGGTTATTTTTGACGTTAATAACGATATCCCACGCCGCTTAAACTCAAACTGCTTACTTTATACGGATGCGATTAAGGTGTGGTTGGCGATCAATACACCGCAAGATGTCAAAGTACTTTAAGTTAATCTAGGCAGGGTATACACGTCGTCAATCGCGAATCTACTTCGATTGTATGTGCACAAATGTATAGTGCTTAGCTTACGACACAAGTTGGTGGTCTCCTATCAAATTAACACAGGAACTTCCGAGGTCTTCTGGCTAGAAAGACCTGGGAGTTTTGATGCAGACCAACGGTGGATTTTCGAACCAGTTCCCAATGCGGGGACTCGAACTCGTCGGCCCCCTAAAGTTTACATGCGGACGATACGACCTTACGATTTTCCAAAACCTTATCGGCTCCTACATATAACAATATGCGGAAAACGCAATACAGTCCGGCAGAGGAGGCTGAGGCGAAATCATACTGTCTTGGAGATACTCCAACGCTGCACAAACAAAATTGTATAAAGTCTGTATGCTATGATATATATAGGATGAAAACAAGTGCTCGGCATCCTCAGCGGACAGCAACGGCGATTGCGCAAGGACCTCATTTTGACGTACTAGATTTTGTGACAACCCATACACAAGTGATGCGACATGATATACTTCCGTGACAAGAGCCAATTCAGTGGCCAATATCACAAGCTTTCAGAGCAACACAGTAGTCATGAATGCCTGTCAGAATTGCATTTATAAACGCATTTGTAGAGCGTAGAATGCCCTACAGGAACCTGTCATATGTCCTCCCACGTTGGCAAGGTTCAAAGTCTGAGCTGACTTCGCACTTAACTTGCTGCACCATCTTACATGATCCAGTTCCCATGGAGAAACACAATTTTCTGAAAGATATTACACTGACTGTCAAATCCAAGATTTCGTTCAATATTTTCATCTCAGTATGGGTATACCAGGAGGAGACGATATTTACCAACATCCATGTTCCTTCATTTCTTATGGGTTTACCATGGATTTACATTCTTTAATAGGTATACGTTAGTGAAATTACAAGTGTAAACACAATTATTGCCAAAAATAGTTTTATGTTTTGCTTTTTAACCATAACCACCCTACGGGGCCTGTTAACCATTTGATTTGTACCCGTTTAAAATCATTGTTCCCTTAATCCATTAGACTACGGACCCTAAAATTTTACAGAAGCCCGTACCGGCGCTTACTTGGTGACCTTATTATGGCGTACCAGATTTTAAGAAATCCAAACCACGTCTGCCGCCACTTACTTCAGCTGAGCCACAACACAAATTCTAAGGGTCACCAGTTCAAATCGGCAAGAATGTCGACGAATCTTTTAATCTCTTCGTGTGTGTCAGCCTTGGAACGCCCTCCCAAATTACGTTGTTTCCGCCCCCAGATTGCTTGTGGTTATACACGCATTAGCATTACCTTAACCTACTTATAGCCTGGGTATCTCGATAGATGAAAAAGGAGATAAAATATGCACAACTGGCATTAACCTACACAACTGATGTGGGCCCTCTCTGCATGCCTCTTTGTTAAAACGGTGGCTAGTCCACTAAAACGATTTTCATTGCATCCCTGTTTTCTATTTATCGTGTAGTGGTACTCTGTCTGGTTATCCAATGGGACTTGCTAATCATCCGATTCCTTTTTCTGTAATCTGACATTGCTCCGTTGTTGATGTCGGAGAGCAGTTATTAAGGCATTCTAATGCAATCTCGTACTCGCATTGAGCGTGACAAATAAATTTATGCACGACCACATACTCATCTTAGAGGCTTTCTACCTGAACGATATTCAGGTATCTTTATTTCCAAACAAAATTCGCACAGCTGGCTGGCAAAATTTACCGATTAGAATATATCAAAATATATACTGCAGCTCCCCATAATGGTGAGCGGAAAACAAACCTTTGGTAATGGACCTTTTTACTGCTGATTAATTCGCCGGGATTGATTATATGGTTACATACGTTGCGCTACCCCCAACGTGGGAACCTACATCCGCTTGTGAATTTTAGGTATTAAAAGAAGAAACAAACAAGTGAAGCTAGCAGTGCTTTAAATTATTTCGATGAAAATTTTGAAAATACCTGTAACTTAGGATGTGGATGAGTGGATTATAGTGTTCCACGAACCAGACTATTTTGTTGCTAACGTTTCGTTGCTAAACTAGGCAACTTTCTTATTGCGGCCAAGGAGGTCTATTTTGTAGAGTCTCTTTTGCCACTGCCATATTTAAGTGAGCGTTGAGGGTCTCCTGCTTTGAATGTCACTTCGATTGGCTCACGTGGGTTGGCCAAGTGGCCACGTCTATGCCCTGTCGTTCTGGCACTCCTTTTTGACCCCACCTGCAGAGCTTCGTATACACCTATGAGTTCTAGATGCATGCTGATTGAGTTCTGTCCCGAGGAACTCGCGCTTTGCAGTTCTTTGCTATTTCAAGTAACTTAGCTTTCCTCAGATCGTACTGATGGCCTTTGGCATCCATATGTACATACATCAGTGATCTCTCATCATGGCGGCGGATGGCCAGACTGTTTTCATGCAGCCTTGCGTCAAGTTTCAGCTCTGACTGGCCCACCTACTGCTTGTCAGACATTTTGCATAAACTTTTGTATTTAACACCTGCTGTTTCTTCTCTACTCTATAGTTTACCCTGAAAAGTTTACTCCGAATTGTCTTCTTTGCATCTTGTGCGACGTTGATCGCGTGAACCATTAAAAGCTTAGCTGCCATCTCAGAAATAAAATGATGTAAAGTAGAACGAATGTCTTCCATTCCGTTGCGCTTTCTGAAGCGCGCGGTGGTTGATTTTACGACTTCAGACAGCGCAGAATATAACATTTCGGAGAAGAATTCCGCTAGAACATATTAACTTGATGGTCTTCATCCGTCTTCCTCATCTGCTTCGGGCTGCAATGTTTCTTGGCCCATTTGAAAAGTTTTAACCTGGAATTGATAGATATTGACAGATAAGCTATTAGGTCCTATCAAGCTTGTGGTCATCACAATCAACTGAGCTTTCTGTGCAGAGCATCCAACTCATAAAATCACATGCTAATGTACGCTAAGGCGAAGAGTTTCTGTGCTGCCTTTTCCTAACACTGCACTCTCGTCCGACTAGGTTCTTCCTATTTGGTTTCTTCCGTAGGATAGTCAGAGTTGACAGTTAAACCCGGCACAGTGGATCAGAGCTTAGGTCTTGGTCACTACGTGGAGCTAATATAGCAATGAATGACATATCAATAGAAGTTCATTGCTCGGTGTTGGTCTACGCACCGTGTGCTGGACCGCGAATTACAGTAACAATAAGGATAACAGTTTGTTTTAAAGCAAATTTACGCCAACTAGCCCATTCGGACCATATTCGAGGTTGAGATATTCAATGTTATTCTCTTCAACACTACACGGCCGACAATGTCTTTCCTAAGTTAAAGTCTTCGGTACAAAGACACGCCATCTAATAATGAACTTCCAACCACCGTGTCAATTGGCTTATTGACCAAGAGGATAGCAGCCAATCAGTGCGCCGTGTTCGCCTCTGCTCTTTGAATATTTATGATCTCTGAGATTGAATTCTAACCAAAAATTTACTAATATATGCGCACATTGGTGTGTTAGCCTAAGTAGCCTATAGTGGTATGCGATATATGCAAATGCTGCCATTCAAATAAAATGCAAAACCCCACGAACAATTTGTTCGGAGTCAAATCAAAGCTAGGCTTCTATTTTATTGGACGTTTTATCTGACAAACTCGTTAGACAAAGAGAGCAGATGTTTAGTTATAATCCAAAGTTTACTATCGTGTGTTCCGGAAAATTGGTTGGTTGATAAAATGCTGTTCAACTGCAGCTGATATTTAGTATGACGTGGGTGTTCTTTCGTAGAGGCACATTCCGTTATTTTTCTAGAAAAAATGCTGAATAAATATTTCGCGGCATGATTACTTCTGACACGGCAATCTGCTCTTATCAATATCAAAGGCACTGTTATCACATTTAGCGACAATTAACCAAGGCAATTAGAAATTAAAACGCAAGAATCCAATTTATTATGGTTGTTTGACAAATTTGATTGTGTGTTTGGGTACTTAAGTGTTGTTTTCAGATACTGATGGGTATATATCGCTTTATATGAGAAACTACTTCGTATTTGGCCCAGATCTAATATTTATGCCTAGTATTATCCTCCTGCATGTGCAATTTGAATTTGTGGTAAAAAGTCAACTTTCTTTTCCTAGTTGTTGCGAGGGACTGTACAACTGTAACTTACGATTCTTGGTGTAGGCGTAATCGCCAGTGGCAGTTTATAATTTTTAGTTTATCCAAACCAGTCCATAAGCAATTTGCCGGATATGGATAAGTCATCAGTTACATTGTTTGGGAAGATCGTGAGGTCTTTATTAATGATAAGGTTATATAAATTATACGTATAAGTGAAGAAATACGACCATTACTAGGACCGCCATCTTGGAACCTGCTTTCATGCGACTTGTTCCCTATGTGATTTGCAACCGTAAATCCATGTCTTCGTACGCATGACATTGGGACTTTAATATTAGGTAAGCCCTCATATATGTAACTCATTTATGGGGATGTTTTTCTGTGTATCTAGTGCGGACATTCAAGTCACCTAGCTTATATCATCAGCTAGTTTCTTTACGTAAAACACCCTTTGTATCGCCAGTGAACCAATGGCAATACACCTATCATGGGTATTATTACTAGCGATGGAAGCTTAACTTTGTCACTTCAAGAAAACGACCAGTCGTGGTCAACAGTTAAGTAAAGAAGAATAAGAAATATGTATGCAAGGAAGACTGAACAAACTGTTAAGGAGATGTGTTGATAACAGTTGGGTGCTTAACGTATGGATATGCTAGACAGTACCAAAAATCATTTTTAGAATACTAATCATTTGCTTGCATTCAAAACATACAGGGATTGATAGCGCCGGGCAAAAATACAAGTGCTCTGTTCCTAGACTTTCGCCTCCGGGACAGAAAAACAGTAGATAAAGGTACAGTGGGAGTGTACAAGTTAGTCATCAGTAAACAAAAATAAATTAATCGTTCCTGTCTTGATAGTGTGGACACGGACCGTGGGGATAATCCGACCACTTTTGTAATTCAGAACAAGCATTAGCTAACAAGCATTTGTTCTGATGTCTACTCCCAGGATATTTTATCAATTGAATCATTTGTAATTGAATCATCATGATGGTTTTGTTCAATCCGTTCCTAAGGAAAGTGTTCACGGGTCGATATTTAGAAGATCATTGCATGTGCGGACTTCAGCCTTCATGCTCTTTCTTCTCTAGTGCAAATAGTAGGAAAACCATGTATCTCCATTGTGGTTTTTCATTGTCCTCACAAATTAAGCAAGGAAAAACAAAGGCAATCTAGCGGTGATATCGCTTTTTAGATAATATGCTGTTCAAAATTGGATGACGATTGGAATGTTAGATGAAGCTCTTAAATAGTGGTCAATATAGCTGGTGAAATGTCAGTTGATTTGTGGTGTCACCATGCTAGCATTTTAAGGATAATTTATCAAAATTTCGTGCATCCCTCCCTACTTGTGCGCTAGCCGCACTATATTCATGCGACCAGGATTAAAATACCCTGTGGGAGTTGACGGTTACTACTAACCCCTAGCTTTTACAGTGTCGAAAGAAAGGCCCCAGGCTGACGCATGTCCGGTGTGCAAACTATATTCCTCTATTTAAGATTCAAAGAAAAATTGGGAGCAATATAACAAAAGGAAATACAGTGATGGTGGTCCTGTTGTGATTAGGCGGCACATACTTTTAATACTTACAGTCTTGCTACATATGTTGACTCGGTTCTTGCAGAATCCGAATAACAGGAATCAAACGAAAACTGTCTGCAAGCAATAGAGCCAAGGCATCAGCACAACAATGTGGTATTTTTAAGTGGTATAATACATCAAGTGCCCAAGTAAATGAGCTCTCCAACCTGATCGTGCATGCTGCACATAAATGTCCACTTGTGGTTTAAATTTACATCTTAGCAACTGTAGGTTGCTTCGTTGACAACTGCGTACTTAGTGGAAATCAAGAACCATTTGCTATTTTTCACAAATTTGCACGATATACGCTAGTTTAAGGCTGTTTATAAAAACCACATTGACTTTATCATTTATATTGATGTTATAATGTTTCATGCTCTAGAGATAACTTAAATTGTCCTTACTACGGTGGTTGTAGTAGTTTACGGATTGCATCATTTCGTAACCCACGCGTTAACAAGTTTTCAGATATTTTGGTATGTAACCCGTGTACCTTTGTTCGCGTGTGGCAGTAAAATGCCGTTCACGCTTGGATGAACACAAACGATGGGCAAAGTTTAAATTTTCCAGAGTGTTTCCGCTGAGTGGTCTATTGAGGCAAGCCGAAAGCTTTAAGGTGCTGCCGTATACCAGCTCCGCGGCAGAGCAAACCAAATCAGCTATGTGTGTCGTTCGAAGAGCTAACAAAAGCATCGGTAGAGTTACGGTCCAACGGATAAAGTCAGAACGTGCAACCAAACAGTTTTAAATTGCGGATGAAAGCTTTCGTCTAACACTTTCGCTCTTGCGTGGTACTCAAATTTTCTTATTCGCTTTGTTCCGAGATAATTGGGTCACTCTCATAACTGCACTGATTCGATTTGCGCACCGCGATCAGTGGGTGTTATACCAGTTACACTCAAATGAGCGATTCAGTGAGCCACAAACGTATAAGTTAACGTTTCGGCAGCATTTTTCACGACAGTTATTGCCACGGGATTGACAAGTGTAGCCATCGATACAAGTCGGTAGGTACTTATATCCACTCGACGACGGAGGCGGACCGATGGTGCCGGCAAGAACCTGATGAAACGACTAGCAGAAAGAGGAAAATGCGGACGGGTGAAGTGTAGGGCGGTACCCTTATGAACGTTAACAGTGGAAACAAATTCTCACCATGGTCTGCAAGCCTTTGTTTATTGCTGGCCAAATAGAACGATTAGCATTGAGTTTGCTACTTGCACGGATGCCTGGATGTGATAGGTCATGTAGTGAATCAAAAATGATTTATCGAGGTATCGATAGAAACACAGGTCGTGCATTTTCTTGTAGAAACGTTGCACCTCAGGACATTTAAACAATCAGGCAATCGATTGAGTTTCACTTGTAACTTGATTTCTTTCAGTTATTGAAGGAAATGCATATCCTACCGCTGTATGTTGGCAAATTCCTGGGGATCAACGGGGAAAAGCTCAAATAAGATGTTGATTTCCGCCAGGGATAAGTCATCTGCTACGGCTTTATTCGTATCGGACAAATGCCGCATGTAAGTGATACCTTAGAAAAAGTAGCCCATTGTCTAATTTCTCGTGAAAGAAGGCTAGCGGAAGCAAAAGACAGTACGTACGTTAACGGGTTATGTTCGGTAAATATCATAAAGGTACGTCCCTCTAACTTATGTCCGAAATCATGCACATTGAGATAAATAGCTGAGAGTTCCCTGCAGAACGTACTACAGCGTCGTTACCAGGATGTAGTTTATTTGAGAAACAGGCAATCGGATAAAATATACCTCTATGTCGCTATTGTAGCACACCACGTAATGTTGCATCTGAAATGTTCACCGTTAAATGTAACTAGCTTTTAGGGTCTAGATGCATATGGAGAGTGGCGGTTGCTAACTTGTGATTTCAACCATGGATAGGCGTTTAGCTGATTCCGTAACGCTGAATGATTAAGCATTCCATTTGAGTAGCTCGGTAGGTGGCTGAGCTAACTCTGAACAGTGCGGAATGAATCATTTTCAGAAATTAATAATGCCAACAAACTGGCTCAAATTTTATGTGGAATAAGTTATTGGGTACTTAGTGATGGCTGTCACTCTGTGAGGTAGAATTGCAATTCCGGAGGAGAAAACACAGTGGCCAAAATGGCCGACCATAACAACTTCAAGTTGACTTCTGGCGGCGTTTATAACTACCGCATAGTGCGTGAATCATTCAAAAATGTTGTCCAAAATGACGTTAACCTTCGTCCTGGTTCCAACTTACAAACCATACATCGTCAATTTAGAAGAAAACAAAATGTTGTTCGCAAATACTTGGTCAAGAAAATGTTGCAACGTCTGAGTTACATTGCAAAGACCACAAGGCATTCGCAGAAACTCAAATTAAGCGAAGGGAATGGTGATGATTTAGGAACATCTCGAGGATTGACGGGACTCTGATGGTATGTCGGTACATAAACAATCTTGATAAACAATTTCTTTCTGTGCATCGATGATGAGAATTCCTGGTTATACGGAATGGGATACCTGTCTTGGACGTTAACGTCTTTCAGACATTAGAAACACCACGCAGTCTCCAGTTATGTTCTTCCGGACCATATGGATGGGTGCTGCTCACAAAATGCTTGATGGACATATTATGCCCATCTGTAACATAGGGTGGAGAGCGACCTTCGCTACGAAAATTGTAACAGGCGCTAATCGCCTCGGTCAATGAAATACGGACTACTTTCTGTCGTTATTCTGTGAGCGATCGCCTGCTTGACATCACGAGGTAGTTATCCGGGCTTCGTTATGATGATAAATAATCGTAACAGATCCAAAGATATTGTAAGGGCTTCAATGGAGTACAAACTGTGGAAACCAGCCTGTGTAAGTTGACTTTGGCAATCGATGATTTGACAGCGTTTGAGATCTATAATAAGCACAAGATTCTGAGCATATTTGAGGCTGGAAGTGCAGTTTGCGCATAATCCAAGGAATAGGCCTATGGGGACCAAGGTGTAAAGTGATAGCAACGTTTTATAATAAATGAATTGGATACATATCTAGCAGTGCTTCAGGTCCTTTGTGGGTAGATAACTAAACTGACTTGGACAACAGTGTCCTCGACGAATTGTATATCATATTTTACGCCCCGTAAGTAAAACAGTTGATCTGGATCACATACGCCGGAGTACCTCGCCCTCACTACAAAGTGGGATGACTTTTCCGAGTGGGAAAATGGACACAGCTTTATGAACATTTGACTCATATGGAATCCTACGATAGTACCAGCAATTGTCACGGGAACGACTAGATTTCCGAGTACGCCGTTGGTTAGGTCGAAAGTTGCTGCTTCGTCTGGCGATGGCTATAGAACACAATGTTTCTTACAGGGAGCGCAAGCCTTTTTGAGTAGGTCCTTCGATACAAGCAAATACAAATAAGAGATTGTTTGTGATTGTGTCTGCATTATTTTATCAGCCATAAGCGCTATCATTCAGTTCGGCATCCTGATGAGCGTTAGTTTATATCTAGTGTACACGGATAAGGAGCCTTTGCATAAGAGCTGCTTAAAAATGGAATTATCTGGAGGGTTGTCACCTACCATAGCTTGCATGGCTTACAATAGCTACGTAGTTGTATTATCGCCGAACTGCTTTTTAGTAAATAAGCGTTGCACTAAAGCTTAGAAAGGCTAAGCTCATGAAGTAACAAGTGCCTTAGTTATTGGTACGTAGGGCTTTTTTGAGGATAACTTTTGCCAGAAGCGGTAATTCTAGTGACAGTCGGGGAATTAGATGCTGAAACAGTAAGCCCACAACAATTATTCGATTTGCTTAAAGAAAGAGCAGCCTTTTAATATTAAAGCTAGGGCTATTGTAGCCAATATCTTTGAACATACTAATATATAGGATGTTAATTTACCCTGGTTGCTGGTTTCTACGTAAAATTCGATAAATAACATCTAACTGGTATACGACTTACCGTATGCTGTAGGTTGATACCGAAACACATAGCTCAAGTCGGGTTAATCACTTTACAGAAGCGATTCTTAAGTGCGGACTTCATAATTATTGCCTCCTCGTTCTCTGATGCCAAAATGAAGTGCAAACATATATCCACATTGCTCTAGTTCAGTGCTCCAAGATATTTAGCACGGAAGGACAAAAGATTCGTAGTGATGATACCGCTTCTTAGATGATATGCTGTTCAAAATTAGCTGACCGTTGGAACGTTGAATGGCGCTTTTAAATAATGGTCAATAAAGCTATTGAATCGTCAGCTGATTTAGGATGTTATCATACTAATGCTTGCGTTACAAAATGTCAACAACGTTATCTGCAGACGTTCATTGTTTCAACCATATGGGATGCCAAGTTCAGTTGGAGTGATGTTAACGGGTTTCGGTAAGAACTGAGTAATGTGGACTTTGACCTCCATAGACAGAGAGAAAGAATGAGTTAGAAGTGCGGAAAAAGGTAGCTGTACAAATAAAAATGTAGCAGAGGTAGATTAATTTCGATTCAAAGAATTATGTTATTTCCAATCTGGTTTGTTTCCCTACAGCATACAACTTGGTTATACTCGCATATTTGGTGAGATCATACTTCACTTTATTCACTGTCAATGCCTTGTTAACCAGAGTAGGAAAAACAGATTTGAGACACACGTCTTCAAATGTTGTCATTGATTGTTCCATTTACCTGCATACTGGTTAACAAGGAATTTCGATCTTAAGCTAGTTTCTCCCGTTTTAATTTGTAATGTTCAATCTCTATTATGCATATAGTATTAAGGGGATGTAAGTCTGAAGTTTGAATGTCTTAGTTAAGGAATACTTGGTCCATTGTTGCGAACATGAAGTTTAGATTAGTTTTATTCTCGGTAACAAGAAGGGTTCTATATTTATCTCACAGCAACCGTCATTGTAGTTAACCTCACAGTTTCTCATTAGACGCTTCCTAATGCAGCGCAGTACATCTTCCATTGATTTTTGTTATATTTTTCAAGTTGGAATACATTAATAAGCAGTATAGGAGTAGCGGAGGAATTACGTCTTTGACAGGTAGATGTTGGATACATTCAACATAATGGATTTTATTATAAGCTCTCCTAGTTTAAGGGATTTTGCCATAGTACGCTCTAACTGTTAGGTGGAAATGAAAAGGCTTATTTAGTGTATCGCAAGTTCAGGAATTGCGAAACATGTGGACCGGGTTTTGCTGTCTAGCCTCAATGAATTGTTTGCAATACTGCATCGAGAACGTATGCACCTACCATTCTCGGATGACACTGCTATTTTCCACTTGTTGCAGCAAGTTTCCAGCTCGGTAAGTTCAGCTTGGATGTCGACTAGTGCGTTAAAGAAATTGTCTAAATCGAAAACGTAAACGTTTTTAATGTCATTAAGGAATACAAATTGTTTGATGTTTGATGACATAAACTACCTCGTATATATGCAGCAAAAGTAGAACAGTTCCTTGATCAGTTTCTTACTCATACGACTTGTGACTTTTGTACTCTTTCAGATTGCTTATTGTTTAACTGCAAGCTGCCGAGCAGAATGATATAATGTTATCCAATATGTAAAGTACCTGATATACTGAATATATATGTATAGGTGGAGGACTTTCACGTTTACCCGATCAATCATTCTACGAATATCAAACAATTTGATGATCAGTCGCTTACCAAGATCAGTCGAACGAGTAATGAAGTTTATAAATTGTGATTGACAAGTAGTACATGACCAAGTTCCCAAACATCCGTGCTGGGATGTACTGATCCAATTCCTGGACGACAGGAATACGACATCTGTGGCATTTCTTGCCTTTTTCATTGTTATACACATAATGGAGTGACTGCTGAGGTGGACGATAGCACTCGTGTATTTGACCTGTGCCAATATTATATCGTGATGAAAACAACCCATGTTTCCACACAACTGGAACAACCCCAGACTTTATGGATAACGTAAACTTATTTTGACACATTATGGGGACTTCACGTCCACCGAATCTGAGCAGAGCAGACAGCATGCCATCCAGGCTAGAATAAAAACTCCTTCCTATCGTGTATCCCAGTGTTCACATGTACCATTTCTCAAATGCTACAGTACAGATGTAATCTTCGTTTTTAGTAGGGTTGTTTACCCTTCATGCTTTTCAGAGATTTATGGAAAACGATGAGGACTATTTATTGAATACCGCACACATCTGAGTCGGATTTGCAGAAAGGCTGTTGGTAAGTAGAAAAATGGAAGGTGGTATATCAGGATGATTAAGGTTGCATCTGAGCTGGACTATTCTGGTCATTCCCTTGGGTTTATTGCATAAGTCGAATGCACTGGTCTTGTCACGGAGAAAATTTGAGGACCAGTTTATTTCTAACGATGACCTTATTTGATTGTGTTGAATTATCACAGGAAAAGTTGTTATTCAGTTCAAGTATACATTGTGGCTTCTTCATCTTTCGTATATATATGCGATGAATGGTGGTCTGATCTATTTTGATGGAAGCATGTTTGAGACACATTGAACTAAAGATAGCTAGAGAAGAGAATAACTTTTTTGTATAGCAAGTCAAAGGTACGTTGAGATTCAGGTGAGAGGAAATAGTCATCCAAGTCTCGAGATAACAATTTGAATGCAAAGTCTGTCCAGTTAGTTTTGTGATGATCACAGAAATATATTACCTTATTCAATGCGTCCTGGTTGCAGGCGATTCATTTGAAGCAGATCTCTGCTATCTTGTTGTCACGCCCATGAAGATTCTTGAGGACGCGTTTGCTCCTAAGACTTATGTATTTCGTAACTAATAGCTCTAGCTCATGTTCATCTCATGTTGGAGATGAACATTGTTGAATTCAATCAAATATATGCGTTGCTGAAGCAAAACAGAGATTTCACTTAGGATCATGTTGGATATTAGGAAATCTCGGATATACTAAATTCGCCAAAAATAATTTCCCGAGTTGCTGGCTGCTCAGAGATATATGAGAAGACTTACACGAGGCAGTCGATATCTGATTTGCGACGGTGTAGTGGGTTGTCCACACGACCATTAACGTTGGTCTTGCCCATTATGTGTATGTTAATACAAACCGATTCATTAAGAACATCTAGAATTGGGTAGCCCTAATAAGTTGCATTGTGTTTAGTGTCCACATATTTGCAGGCACCGTCATCATGGCGGAATAGGTTACAACTGCTGGAGCTTCTGAATTTTGGAAGGTAAACTTAGGTATCATAATTTTATCAGTTTTCCCAAGCCTCCGTGGCAATCACGGTATCAAGGAAGGGGCGAAACTGCAAAGAACGTAAGGTGTGCACCTTGTTGTTGAGAAAACAAGCATATAAGAGATGTGATCTAAGATATCCATGTTATCTAGGCAGGCTTAAAGGCTGTTTGTATATGGTTGCACAAAGGACGTCATCCCAGATAGTTGAGAAACATAAAGGAATACATTCGGAATGCACCCTGCCGGTTTGCAGCCCATTGGTGCTAAATTGATGATCTTTTGGAAGAATTGCAAAGACTGTTGAATACTTATGTTTTGCAGACGTAAGGCCGCCGATAAATTTCGGATATCCGGATGACTCTATGTTGCTTAGCATTAGAGAGGTCATGTTCAAGCAATTATAACAAATAGTTACCAATCAACTACAAGTTTCATGTCCTCAAAAGCAAAATACATGATTTCAATCTGCTGTCAAAGGGTTGCTTTTCAGTTTAGGTGTTGTCGGTCTCTACGTCAATGTGCTCGAATACTGAGACAAAGAACACACCTGGCTAGATACCATTAACCCACAGTGTTGAATCCGGCTCCGTGGCAGATTTGCATTAGTTCGCGCGGACTAATACTTTGTCATAAAAATTAATTGAAGATTGACGTAAATACTATGGCAGCTGCTTCAAGTTTATCCATATCGCTTACTCATGCTAAGGCGTCTGTTGGTCGTAAAAATACGCTTGACATATTTAAAATTGCAGTAATATACTGGATAAAATGCATCCATCGCTGGTTAATGCTAGCGGCGTAGGTTGGAGTAAGATTTCGATTCAAAACTGCGTGAATGTGCTGGTGTCCGATATTCGTTTTAATTGCCATCCTCATATAATCTTTTAAGAGATTGAGAAAGAAATATTACACACAATGCTTTTTAATGATTGTTTTAATTATTCATATATGTGTGGGTAGGTCGTGCGTTGTAGCTGACGACTGCTTTGACACCATCCGGAAATTGTCACAAAATGATTCCCTAATTATAAATGTGAAAATATCCATGACTAACAAGTTTTCCAGTCTTATGACAAATTAAGCAAAGACAAGTTCTGATTCCAGCAGTGAATTATATTTTTTTATCTCCTTACTGCATGATGAGGATCAAAGAATTATCCTTTATCTGTCCTTGAGTAACCAGTAGATGGAAGCGACGTATTTGCGGAAAATATGTTTTCTAGGGGCTCGACACCAATATGACTATCATAGTATTGCTATATTCGTCTGCGCAGCAAATTTATCCGTTAATACTTGTATGCCGGATCTGGTCTGCAGACATAATAGTCAATCACAATGCACGGAATCTTGATGGACTGATTCAGTCAAACGTTTTTCATTAAAATTGTCGTAAACGTGCAGTTTTCGTGGCTGAAGCTGGTTTTCTATTAAATGCAAACACGGTACCCACAACATTTACTTTATTATTGCCTGTAATTTATCCTTAATCGTCAAAACGCTTGGCTTCTGCGAGTGGCACCCATCTGACAAGGATGTTGAAAATGCTACTTTAAATGAGTTTAAAACAGAGACTCGTTTTTACTTGTTCATGCGCACAATATCACCATTTTACAATCAATGACCAAGGAGCTAGGCCTTTATATTAGAGTATCCGAGGGTTCTTATAATCTTTCATTCACCAGTTTCCATAATTTTGTGCATGATACCAACACATCCGGTGAAGGCCCCGTTAATTTGTTTCAATTTTCCTCTTCGTCTGTGCGATCAATCAAATTGCAAAGCACCAGGAAATATTACACTGGCTACTTTACCTGTTATCCCATGACACACGGACACAGCACACAGAGTACAGACAGCAAGTCAAGTGATATTGTCCTACGATCGGCTACCAAACGATTACGGACGGCGAGACACTGTTAACACAAAAACTAGGCAACGGCTATTAGGCAAACATGATGACAACAACTATAACAATGGACCAAGTATTTGGTGTTAGTTAAACTTGTACTGTTTATTGAATGTTAGACAAACACATTCCCACTGCACTAGCGGAAAGTACTAAAAGTGCGCCAGTCTGGGAAGCCAAAATAAAGAAATGTTCCATTACGCAGGACTCAATTTGGTTCTGCTCCAATTGTTCGACGGTTTCACTTTTAATATAAATGCCAGCATTAGCAGGGAATTATGATAGTCTAGTCGCCGAAAAGGAAAGTCGTTTAAATGCGAAAACTGCTTTGTCTGAGGCGAAATCAGCACAGCATGCACCCGATTTTTTGCAGTGCAAACCGACAGCCTTAAACTTAGGTAAATGTGAAGGCTACGCTATACCGGAAAACTTGAAAACCATGAACCAGCGCCCCATTGCTATGGACCGAAGTATACCTGTCTCCAGCGCCCACATCCTCTTTTACAATGTTTTGAACGATGCAACAAGGAGAACATCTACATTTCGAATGACCGAAATTAGCCGAAATTCTATAAATAGCCACTTAATCAACCCTTTCTGCTCCAAATATTCAAAGTGCAATTCAGCACATTTACTCGATACAGCCACAACAATGTCAAATACCAGGTGCGACCTGCAATGAAGTCACCAAGGCCACAAAATTTGTGCCTTCAACATGGTCGAATATATGACGAAACTACGGTGGCCTGACTTTTCTTGAATCCAACTCCAACTCCTTAGAAGATAAACCATAATTATGTAAATCTGTTGCATTTACTTTGTTATTGAGTCGGAGTTCTGGCGACGCCAAAAAATTTAATGCATATTTCAAAAACCTATCCTCGGTGCATTAGGGTGCTTCCAGGATAATGAGAGAAACGCTGGGATGTATAGATATTATAGAGGTGGTACGTTTGTTGACATAATGTTTGCAAAATGAAGACAGTGAGATAGGTCTATTTTTATATGCTGCATAGAGCCTACACCAGCATGGCAAAGGTTATACAAACTATTAAAATGGAGAAAGGAAAAGGAGAATGGTTTTCGCTTACGATTGCTCGCATGTGACGTCACATGGCATCGAGGATTTCCGGGCTCATGACCTGGAAGCGTTGAGGAAATTTCGTGAAGCCCCGTATCTTTTTAAAGCCATGTTAGGGAATTTCAAGGTTAATCATTCCTCCTCAATACAAATGCGTGGGCCCGTGGATATTGCAAATCAATTTTCAATTGAAACTGCTTTCGGTGAAATTAATCGGCAGCCAGCATATACTAAACAAAGTGGCTCCAACAAAACGTAGATAAAGATTGAATTTGGAGAACCGCAACCGAACGCTATTCTCGACAAATACACAGCAACAAATGCTTAATAAAACGTCGATCTAGAAAAGAAGGTGCTCAGACCAATCACATGCCGCATGAACGGGTGAAGCCTTAACCGAATTTCAATCATACCAAAAGTTTGCAAATGGCCTAAAATACCATTTAGTGACTGACTCTCATCGGTTGACAAAACATCGTGCTTATAATTTTTCCATGTCTAATGCTTCGGAAAGTAACGAAGCCTACTTTTGTGTATGCTTGTGCTTGACGTATACTTAGAAATCATTCCATAATGCGGCTTTGTTAATGAGCAAAACATGTGACCAAGTTGCCAAATTGGAGACAGTCTTTCGCTTCGACATGAGAGACGATGACATCACACTGCTTGATTTGTCCTTTGTTCTACTCGAGCGAGCTAGCATATTCAGAGGAACAGATAGGTCGTCTAACGTTAATCGGATTTTAACAACAAAAATTAAGCACGATACAGTACTCGTCGATGTGTACTTGGACGCAGCGATGACGTATTTATACTCTTTCAATACACCTGCTTGGCGAAATATCCCAACGAATTTACCGAAGCAAAAACGATTGCTATGCACTGCAGCGTATAAGATCGGACTGGTAAGACAGTCGAGTAGAATTTTGGGCATAATTTTACCCGGCTACCATATGGCTACAGCTTTTAGTCAGTTTAATCATTTAGTTGCAGATGAAGCAGAACAGAATGATGTCCATGCTAGAATAGTTGACTTATTTTAAAACGGTACTTCCTTCCTTTGCACTCATCAGAGGGCCTGGCGTGGTCTTCGATGAATGCGATGAAATATTTGAGGCTTCAATGTGCTCTAGAAGCGTAGCACGATCAAAGCCACCTAATACGAACCTTAGCTGTATACAGCTCACTGCGGAAATTGTATACTAAGATCATGAGTATGCGCAAGCACTGCGCTTTGGTAGTTGATAATATACACACAGCGTCAGTTGCAGCCACAGGGAAGAGTCGTTTAGCCATTTTCTCGAATATTAAAACACGGATTTGACGTAATATACGTGTTCGATACGTGCTAACACAGCATGATTCACATATTCAATTGAAACGTCATAATAATCCAGCGTACTATCGTCACTTAAACGCACTGCGTGTGCATTTGAAGGTCACTAAGCCATTATATACCATGCGCTTATGACGTGCTTAAGGATGCCATCTACTTGCAGCGGAGGTGCATGGATTCTGACAAAGTCGCTCGTTTACACAAACCTGAAGTTAGCGAAACCCAGATTGACCGAATCATTAGACACTGTCACATCAGCTGATGTAATTTATCTCGACTGTTTAACGGATTTTGGCTGATTAAATAATGATATTCTTTGTTATCAACCTGCGTGGCCGTCCTTATTGGTTATTAAAAATTTTCCCTATAGCGACAATTGAAGTTAATACCAACAGTTCAGTGCCGATTCCTACAAACATAAAAATGTTGGCCACAGTTCTTTAAGTAGAAAACCAACGATATTGTGAGTTTCGTAAGGTTAAATGCTCTGCTCTTTGCAGAGGAAAAATGGTTTTATATGGTTACCAATGCACCAGATGAGATTAAAATAATTAAAGCATTGGTGTGTATAAATTACGCTAGGCTAATCCGGAATATACTTAGTATTGATGTGGATAAATTCGAGTGCATAATTTTGCGGCTCCAGCTGGCCTGCTGCCACGAACTGTAATCGCACGAGCTTCGAATTTCTTCTTGCGAAATTAATCTGGACGTTTTGTAGCAGGCCGATGTTGAATGTAACAATTCTATTAAAAATGCGTGAAAACTGAGCATACAAAATGTTGGATTTCTTAGACGTATATTCAAATGAGTTGACATGTATAGTTTTTGACATCATCTCGCCTGACGCTTACTTCCCAAAAATACATGCTTGGCAGTCATTGTTGAGGAGATATTATCCAATACAGCACTGAATCAATTTGTAATGCCAACGGAACGTCTTATCCGCGCGCTTTCTCTAACCATGGAATGTGCTAAAGTAGTCTACTATCTGCGCTCAAATTATGATAACTTAAAGGCATGGGGTTTTATCCAATATACATCCGCTATACCACATCATACACCCCATATTGCCCCATTGAGCGTATTTAAAATAGCTGACTGAAGAAATGCTTACAGGAATGCTTACCGTTTCCGATATTTCGTGAATTTTCACCGGGATACAATGCGACTTTTGTTTACGTATCGTTTGTCACCAATACCTAGAAGGTACCGTTGATTTACAGCTTGTAGTACGAAGAGAGTGGTGATTCCATAAGTATAAAAGTACTTATTTGACAACACATCTATATTTTGATAATTAACCATGACCATCCTACGGTACTTGTTACGTTGTTGCAGTGTCATTAATATAAAAATTTTTAACCATTATAATATAAAGCAACAATATATGCCATTAGTTATGCAGTAATTTAGTGCACCCCAACTGGAAACTCTTATGCTCACAGTTGCTAATCGGCCGAAATCAAGGCAGTGCCAACACACCTTTCCTCAGACAATAATCAAAACAGATAACCTTATTTGTCTGAGCGATTCCGACACCTGACAGGCAACACAGCACGTGCAACAGGCCTGGAATTCGATTTCGCCCATAAGTGCAAACAGCTGTCCATGAACTACAAATCGAATGATGATAATAAATAATTATGGTTTACTAGCCTGTCATTTCCGGCAAGATGAAATTTTTAATAGTACATTAAAGTATTTATAGTAGAAATAATAGTTTTGTTTTAAATTTAGATTATAATTTCATAATCTTTTAGCGAAGATATTTTATGATGTTTGTCAGGACTTCCTACACGGACGGCATCAAGTTACCTTTTAATTGGGTCAATTTTAAAAAGAAATTATATACGGATAAGAAATTATAAAGCCAAAATTATACATATCGCACGCAGCATCTGATATTGGCCAAACAAGTTCTATACATTTCGGAGTGATAGAAAACATTAAAGAATATACTTAATTATTTTCTGTTCACAAGGATATCACAAGTGGATATCAGTTATTAACTGGCTCATATAATTTCGTTTCAATGGGCGTGAACTTGTTAATAGTAAATATGTAGCAGCAATTTTGAATACAGTGATGATAATATCAGACGAAGCGGTTAGCTTAACATAACTGCCTGACATATTTGCATAGGGGGAACATGGGAAGCATATACTAGTAAGAGTAGATGGGATGGCAAAATTAATGAAGATGGATAGGTTTTGTCTCGGTTTCTTGCTCAGCTCACGCTTTGTGGTACGGCTGTAATGTACGCGGGGCTGCGGCAACAGAATATTGAGATTGCAGACATAAATGTTTTTCATAAAATCGGTCTGCACTTCCTCTGCAATCCACAGTCGTTGATTTGTTTGTGAGGTATTATTTGCCGATTAAATAGGGAAACTGTGTCTAGTGAAAAGAAGTGAAATGGTTTTGCGCAACGTTCTATTTTAAATTAGTCTATTCTCAAGTGTCTGGTTAATAAACTGCAATGTATATAGCATCTTGCTGCTTTTACATAACCATCACGCTCACAAATTGACTCCTTTCAGATTTGGCATTTTTCACTGAAATTAGGTTGTAAGATTGTTTTAAGTTTTCCTCCGTTAGTGTAAAAAGCTAATTTTCATGTGCATTTGCCATACACATGCTCTTATTTCAAAAGAGCTGCTGTTCCTTAGTGGACATATTTAGGTACAATAGTGAAAATTTGCAACCACGAAAACAACGTGATGATCACTGTGGAAACAAAGCGTCCAAAAAATGCCTGGTTACTTCGGATTGCGCGACCTGCATTTTGGAAAATACATGTACGAAATATTTTCTCAGTGCGTTCATAAAACATTTGACATCGAGGTTTCTATATCCTCTTTTAAATGCAGTTGTCTTTGCATAGTAAAACAGTGGCTAAATCCGGAACATATTTCTACACTTGCTGCATATTGGGCATGATTTCCGTATCAGGCTACTACCGAAACTGCGGTTTTCGACAGTAGTTTAAATCTTCGTTTAATGGACCATTTAGCTCCATCGAGAACGGGGTGGAACTTGTTTGTGCTATATTATGTGTGCATGAACAATCCACTCAGCTTGCCTGTGTGGTTTTTTGTCGCCTACATAGCCCCCATACTGGTTTCTTCATTGCTTAATATTTTGCAACAAAGTCTCCTGGAAATCCGGGTTGAGGACGGATTATTTGTGGACCTGTATATCTTCAAACGGACCCTTTGTAGCCAAAGAGAAAACTAACTGCCTTCTGGTCAGGAATTTTAGGCAAAGAATTTGTCTGGCTAGAATACAAATAATTTTGTTGAGTTTCCTAATCCTTCTAGTGAATATACCCGGACAATTTGAACGTCTCTTAACCAGGCTACATAATTATGTGATCCCCAAACTAGTTATTGAGGTTATTACGGTCCAGAGAAATCTGTGCCCTATGGGCAGCGTGGATGGAGGTGAAGTAGCTGCTGCTCAATTTTTTTATTTTATTAATTTTCAGTTTGCAATTGTTCATAACTCTCGTCGGTTTTATAATGCACTTCTATTCCTTACTTTTCGATACCAAAATTTGCAGCCATCCCCCAATTTACTTCGAGAGTCACTTTTGTTCAATTTTCAATTAACACGTCATCGCTGGATGCCGCCATTAACTAGTCGAAATTCTTACATTCACTTAAGCGGATAAATTGAGTCTATCCGTTCCTATTTGTAGACATCAATCTTCACGAAAACTATCATCCTCAACTTGCGTACTTTATTTCAGACTGGTCAAAATGCAGTAATGGCTTTACCCCAGGACAGCTTTACATTAGTACCTGCAGTGATTAGCTTATATACTTGCAATCTCGAAGCACCTTGTAACTGACAAACGCGGCAGCAAGCAATCACTCAATACATTTGCTAGATAACGCTGATTCAATTATCAGTCAAGGTGGTTAAGAATTACTTTGTATCCCAGGGCTAAAGCTGTCCTGATCGATTCCATCCACACAACAACCGGAAGCTCGCCGTCTAATTGGCATACTTGCCCAAGCTTTGGTGTCGCCGGTGAAAAGTGGTGTCATTTGTTATTGCCGCTGAAGCAATTACAAACTGTTGCATTCATCCGGATTAAGAGGAATTCCATAACCGTAATAGTGCGCTTCATATTTATTGGAAAATATAATACTATACTGAACACTGGTAAACAGAAACCAAAGGTATATAATTTTCGACAGAATAATCCCTTGAATTATTGCCAAAATACGCAAGCATGCTCACTGAGTATGCGTCCAATAAACGCAGTTAAATATCACTGGTTGTACTCCCGGCACCTGCTATAAGTAGCAAGCGTATTTACTTATGAGTACTCAACGCTCCATCAAGGGAAATTAGAACTTATTCAGGCCTAACGAAATATGTTGACCCTTGATGCCAACACGGTGAAACTGGCAGTAAATATTGATGGGCTGGTCATAGTTATATTGTCACAGTTATCTGCTTATGTCATGCTTCTTAGATAGAATCGCACCTGTGAAATCCAGATTCACGAGGAACAATCCGGCTTTCTTCATTGTATGGGCTGTTTTGGCCAGTAGTTTAGAGTACGAAAGTGTTAGAAACATTACCATCTATTATTTATGAGCCTTCATAGTCGTGCCTATGGATATCAAAGTTCTCTTCGTTCCGATGCATTTATATGCCATTCATCACTGTCTGTTCAAGAAATGTTCGCCCGGGGTGTTATGCAAATATCAAAAATCTGTCACCCGCACATTCGTAAAATCCAGAAGGAGCCGTTCTAATCAGCAGTTAGAAATTTGTCACGTTGTGCGCCACCGTCAACCATAGTATAGTGGCTGTTTCGCTGTCCGTATAGGTAAGGTTGTGGAACTGGGTGCGACGTGATTTGTCTAGTACACGATATCGCCAAGCCTAATAAGGTGAGGTGGTATTTAGCGTTTCTTGTTCGTATAATATATGACCGTTGGATTCCAGCTGCCCCGGACCTACCAAAAGAAAATATTTCCTTGCCCGTCCATAAGATTCGGTGCGATAAAAGAACATAAATTCGCTGAATAAAATGTAAAACAATTTAGATTTATAAAAGCTACAAAATCTTTTAGTTACTTTTAGGAAGAACGTTATGGGCACTATATTTAGGTAAGAGATTGCAGTTTGGTATACGCAATGATTACATCTAGAGCAGGCAGTCATAGTATTCCAAAGGATAATCTTTGATAACGTTACGCTGATAATTTTGTGGCACCTTTGTTGAATGGTTAACTTTGTTCCTCCACTTCTTTCCTGGAGCGATGTCATTTGTAATACATCTTCTGTTCCAACTTTTCTCAGTTTCATAAAAACTCCATTATTATGAGCCTTTCGAGTATCACCGGTACCGAGAATTTTGCTTTGTAAACGTCGGAGCAGGCAATCATCATAACTGAACAGACAGTCATCAAGAAGTTTTTCCATGTAATAATTTATAATCAACCGATCTGCATCTGGTGGACAGTTGTCATGCAAGACTGTGTAGAGACATCCCAATACGGCGCTCAATGACGTTTGACGGAAAACTAGTGTTTGGTTGGTAGCGATCATTGGTCACTAAATCGAAGTACAAATTGAACAAGGGCGAAATTTTATTTTATTTTCATGGATATATAGTGATGCCTGAATAATTTGCTGGCGCATGAGGACTTGTGGGTAAAAAATGCGGTCGGGATGGGAGTGAAACAAGAAATATGTGCTGCGTAGCAGGATTTCGAGAGGGGATAGCTAGCATTATGATCAAAGTTTGCTCAATGATCCTGGGCTCCTACTTTTTAAGGTTGAAGAGAACCGATTTACCCTGGTCCTGGTCAGGGCTTTACAATCTGGTAGCGGTTTGGGTATTTGCCATCCGCAGCTTGTATTCAGTCAAAGCCGATAAATGCAAAAATTGCGCTGCGGCGATAAGTAGGAAGAAGCTGCTCGAGTTTTCGGAACCTATGTAAAAAGGAATGCGGCCCTGTGATCGCTTTGCACTTCCAAGATAAAATTACAATATCCATCTTCGGCAATGTTCTTGAATATATATCCATAATAAATTCCGTGTGTAAGGAAAGGGTGGGGATCGGTAACATACAGTCTCTGAACAGCGTTTACATATAGGATTTACGTTTCGTAGCAATAAAATGCGTGTTGCAGCAATGAAAGTTGTTGTGCGAATGAATTACTGCCTGCGCCAGAAATAACAGTGTTTAACAATGTTAATTCAGTTATTAAATACACGCAATATGAACGTCTGTTAAACCCAAACAAGAATAGTAAATTTCCGTAAAACCAACCCGTCGATCTATGCACGCACACCTCATGATAAAACATGTATGTGCTATGATGCTCCTGACACAATGCACCAGTCTGCAAAGTTTCTAGAATTATGAGCTATTACACACTTCCCAATGCAGGTTGAATTAGCGGAATCATCCATGGCACCGAATAAATAAATAAATTTATAGACCATGTTTGTCACTTTCAGCTTATTCGTTCTATCTGCTAGTGAGCATTAAGAAAGCCAGCTGCCTACGTTTTAGCAGTGCCGTTTTAAGGTAACTGTCACATACTCTCTTATTGATGGTGAAAACCTTCTGCAGGCCAACCCGTATTGTGCACATAATTACATTTGTTTATAATAATATCATACAGTCAACTTTTACAATTGTAAGGCTTCATAATGATGTGTTTTATCACAAATTGTAGCCTTATTTGATATAACTTTTCAAGATGTTGCAGCATAATGGAATTAAAATAATGTTTTAAACATCGTGTTCCATGGACCATAATTATTTGCAGTCGCATCGTAAGGTAAGCACATACTGATCAATGTGATAATCCCATACTGGCCAACAGCATACCGCACAGTTTCTCTTTACTTAATGCTGGTACTAGGTTTAAACAAAATACTCCAAACATGCAGATCTATCGAGATCCTTGGTTTCCAGGCAGCGCTGATTATTTCGACGCCAACTTGCAGATAACAGCAATATATTTTATGAAGCTTTTTGTAACCAGTCGCTGTCATATTAAAAACACAACTCTACGTAGAGTGTTCATGTGCTTCTGTAAGGCGACCTAAATTGATACACAAGGTATTCAAACCATCCCTTGGTTTTTTAAGAAACATAATACAAATTGGTCATTTTTTACATTGGCATTTTTTGGTCTTGTAGTGACATCAGAAAGGCTATTACGTTATGCGCGTAAATATATTTAGAGTTTCCGTCACGAATACGACAAACCAGGTTAAAGGTTTTCATTAATGCTTGGGAAAAGTTAGATGGCCTCTAGGTTATCTTGTGAGATTATGAGCGGCGACAGCTGATGCACAACCGTTCTCCAGAAAATACGTGTAGTATGACTAGCTGACAGTTGACTGTATGCAACTTACATTCTATTACGGGGATAGGTAAAAACATAGGCGAAATCTAATGTGTGCCACTTTGTCTATATCCGATTAAATGGTCTTTAATGTCAAATCAAGTGACGCAAAGCTTCAGATGTGAAGTCGATTTCTACATGTTTTTCACTGTTGCTACGTTGATTATTTTTCTCTGCGTTAATAATGAATATGTTTAACCTGGCCTGGGCAATTGACTGACCAATGTGGAGGTTGGGTTAAATGAATCCAGTTATTCCCAGAGCAAACAGTGCAATTTCAATGTACGCATAGTGTTTCTCAAGGATACTTTCGGTGACATTCAGGGGAACTACAATTCCGAAAGAAACTGAAGGCTCCATGTCATTCGCATGACAGCTATTTATGGTACCTAGCTTACGTTTACCCCACGGTCGTTGAAAAATGGACTGTATTTTGGCCACTTGAGGTATGATATTCGTTGCGGTTTGAGCTTTTCCAATGGTTGATAATCGCGCTTTTACCGTGAATCTAATATCTGATATCGAATTGCTCGATTGCATGATGGAGCGTTTTCACCTGTATGATAAATATTCGCTCTTTAGGCAGGTTTCGTCAATCGCAGTCCAGAATGTTTCCTTGTATGGCGCCTGGTTTTTCACCTATTCCGCCCAGCATTCATTTCTAATACATGTATCGTTTATCAAGGTATTTTTATTACGAACCCAGGATAACTATTATTTTTGAGGCTGTCATTTTTGTCAAAGTCTCTCTGGTGACAGAAATACGTGCTTACCGACAGCTTACTGAAGAATCCGTAAGAATTAGAAACCTAGATGAGACGTTAGTTAAACTGATGTTCCATTGTTGTTTGCATAAATGAAGTAACATTTTCTGGAGACGCGTAGTCAGTCTTAATGGTAAAAAGCATAAATTTCGCATGGTTTGTTGACAAATCTTGAATAAGTACACATGCACCTCTGTCCATCTCATCCCCAGCATTATGCATATCGATGAAAATATGGTAGTCCATCTTATGCGTAAGTGATTTGTATCTCAAGGCATTTGGGTTAGGTTTAGGTAAGTTTATATCCATGAATTTTCTTGGGATTTGATCGTGCGCGAGCAAAACTTTACCGCAGTGACTTGTGACTAGCCTTATTTAATGTGTATTTTAATTCCCTAAACGGGGAGCTGGTTAGTCTGCTTTAATTAAATTAAATTTCCTCAGAAGGTCTGTAATAGTTAAATAATAGTAGTAGATGCAAAGCCCGGCGACCTAGTGCGCTGTCGTTCCACGCAACCATCAATCTGTTCAAATACAAGCCTGAATTGGGATGCAGTTCTTAGAGTTTAATATAATTCTCACTGGGATACTGATGACGATAAGAATTACGCTATATGATTACCCGTTGGTGCATTTCAGAATATATTAGAAGACGCTAATGCGTATTGGATAGTGGTTCAGAGACGTTAGCATTTATACGACAATGCGCGTGGTTAGCGTGATTGGGCATGAACCGCTCAACCAGTAGAACCATAAATCCGTATTTACCTCTGTAACAATGTCCGCTATTTCGACACCCACTTAACTTTTTCAGCTGCTGGAATGCATTTGTGTTAACAAAACGTGTTTATGCATTTCTGGTAGTATGTGGTTGTTTGAAAGATATAAAAAATGCATTTCCTCAATAGCGATAAATTTACCAAAGGAAGTAGTGCTACCTGGAATCCGTAATTTGTTTGTCAGTTAAGGATAGCGACAACCGTATAGGGAGCTAATGCATTTTCAATATTTAATTTTTGAATTATTGTATACAGAAGACATGTTTTTAAGATAACTTTAATGGTATAATGTAGTTGTACAACATATATTAGTTAAAGTTAGCAAGCGACACTTCGACTAATTTGTCAGTGAGTATTTTAAGCGTTTGATGAATTAATTCACTGGAGACTCGTATAATGCATACTGGTACATCACGGATAATGAACAAATCACACAAGTCGTTTCGCAACAATTACATATACAACCTACCTGATAAACACCTTTAATATATATTCAACCGTTTAATGCGTAAGCATTGCCATTCAAGAATTAGTTCATCGTTGACCGTTAGCAAACGTGTCGGTTTGTATCAGTGCCCTTCTCGGAGCAAATCCTGTCCCACGCAACCTTTGTAATATGTATGAAATTAGAGATTCGACGCCATGTACTACAGTCAGCTTGTAAATCCTGAAAATTCAAAAATGCTCCACGTGGCCCAGTGGTAAAAGCAGCTGAATCTACTTGCAAACCGTTTGTGGTCATGAGTACGAATCCTGAGTGATCTGCTAGGTGCGACTCACCGAGTATTCTCAGAATGAGGACATTGCAGCCTGTATGTTTGGGCATGCATAGGATTAAATGGGCTTAATATGGTTGCGAGGAACTTCTACATACTTACAACAAACCTTGCTAATGATATGTATGATATTTGCAAAGAAAATCCGAATTCCTTAATTATACATTCCCTGGGGTAGCCAATGCAGTCACAGTTCATGCCCACGGTACTTGTGTCTACAATTTCCATGTTTAGCCTCATCGACAACGATCATCTTGCTACCATATTGTTAACATATTGTTCGCCACCTTAGACAAAAATACGGCTATCATAATTCTAAACGTAAGCAGCTTTTATGTTGAAGCCTATCATGTAGGCGAGCCTCGTATTCCGCAGTAGCAGACCGTACGTAAGCGAATAGTGTTAATCTATCGGCGCTTTGATAAACCGTGGTCAACATTTCAAAATCCACTTGATCCACGACCCAGCTGAACCAAGGACAAAGTGAAGTAAAATGCTATTGTAGACATATAAATCTGAACAGATATAAGAAACGTTTAGGTAGAATTTCGTCACATCTAGGCTCACTCAGACAGCCGCCACACGCCCGGAAAAGCACTGTACGCGCGTTTCATCCTTTCGGGAATCATCAGCAGTGCGCATTCCATCGGACCCCTGGTAGGGCTCGAACCCGCAACTCGACTGTTGCCAGTCCGTGTGGCGGCTGTCTGAGTGAGCCTAGATGTGAGGAAATTCTACCTATACCATTCAACTCTCCCTACTACTCTTCTATAATCAGTACGCAGACCAAACTGCTTATAATGCCATAAGTTAATTGGCGGCTTAAGTTTGGTAAGCTCGTCGCTTGGTGAGGGAGCTACCCTGTCCTCTGCATGGCAGTAACGTGTAAGTCAGTGGATAGTGAGCGGCACTATATCACATCTAGTAACTTATTCACGATGGTCGTTGCCGTCCCCCGTAGCTCAGTGGTTTCAACCACGGACTGGCAACAGTCGAGTTGCGGGTTTGAGCCCTACCAGGGGTCCGATGGAATGCGCACTGCTGATGATTCCCGAAAGGATGAAAAGCGCGTACAGTGCTTTTCCGGGCGTGTGGCGGCTGTCTGAGTGAGCCTAGATGTGACGAAATTCTACCTATACCATTCAACTCTCCCTACTACTCTTCTATAAGAAAAGTTCTTGATCATCTGCACTTACATTCTTTAGTGGCCTCCTACCGTACACTCGGCTTAGAAAGTCAGTGGGCGCAAGGCAAAAATTTCGTTAAGTAAATGCCTAACGGCTCTAATTGACTACGCAGCTTAATTCGTGAATGCACTGGTGCACAACGTAAAAATAAAAGCCGATGAAAGACAGAATTCGGGATGCCCCGATTACACGCCATGTTGTTGAGTTAATTCGCAGCCTGCGCACTGAGACCGTAATGAGGGGCTGCTGAAGCAGCACTTTCAATGCGAGACGGCATTTTGATGTAAATGGAATTCCTAAGGTTGGCGGCATTAGATTTCGGATTTGCCTGTCAGTGTGGTCAGCCACAGGAGGCCTGCGCCTAGAGAAGATCCATAGGTGCCTTGCACTGCACCACCCACAGCTCCAAACGCACACCCCATATCCAGTGTATACCGGAGAGAATAAAACCGGGAGGCATGTATATGGGAGCTACGCTTGAACAGAACCGACCCACACTCATTCACAGGCAAACGCAAGCACGCTGTATTTCGGAAGCAAGCGCACACAAGGCGGTGGCTACACTGTAGTCAGCACTACAATGAGTGCATGGAACCACTCGTGGATCTTAACTGGGTCAAAAGGACCGTGCAACCCATCTCTTCCAGCAATGTACAACTGTCTCCTGGAGATAGTTGTTACTGGAGAGGTAAGCACCTTGTCAACATGCATTTCAAACGCAGCCACGCCGGGGATGTAAAACAACGGTCAATCAGTTGAAACGGCAAGGTAGGATATGATATGCATGTTAAAGCATACGGCCATGCCGTCATAACTATTCTCTAAACTGGCATAGGAATTACCTTGCTCGGCAACCAATCCGTGATAAGTGCATTATGTCCACAAATTATGCAGAAACAACCAACAAAATAAAGTTAAGGAAGATAACCACAAATAGCTTAAGCTAAGTGACCAGTTAATAGTAGGATATTCTTGTAGGCAGAAAAAACAAATAAAGTGGAAGGAAAATTAGGCGGAGTAAAAGACCCAGTTTAATGGTAAGTTGGTTTACCGCAACTGCGGGGAAAAGCAATATGATAGCAACACCAGCCTCAGCAAGGGACCCAAAGGTATTCATTTGCAGCCAAAGAAAGACACGATATAAAATACGTCTTAGCGCCAAAATACATCGGGTACTACTCCTTCTTTCAGGTGTTTGCTTTTCAAGGAAAATAATCCTTTCCTTTTGCTAGTGTGTTGACGGCTGCCGTGAAGTCTGACTAAGCGTAGTGAGCGTTTTTTGTTCTCGCGAACATAGATCCAAAATGCATTACTTAACAAAAATATTCGCTCAGCGATCGTCGTCTTCCTTCAAATTGTGCAGCAAACACATTTTTCTAACCTTCATTGATTGGGGAGAGAACACGAGCGATGGTTTCCGTATCGGTGTGTAAGCTGCGGGACTATTCAAATTTATAACCACTCATACCAGTTTGTTCAACTTAAAAACAAGTACAACGACCTCTCCTCTTCTGTAACAAATAGTCTTATTTGCAGCATCCATTAAGTGCAGCTCCTTCCTGCTTTTTGCTGATGATATCAAGAAACGACGGACGATTAGTAACAGTGAAGATCACGATTTACGCTTACTTAAATAGATCGCATTTATGATTGGTCAATGGGGAAAAGGCTTGGAGACCACACTTTGTACAAAGTATCTCCGGAGCCTGAACTGGTAATGATAGTACAGAAGGAACTCGGTTCCTCAAAACAAGCGGATAAGGAGTCGAGAACCGGAAATCAACATTTTGGCCTTCTTCATGGAACCATCAGTCTGTTTAAATACTTAACCATCCCACAAATGCTTGGAACGTGCGTGCGAAAGCAACTGGAATATACGAATTAGGCCTGCCAAACTTGTCAGAAACAGTATCGAATTTTTCTCCAGACTACTAATTAGAGATAATCAACTATGGCAAAAGTCTCCTTCATCAGCAAGATCAGATTGGGATGAAGTCCATAAAAAGCAACGATAATATATATCAGCGCTTGCGATTGATCTTATAATTTTTAACTGAATCCTGAAAAACCCAAAACATATTTACGCCCAGTGCTGGAATTGAACCACAACATCAAGCTAAGAGTTCATCCACTGCAACTGCCAATACTGTATAGCACGATTTAGTGGCGTAGAACTTTTTCCTTCCAAAGATGTCCGATATGGAAAGCTCTCCTACATTTTGTGACCACGGCCCTTAATCCGGTGATACTATAAATAATGACTTGACGAAGCGTTGTCTAAATCTCATTTCATGGTATATATTCATATCCCGGGGGCTACAGAGGGCAATCAAACGTTGTCTCACTAAGGTACCAAAAAAGCACTTCACGGATTCTATATACTAAGACAAGGATAAATCTTCTATTATGCATAAGTCTATGGTAAAACACCCAAAATGCTTTTCACATTATAAGGAATGTTTCTTTTGCTAAACATCCGTCTCAAGGGTCTAGGTAAAAATTAGTATTTTTTACTTATAATACACCATGGTACTATCGCATCATTATACTTGTCAAATATTCGCAAAAACGTAGACTATAATAACGGGTTTAGCGTTTTCTTGCAGAGGAGTTCTAAGCCAACACGTAGTCTTCCAAAAACGTCTGACCAATAAAATATGTGCAAACACGGATTAACATCATCAAAACATAAACACCGCCATTAATGCCGGAATGTCAAAAAATAGCTCTGCAACCCATGAGGATAAAAACGGCAGTTCAAATCTTAATGAAATTAACGCAAAGTGGATGCAGGTTACATGTAATGCAATGCAGCGGACAAGCATAATTTTACTTACACGATCGGTTAATTACCTTTATCGCTCGTGTGTCACACATGACCGAGCATATGAACCAATTTTGTATTGGACGCGTTTTCTTAAAACGAAGGTACCCAAATGGCGAAATGTTCTCACTGTTTATGACCAGTTGCCCAAACCCATTTCCTGAGATGTGCGCCATGTAGTTTATGTAAACTGCTACTGGCGTAGGTTATTAGTAGCCAAAATGTTTGACTCAATCCTTCAAGTAAATTAAAAACCACCACTTCTGTAAAATGAATTGAATTAACGTGGATACAAGTTAAAAATTGGCAGCCAAAATCAATTATTCTGCGTTTGACCGGAACCTACTATGCAGACGAAGAATAATCACTTGCTTACAGGAACGTTACTCGAATCGGACTAGAGATAAGTCGGTGGCGGTTGCATATGTTTGTGCTCCATATCCCACGCTGTGATCCGATAAACAACTTGCAACAGTTGCACTATTTACCGTCATAGCCTGACTGTTCGAGCGTAAGGTAAGCCAACCGCAGAGCAGTTTATGCTAATTCCTTCTTGCGCGTGTGCTTTCTTGTCTAGCCTTAGCGGATATTACACTGACGGCACGCCGTCTATTCTATGGCGTGCAAGATAGGCGAACCGCGCATACAGGCTCTGCTAATTCCACCACGGCTCATGCGCTTTGCAATACGAGCTGACAGACTGACTCAGTAGGCTATCATTTTGCCCACCGCCAGGCTGATGAACAGTAGCACAACTTGGAAATATATAGGGAACCCAAAGTATCGAGCTCTTCGCTTGATGGGTTGCATTTCACTACACGTAGCACAGTATGCTTTTCGTGTGCATTTTATCTTGTGCTCGGCAACGTCTCATCCATGTGGGTCAATATGGGATACAGTCAAAACTCCACATGCGGATGCACCAGAGGAAACAATGACTGGGTAACTGCGCGATCTTTTGCATGGTCTGAATTTTTTTCGTTTTTAACTTGTCGTAAATATGCGCTGCTTCTACATAAAGAGGACTTATTGTACTTCGAAGCGTTTTTGGAAAAAAAGTGAGTTGTTCTTCCAAGTTCCCGGTCACTGACTTCAGTCTCCGAGCATTCGATTTTAGATGGATTGTTAAAATGGAGAGAACAAAGTTACTTCTTAGCACATTTGCTTCGTTGAAAATGAAGCCAATAAACTGGCTGACGTTAAGTAACTGGAACAAGCTGCATCAAACTGCTGCTAGGTTTGCACTTTTAAATTTCCTTTCCAGAACGATTAGGCACCATGCTTTTTCTTGCGATGGCTGCTTCCGTTCAAATGTTTTGATTTTAATTCTCGGGAAAAGTTTTCACTAGGCACTGTTGATAATTATTTGTCTTCACGGAGATGTGTGGCACGATGCTAACTATGGGTCAGAAAGTTGCATAAAGTTTCTAAGTTTGGATTGGCATGTAAACACGTCATGCTGCATCCCTTATTTTACGTTCACTCGAATAATGTTTGTGAGATTGCCGGCACTTCTGCGGGAAGAAGGGGCGTGGTATCCGATTCTCGGTTGACCGTTCACTAAGACTTCAAACACAATCTGTCCAACGAGTTTTAGTAAGGCTGTTCATATAAAACACTCATGTAGATTCTCCAAATAGTGTTTTTGAATACCTGCTAACATTTGATCGGATGAAATAATTCTTGCTATCCAGATACATAATCTGGGTTAGAAAATAGCTAAATATTCCTACTACATGGTTACAGAGTACCGATGGATTTTCAAACAATAATTTCTCGACGGTGGTTTGTTATTTTGAACTCGAGGTCAAATATGCACAGCTCATTCGTTGTCTAAATCTATTAGGTAACACAATTATGTAGAGGAATGTGAGCGATAGCTTAATACAAAACTGGTTTTAACGATGGTTGTGGTGTGCCATTAACTACAGGTCCTGTACGATGAAGTCAATGATGATGTGCAAGTAGATGCACCTACAGCGTGTTACGCAACTCAAGGCTTCAAAACACAGGTACCATAAATCTATAGTGATTAGTTAGTTGAAGATGACACCGGAGTGAGCCGGTAACAAGGTTTCCGTTGCAGCAATTCTTCCACATTGCATTTCACTGTGGTAGTAAATTTGAAACTTAATTTCCGTGTTGGGATATTCATTCCGGACGAGTGATATGTATGATACCTGTACTTCTGACTCCACAGCGTCTTGTTGCAACCAGTTTTCAGCAATGGGATTAGGTCCTCGACATTAGCATCCTGACATACTCGAAAATCAGTAGTCTTACCAAGGAGCCAAAATGCATTAATGGAAATAAATGTATACCAAATGAATTTCAGCACACCTTCGTTGTTGGTGAGAACTGGATTAGTGAGTGGCTAGTCAATAATGGTTTTTCGGTGGGTAATTGGAGTCTGATTAAGCGTCCGACTATTCACTTGCTTATTTTATTTTAATGTGTTTTTATATTCGTAGGATTATATTATATATAGATATACCTTATATCATATATGAACCGTAAGAAATCTCCGTACTATTGCATCTCAAATTATGCATATTTTTAAACAATACACGCTTGGCAGCCTTTGTTTAGGACACATTTTTAAATGGAGCAGTACAGTAATTAGGAATGCCAAGTGTCTTATCCCTACGCTTTTGCTAACCGTGAAATGCGCTATCGCACTCTGCGATCTGCGCTTAAACGCTAGCATACTTAAACGCGTGTGCTCTTCCTATACTCAATCCGATGCTCCCAATAAACTAATCCAGTGCGCGTGGTCAAGCAAAAGGGATTTAAGACTTTTTGACTGAAGGACTGCTTACAGATGGCGTTTAAACATTTCTTATCCTACGTAAGTATTTACAGGGATAAAAGCGATCTTTGTTTACGTCATTTGTCACCAATACCTATGAAGGTACAGTGGATGTACAGCTTATATTACGTAAACCGAGATGAATCCAATAGTACAAACGTACTTTATTGACAATATACCCATATTTTAAAAATATTAATATTAATAATATCATAATATTATTAATATATATTATTATATATAATATATTATATTATGAATATTATAATAATATATAATATTAATGTTAATATTAATCCTACCGTGCCTGTGAATTTGTTACAGCATTTCCGCTAAAATTACTTTGCATCATTATACTATAAAGCTACCAGTTGTGCGAGTACTTATGTAAAAATTCAGTACCTTTTAACTAGTAACCCTTAAGCAAACAATGCTAGAATGGACCGAAACTAAGACAGTTCCAACGCATGTTTCCTCAGACCAATAATTGAAATATATAATATAATTTAACTAAGGGAATCCGATACCAAACAAACAATAAAGCACGTACAACTGGACTGTGACTGAGTGTAACACAATGTGTAAACATCTGTCCGGCCGTTACAATTAATAATAGTAAAGTAATTGCTGTGCATATACCGGTAAGATAGAATTATGCAATTGTTTCTTATTACGTTTACTGGTAGAAATAAACACCACAGTTATTTACATCTATGGTTATCCATTTCACAGCCTTGAAATAGCAAAGATAATTAATGTTGATTTGACAAAATCACCTGTACGGACGGAACCAAATTATCATTTAATTTTTTAAAGTAGAAATAATAGTTAGGTAAGGATAAGAATAAGTAAAGCTGAGGTTATACATATTGAACATAGCATCTGATATAGGCCAAATAATTCCTATACATTTCGGAGTCATAATTAATATTAAAGGCTGAGGTGGTTACTTACTTTTCTGTCAGCATGTGTGCATATGGCAAAAATAGTTGTCACTTGTCAACTGGATCATGCATTTTGCTTTAAAAGTACGCTAGGGTATATAAATCAGTAATATTAGAAGTGGGGTTGCGGATTTCAGAAGAGAAATTGGTCTCATAAATTAGCTGCCTGAAATATTTATATGAGGAGAACTTTGGAAGCATTAACTTGTAAGAGAAGATTATATGACAAAAATGAATGAATACGGATAGATTTGATCAAGGTCTCCTCCTCAGCTCACACGTCATAGTTCGTCTGTAGGGTATGGGTGGCTGAGGAAGCAGAATATGCAGAGTGAATACATAAATTGTTACAACAACCTCTGCAATTGTTCTGCAATCCACTGTTAGTTATTTGTTTGTGAGGTATGCTTTACCGAGTAAAGAAAGAAAGGATATCTGGTGAAAAATGGTGAAATGAATTTACAAAATGTTCCTCCTTTATATTAGCCTCCTCTGTAGTGCCTGGCCAATAAACTGCAGTGCATATAGCATAGTAGCTGCATATTTATAATCACCACACTTGCAAATTGGCTCCTTCCACAAATCGCACATTTCACTTCAAATACGTGTAATGTTTTTTTTACATTTTCCTCTGTAATGCAGTTTGAAAATCAATTTTAGCATGCCGATGCCATACGGGTGCTCCGATTTCACTAGCGCTTCTGTTCCTTAGTGGCTATATTTAGGTGCTATAGGAAAAAGTTAAACAACGGAAACGGCGTCCTGATCATTGTGGACCAAAGCGTCCAAAAAACTGCATGTTTACTTCCTTTTGCGCGACCTGAGTTTTGGAAAATATATGTGCGGAAAATTCTGTCAGTGCGTGTATAGTTTCTACTTCCTCTTTTAAAAGCCGTTGTATTTGGATAGTAAAACAATTGCTAATTCCGTAAAATACTTTTACACTTACAGCAAATGGGAAGTGAGCCACGCACCACGCTAATATCAAAACTATTTTTGCAGACGGTAGTTTAGAACTTCGTTCAATGGACAAGCTAGCTCTATCGGGAACGAACTGGAACTTCACTTCGCGTTATAGTTTGTGTTCGTGTACAAGCGACTTAGGTTATTTGTGTAGTTTCTTCGTCACCTACATAGCCACCCATTTCTGATATTTCATTTGTTAAAGGTCAGGCAAACTCAGACTTGCAAAAGTTCCAGTCGGGGATGGAATAATTGTGAAACTCTTTATGGTCAAACGGACACTATTAAGGTGAAGGAACATGGAAGATCAAACCAACACGCCTAGAAGTTCTACTCCAAAATATATACAGGATTTCGTTGCTTGTAATGATAACACATTTGGTTCTATTTACAGAAACCTTTGTATCAACGACACACCGTATTTTGACGAAGAATAATATCTCGAAATTTGTAACTTTAACTGAAGGTGTAATTACCATATATCTCCTTTACAACTGGGCAATAAAACATTTTCGTTGCAGTTTTTAAGATTCTTGTAACTTTAGCCAGATACTTGCTAAAATTGCATGATGGGGCAACATAAATATAGATAAAAATTATCTGGAAATCTTGATTTCTAAGAAATAAAATTTTGACAATTTTGAAGCCAGTTTTTCTTATAATTAGCAAACAGCACGCACAGGCAACATTCCTCAAAAAATCTATGTGCTTATTGTCGCAACTTAACTGATCAGCTGCGTTAAATTGCAAGATTATTAAGATTTATTTCGCCTTGCTATTTTGGACCACTGTTGCGGAGATCCTATCACGTCTTGGCTTATTCTCAAGTATCAAGTGGCGCGCATTTTGCGCGATATACACTTTTATGTAACGGCTGACTTTATGTAGCTCGGTTTGCGATGCTTTTGAGCACAATAGTACAATAATGCTTCAGAGTTAATGCTGTTATGCAACGATATAATGATGCAGCAATGCAAACTGCTTTTCTGTTTTAATGTTAGTTGTAATCCAGTAACTTTGGCTATAAACCCATGACAACCTTGGCATTCCGTGTGTCGGTTTCAGGCTTACATAGAGAACTTTCTACTAGCAAGCATTGCTTATAGAACGAATACCTAATGATTTGAAATCGTTCTTGGTTTTTACGGCGAATTCGAACATGCTAAATTCTATTTTGTTGGCTGGCTCAATCTGTCTACATTGATTAGACTGAATAACTCGTATTTTTACCCCATAAAATCGGTTGACTTATTTCAAATGGCGGTCCTATCGCATAATCAAATTTATCCATTGCTGATTAATGGATGTGCAGTAGGCTAGCATAAAATTTATGTCCAGAATGGCGAAAATCCGTTTGTGTGCGTTATTCATATAATTGCCTAACTTAAAAATCATATAAGTATTAAGAAACGATATACCGTATTCGTAGCTTTTTACTAGGGTTCTTTTTAATACTTCAGAGATGGAAAGAGCGATTTGCATTTTAATCTACGGCTGTGTCGTTAATATCTGGAGACCGTCAGGAACAATTTTCCTTATTCAAAATGTATTAGATTGCACGGCCAGTAACCGTTCTAGACTTAGGTCAACTTAATAAGACAACAGATCGGTCTACAGCAGCGAATGCAACGATTAAATGCCGGTGTACATGGATAGATTAAAACAAAATATCCTTTATCAACAATTGTTTTATATTGTGGTCTTAGCGGTGCATGTGTCGAAATTGTTCACTGCACTTGTTCGACGTCCCCTTCACTATCATGTTATTACAACGTTTACAAAGTCAGTCAATTAAACTTTCATGAAATGGTCTGCAGCCATAACAGTCTTTCACAGTGTACATCAGCCGCAGTGACGGTTTCATTGATACATTTATCTCTCAAACTCTCGTTGATATACAACTTCACTGCTGAAGCTGCTATGTGATTTAACGAAAAATGCAGCCATACGTTTGTCGTAGAATTTTCTTGTGATACATCAGTACACACTAAACTATTGGATTATGCGAGACGAGCCTATATACTGAGGACTCTGCAGACGTTAATTATATTTAACCTACAAATTTGAGCTCTCATTCGTTCTTCTTCATTCTCAATCTGTTGCAGTCATCCGTGAAGTAGCATAGCCTATTTTGTTAGAGAAGTCCCTATGAGTTGCTATCAAGGTTTCATTCGTCTCCTTCCATAAAGTGGGTGTGACGGCAACAGCATAAACTGCCTCCACATTTGCTCCGTTCTTGGTGAGCTGGCTGACGGCTTTCACTATTATTCATTTCAGTCTGTGCATTTAACCAACTGGTCAGGCATTATAATTTGCTAAACTCAACTCCTTAGATGTGAGGTGATCGTACTGCATACGGTCCCAACACACAGAACAAAATGAGCTAGTAAGTTGAACTAGTCTTACGATGGGCAAGCAAACGCTTACCGACGGCGCGACTCTGCTAACACAAAAACAAGGAAATAACCAATCTGGTAAAATGGGCCCAACATCTACAACACGAAAGGGACACTCTTGTGATAATGTTTTGTTAGATATTACAGTTGGACCAAAAAGTTCCCAAGATATTAGAGGTTACTATCAGAAGTCACTCAGTCTGTGGATCTGACCTGAAGGATTGTAAAATTACGCCGCACAAACTTTATTTCTATCCTGAATGTATGAAGTTTTCACTTATAAAATGTATGTCAGGTTCAACACAGAATTATTATAATCTAGTCGCCGAAACATGATGGTTTAAATGTGAAAAGTGTTCGCTTGTGGGCACAAATAGATACCTTGCAAAACGTTTCTCACAGTAACGCGAAACATTAATGGCAAACTTTGAATCCATGAACCAACTCGTCACCATTATCGGTCGAAGTAGACCGGGCTGCACCTCTCGCATCCTCTAGTCCAATGAACGGACCGATGCAACATTAGTAACAACCACCATTTCGCAAGACGGAAAATGCCTACTTATCAATAGACTTATCCGCTTATGCAAAAGTTGCTGTTTGATTCTTTTAAAGGGCGAATTTAGTGTCTATCGCACCTGCAGTCAAAACAATGACCAATATCAGAATCAAGCTGCAGATATTCACCAGAGCCACAAAGTTTGAGCCTTCCACATAATCGACGACATAGCGTAATTGTGGTGCCTGGTAGTCAATTGCACCAAAATTACGGAGTTAAAGTCAAACTCCTTAGATAAACAGCCTGATGTGTTAAATCAGTCAAATTAACTTTGTGATTATATCGGAGTTCGGGTCAGATTGACTAATTTAATGCATATCGTTAAGGATGGAACGTAACTGCCTTAAGGATAGCCCCGGCTAATCAAAGTAACACTGGGATCCAGGGACGGTATCGAGATGCTCCTTTATTCACAAAGCGCCTTTGACCCGAAGACAGTGGCATAAGCGTATTTATGGATGTTTTATAAAGAAACGACAGCAGAGCAAACATAATTCAAACTACTACTGTACAGGGAGAAAAATAATAAACTTGTTCGCTTTAGGGATGTTTCAGTGGATGCAATCAATTAAAGAGGAAGTCATACACTTAAACAGGACGATGGCAGCACATACGTTAAATCCATTTTACCGGTAATTTCGAGGTTAAGCGAATCGTCTTTCTACAAATGCGCTGACCAATTGATAATAAAAATTCATATTTCAATCAAAACATCTGGCCTTGAAATTAATTGGCAGCTACAAGCTACTAAGCAACGCGCTTGCAACAAATCTCGGATAGAAAACCTCAGCTGGAGAAAAGCCACCGCTCTCTATCCTAGTGAAAACAACAGCAACAGCCATAATATTGATCAAACAATCATGTACGCAGACGATTACCTACGAATATAGCAACCGATGAACAATATCTAGCAGGAACATGCAAACACGTATACCGAATGCAATCAGCTTGCGATTTTCAAGTCACCAAATTTCCATTCGGTGACCACCTCTCTTTTGTTGGCCAAAGCACTTCCATTCATATAATCCGAAACTGAGCCTCGGAAATTAACGAATGTTAACTTAGTTTCCACATGTGCCCAACCCCTACTGAGTAATATATACTTAATGTAAGTTCGTCATGCATCAAAGGCCTGTGACCACGTTACTACAACAGAACATAGTTTTGCCCCGACATAATTGACATCGAGAGCGCATCTGCAGGCATATACATTATTTGCATGAACGACCGAACATAATCAGAGGAATGGTTAGAGAGTCTATCATTTATAGCATATTTAACAACGCAGAATGGATAAACGATATGGTAATCATCTAAAACCACTTAAGGGACGGTCAAAGCTGAAAAATCTGAAATTCGTAATTTTTGACCATTTTGGAAAACCATAGAAAGGGCAACTGCGGTTATTCTATAATATAAATGAACTACCAACTGTCGTGAAGAGATTTTCAAACCGAAATATTGGATAAAGAACGGTAATCCTTCCATTGGATATGCCCCCATTAACCAAAAAACATCCTACATATGCGACATAATGATGTGATTTCCAAGCCATGTATTGTTGATTTTTCTGTCGCCAGAAAACAGTGCCCTATACAATGAATCGATCTGAATGGATGAGGCTAGTAACGTTGCTGCTCAAGTATTCTCATGTTCTTATTTCCCATTTTGCACTTTTTATGTTTATGGTCCATTGCTGACTTCACATTTATCCCGTTTTTAACTCAAAAATATACGTGCATCCTCGTACCTTCATAGATGGCTGCGTTTGCACCACGTACACCTGAAACGCAATGGTTGGATGTCACCGCTATCCATTTTAATTATTTAGGCCCGATGAATTAGACAACGTCAGTTTATCTGTGTAGCGTTTGATCCACGATGAAAATCACATCGTCAACGTGCTTGTCAATTAGCAGACCGGTTAACAGGCAGCCTATGCTCGAAAAAACCCTTTTTTACATTAATTTTGATGTGATTATCTTATACGCTTTCATTTTGTGACCCACGAATGCCACAGTAGATTATTTCCCTCTGCATTTGCTTGGGGATACGCTGATTCAAATACCGGTCCAGGCGGGTTGGGCATTATTGGTCGCCTGGGCTAAAGCTGCTCTGGTCGGTTGCATCCAATCAGCAGCCGGAGGTGCGCCTTCAAAGTAGCTTGTTTGTCAAAAATTTGATGTCGCACGGAACAGACATGGCCCATTTTTTATTGCTTTGGAGCATACAAAAACTGTAGCCTTCCTCTGGTTCATGATGACATCCATATTCAGCGAAACGCACTTATTCGTTATAAGATGAATAAAAATATTATGAAAGATAGTGAGCTCGAATAATTAAGGTAATGTTCGACAGTGAACGCTCCCGTAATTTTATAGGTTTGTCGTTGCTGCACCAATGTTTGGGTACTAGTCTGCTTCTCATGAATATCCGATACTAACATTGCGTCCGATTTAGCGGCAAAATAGGCCCATCCAGCTTTGGTACTTTTATGGAGGCAAATTGTCAACATTGCGACCACTTGCGACTGGATACTCTGTGTCCAAAACTATTGCTCGACTTAAAGTACTAACCATTCGCATATGCTGACCTGCCCATGAGCTTCCGTAAAAGTTCAAAAGTGACACTGTTCTCGAACAGAGAACTGCCAGTTCGCAAGGCGGCATTTTCTAAATTCTTGTTAAATTACGTATGCATGTTAGATGAGTAAGCGCCCAATGAACGCAGTTGCAGAGTACTGGTTGTACACCTGGCACCTGCTATTTACAGCAGGCATAATTAAAGATGACAGCTGAAATTGTATCAAAAGAAAATTGGATCCTTATGAATTTCATGGACTAATTTGACGCTTGTCACAATGTAATACTTCTAGATGTGAACATTGTAAAACTTGCAGACCTACGGGGGGAATTGGTATCTAGAATGAAGAGAGATCGGGCGACGTGCATCACCTGCATCACACATGGGACGACCGCTGCACTTGATAATCGTCTTAATATATTCTATTAGATAGGGAGGGGAAAATATGCATCCTGGCGTTAGCGAGACGGTACTTGACAATCATGGAATGCTAATACCTAGCTTAACGAAACGCTTAGTGCTTTGGACCAAACACTTTGAAAACCAGTATAAACAGAGGGTCATTATCTTCTCTGGCGAACACCAACAGCCAGGCTCCTTGGACTGTCTTCTTAACCCAGCCTTTTCAAGTAGAATTCAAACATGTAATCAAAATATTGAGATAACACGGCCTTAGGAGCTGATACAACTCACAAAACATTTTTTTATTCGGAGGGCACTCCTAGTAGGATTGGATCTATATATTACTATAATTATTGGAACAGAATAATATTCCAACACGTTCAGCGGCCCCGTTGAATTACAATTATCAAGGCGGCTTTACGTTTGGGAAGCGGTAATTTTAGATGAATTATTCATCTTTCTAACGTCACTAAGTTACATAGCTATGTCAACATTCGCAGATTGAATAGCGCCCATAAACTATAGATTCACGAAAAGCAAACTGGTTTTGACAACCTTTTTACATAAGGCCAGTATTAGAAACTTTGCATTGTTTCTTGGTGATCCATCGTATTTGCGTTCATCGATATCAGTGTTTTCTTCCACCCGGTGCATTGATGTGTGATTTAGGACAGCGTTTTCAGAAATGTGCTTTCGAGATTTTGTAAATATTGCAAACATGTCCTTCGCAATTTCGCAAAACGAACTACACTAAAAGAGGATCCTCCCCATATCGCTGTTAGCAATCAGTCACGTTAGTGAGCCAAAATAACCCAGAGTGGAGTGGCTTGTTTCGCTGTCCTTAAAAGTAAGCTTATAGGATCGACTCCGGCATTATCAGGCATCAGCATGCTATGGCTGAATCTAAAATCAAACGGCTGTCCAGCGCTTTCCTTGATATTACTTATCCGTTAATTGTATTCTAATTGCCACGATCCATCCTAAATTATTTACGGACTTGCTACTCGCTAATATTCAGTATGCTAACACTGCGGGAATTCGCTGACAATTAAGCAAAAACATTTTGTTTTAGCAAAGCTGAAACCATATTCATAACTGTTGTTTTTACATTGAACAAATCGAGAATATAATTATATAAATAATGGCCGATGGAAAGACAAATTGACGTAACCTAGCTCAAGCAAACACTTTCTTGAAAACGTAAACCTTGAATAAGTCACGCTTATGAATTTACGGCACTGTTGTTAAATATTTTGCATGGTTTCCCGATTTCTTTTATATCTTGCTGTAGTTAGTAAGACTATTGCTTCTCCACTTTTGCAGTTTCACGAAGACATCCTTCTCATAGGCCTTTCGCTATCAACAGTATTGAGACGTGTTTGGTAAATGTCGGAGCATACGATGATAATTGGACAGGGAGCCATCGGGAATTTTCTCTATGAAATTATACATAATCAGACAAACTGCATCTGATAAGCACTTGTAATAAACGCTGTGTAAAAGCATGTTAATTTCGCTCTTATTGAACTTAGAGGAAAAAAGGGTTGGATTATTGCGACTTTAGCACTAAAACTATGTACAAATTTAGCAAATAAGTAAACATTTATTGCTATATATATATGTATATGACAAATACTAATAAAGCCTGACCATTTTCAACTATCATATTAACATAACGCGCGAGCATAAACTGCATTCAGAACAGATGGCATGATTTGACTACGTAAAACCAGTCTTCAGGTTTGAACGAACAGCTTCTGTGCGAACAACTACGGCTCATACATTCGAATCGTGAGTGGCTTAGCGGATTTAAATGAAAGCTATGAGGCGCATTTGAGCAATTATCCGGCGCTATGTAGATCAGTTTATATGACAGCTAATTTCATTGCGTGGTCGATGTAATCAAAATGCCTGGTTACTGCTGGGCTAGTTGCTATTCAAAAATCAGTCCTGAGCGATGCTGCCGGGAATTCCCTCTGGCTGTCAGAAAGGCGCCTTTTCTTTCGATCAATTTAACCTACACCAAAGGAGCAGAAAATGGAGTACTAGCACATTGACTTGGAGTGAAGAGGGCTCTGGTATTTCAAGTTAGATTTTACCATTGTGCTGAAAAGGATTTGCAACAAGCTGCTTTAATAATGTGCCTGAGCATAAACATAGCGGCGATTTGTAAATTCAGCAGTTCCTTCGCCCTAGTTGTTCGAGGACTCCGGTACAGGGCAAAGAGAATTTCACATTTGTCAGGGGTTATCTATAATAACTTAAAACCTACTTGACAAGACAGTATTATGTTAGAAGTAGCTTCAAATAGCTACTGAAAGCGTCGAAGTATATGGGGTGGCTTCGTCGAGCTACTTGGTAGTTGCTTCTAACCAAATGATCATTGGTAAGCAGTCAGAGGAATAGAACTTCTTATTCCTCCAGATAATGGGTTGAAAGAAAGACGACATCTGCTTTCTAAACTCCTTAACTGTTACCTTCCAGACGCATCGCAGTTACCCTTAGTATTTATAGTATTCGATTTTTACTAATTCACGTCGCCTGGCCAGTAGCTACCGCCAGACGGAATCCCGGGCCAGCAACTTTGTTAGAATACTGTGTTGCGCCATTTGTTTAGTGTTTAACAATTCTCACAGGTCTGTGTTAATTCGTTGTCCGAGATTAACGAGAAGCATAATCACGTAAGAAGAAAACGTATAATTATTTATAACAAAAGGGCACTAAACCCCAATCGCTAACTTGCCTATATTTAGGTGCAATGGCAGCATCCGAGTCTGTACGCTGCTCATAATGTAAATATTAATTTAAACAATAAGCACGTCCTTCCACAGGCGCCGTGCAGTTTAAGAAGCATGCCTTATCTACTGAATACATCAGGGATGACAAGCTAACATATGCTCCTCTAAATTTAAAACAGTTCACTCATGAATACATCCAGACTACACACTTTAATACTTACTTTTCTAGCTGTCAGACCCATGCGCGGAGACTGTAATGTTACTAGTATTTTGTAATACTTATCTAATGGTCCCCTCGTCTATGAAATGTCCACTGTGAAAAGTACCAATTAAATTTAGATTGCATCGTTTCGCTGACACCGTTTTGTGGTTGCGCATTAGTACAAAAGCATCCGTAGCTGCATTCTCACACAAGTTGGCATCCATGTTTACGGCACCGGTGTGAAAGTTCTACGTTTGACCTATGCCACAAATTTCGAGCATACGCCATGTCAAAGCTTGTGTGTCCATAGCTGGTCTGGTTATGGCATATATCGTTTGTTAATTGGATGCACATCATCAGGGGTTTGCTTGCAGTAAGTTTGGTAATAGAATATAACATTTCTTGTTTGGAGGATAAGATGCGCTATTTCAAAGTTGGTTTGAAATCGTGATGGTTGGAACTTTCCCCCGTGGCCCTGTGGCATAATCTGCTGGCTGGTGATGCAAGCTGCTGGTGCTCACTTGTTTGGATCCTGATGGATTCGATGAATGCGGACTACTGTTGATGTACAACAGGCTGAAACTGAAGTGCTTTTCCGGGCTTGAGAAAGCCTTTAGTGCTTTTCCGGGCATGTGGAAGTCAATCTAATGGATAAGCTTGCTGTGACGAACCTCAGTTATCTATATCCGAATCTCTTACTCATGTTAAACTTTGTTTGTTTTTGCAAATTATGCGACCACGGCCGGCTCTTCTGATTCTGCTTAGTCATCTTTATACCAATAAATTTTCTGCTGGGCAATGGATGGCTTTGACAAAACGCCCTGAGAGCTACAATGGACTTAGCTCATTGATGAAGCATATATTCGGACTCTACTAGCCGCTTGTGATTATCTGTTGATAAAAATATGCAGTTTTGCTTATCCTAAATAATACTTGAGAAGTTATGCTACACACTTGTTACCCTACTTTACTTATTATCATTTTTTACTAAGTTTGCTGTGGGGTAGTGTGGATTTAGGACAAAATATTATGACTTACGAATGCTTGGAAATATGTTTCTCCTAGCTTTTAATTCTACATTCGGGAGCAAAAACCATTCTTCAACCTTTATTAGTTACGTTCATAAAAAGTAATACATTATCTAGGCGCTTCATTATTATGTGATAATTACAGCTATTTTAGCGCATGCCAAACTGTGCATGCGTGGCAAGAATATGTTGGGTTCTCGGTTGGATCCATTCTGTGTGGACCGTTTCAGTCGATTTGTATGAGACGTAATGATTGCATTCGGAAAGTTTGACTAGTTGCCTTTCAAATATAAACCACTTTCGCACATTGTAGGTTCCAGCTCTGTATTTATTATATTTGATTTCAAAAGATTTCGTCAATACGAATACGTTGGATTGTATTTTCACCAAAGTTAGTTGAAAGTGGGGCAGGTTTTATTTTGACTGTTAGTGAATCAGCCGACTGAGAAAACAAAATCCGCAAACCTGCAGTAAAGATGATCAGTGTTTAAGGATAATCAAATGCATTATAATGAACGAAGAACATATAAATATGAAGCAGGCATACGAATAATGATAACTTGCTCTGTGCAGAAATACGACAGACCTGGCGACACATTTTACTTTAGCAAGTGACTCTAATCAAGACCTAGTAGATGCATACTGATGGTGAATAATTTACACCATATTATCCCCTGTCTACCAACTACAATTTAATACTGCTAAACATTTATTATACTTCCAAATTAGATTCATCAGTTTGAGTGGTCAAAATACCGTGGGATTCTTTGTATGCTTGCTATGAAGTTGTCTATAAAAAGCATGCTTAAATGCTTTATTTCGATAAGGGTTTCCTTAGCAAATATCATTTGAGCCCAACGCTTTTCTAGAATCTGAATGCGGGTGACCGTAAGCTTTAAATTTGCATGTGTAGCTCTATAGAGTTAAATGAATTTACAGTACATTTTATTGATTAATAATAAACTTATATAGTTTTAATGTATGTCTGGCGTAACCTATATGTCTCATAGAAACAAGATATTAATTTTAGACACTGCGGAGTCAGTTAGTCAATTATACGGAAAAATTGGATGAAATTGGTCAGTCCGTGACTAATCATCATTTGAGAGATTAATTACTTAGGAGGGTATTGCAAAATAAATAAGATAAATGGGCTAGACCCAATAAACACGAATTTACTACAGGGCAGCATTTGCCAGATAACGTTTGCGAGTACTTTCCACTTTGTCTTCAACAAATCAGCCCACATTCATCCATATTGTTCTCTTTCACTTTAAGCAGGTTCCAGAGTTTCATTCTATTAACTTTACACTTCTAATATCCCCCTAGGATAAAATACATTGGATGTGGATCCCATGATCGCGCAGGCATTTCTATCGGTCATCTGCGACTGATCCAGCGTCTACCCAATGTCACTTTTAGGCAGACACGACCTGATTGCTCCGAATGTACACCTGCGTCATCCTGCTGCTACAATAATTACTTTAACCATTATTTCGACAGTAGCTGCGGAATGATGCTGATCTGCAAAATTTTAATGAACGAGGAAGCTGAGGAATGTCAGATATTGGTACTGTTAAAGCGCAATCTATTGGGCACATTCCTGGAAGAGAAAAAAGGGCCTAATGGCCTTGCGACTATTCAATCTAGCCTAGGCTATCAGCTTTGCGCTATGTTGCACAGGTGAGGCGCTACATTGCCGTTGGTTGGTCGTTTCCCAAACATGTTGGGTATCTCCGCCATGGAAAAAGAAAACCGCCCCATCGGCGGACATATTGGAATGCATGTTCATACAGTTGAGAAGCAAAAGGGAGAATTCCAGACGCTTCTGTGAATCGCATGTGTTGAGCACTTGCACCTGCCTTGCACTGTACCGCCGGAAATGTTTTCCCTTCAATATCTGATGCATAGCATAAAGCGTGGTTTTGCAATCCTTTGCGAGTTGCTGAATGCTGAGGTGGCTGTTACTGCTTACCTCTTGGGCAATCGCGCTAGAGGACACTTCATCGGTGACGGTGCGAGATTGTTTGCTTTCTTTGATCTTACAAACGTTTGATTCGTTGAAATTTACAGACATTCACACAATACATGTAAACATAAGTAAGTTAGTAAAGTAAGAATAAATACATATTCTTCATTGTACACGTGAGACATCATCGAAGGCTTGGTCAAGTTGTAAATAAGCTTTTTTCTGATTGTAAGAGAAATAGCTGCATTCATGAATAAATTCGAATACTATATAGTGATGTCATTAGATCGTCGAAGCAGACTGAAATCTTAGAGCATTATTATGTAAAGTAAAGTCAAGATATCGTTTATACTCACCCTTGGAGGGTGAATATTCAGCTGTACTCCACACACGATCGAGACCGTAAAGCAAACATCACTGTAACCTTATAATTTATCCCTGGCAGTATGATTCTATTTAGCAGCGAAAACAATCTAATAAGTTTTTAAGGGTTTGTTAGAAGCCAGTCATGAAGCCATAACAGCTGTTTTGTTGATAGCAAAATAACGCCCATCAAGAAGACATCATATACGGCCAGGGTGATTTTCTCAGTTGTTATCAAAGCAACCACACTAATCACTTCGCAGGGAACCCTTTTGCAAACAAGTTTGTGAATTGAGCGAACGTACGTGCAACTCGCTCACATGTGCACTCGCGGGTTTTCACAGTGGCCAAGCGACATTATGTTGCACCTCTTCACATCTATACTTATTTTTCTTTCTTTTAAATGTTTTACCTTTTGGTACTGTCTTCTAGAATACTTAATAGTGCATTCTACATTTACCCTGAATTCTAATTTCCGGGCAGTGCTTCTCAAAGATTCAAGCTATAAATCAGCGCGACCACAACCATCAGATACATTGTTTTGTCTTACTCAATAGATCATTTCTATGGCTTTCCATCGTTAAAAGCCAACAGTGCTTGGACCAGCTACAAATTTCAAGGGAAATTCCCCTGGCGCGCTCCATAGGCTGAAACTGGAAAATTCTCAATCACGCCCTCGTGTAATCTGCCCAACGTTCATGCGGACACATTCGACTGCCAAGTCAGATAGGAGAACCTGCGAGCATACAACTGAAACGTAAATTCAACGACTTTGCAGACAATGTTTGTAAAAGACCGTAGTTTACCATAAAGCATGGGTCATTCAAATGGTTCGTAACATTTGCTCAACGATCGCGTTGACCAGTGTGCCACATTCCTATGTGCCACAGACCTACGTAAATCATGGACAAAACCTCGTAAGGGGAACATGCTGTGCCACAACTGTTGCAAGTTTTCCAATTCGAGATGCCTCCGAGTTTAATCTAGTCAGACCAAGTTAGTAAATAAACCAGACTCGCTATAGTTCTGTGCAGAAGGCACACCCATCCCATTAATTAAAAACGTGTTCTAATTATCTCAGAAATACCACCAGCTATTAGTCAAGCTTAAGGAAATGTTGACCACCAAAATCATTACGGTTAGGGCAAACATAGCGGACTGTGCAACCCAATCTCCCCCTTGGTTGCTGCTCCTACCCTGAGACGAACATTGTAAGCAACACGACACTAAGAGCCCAGAACATCAACTGCTGTTCCAGTAACACACGTGACTTAAATTTGACTAATGGGGTTACAATTTCGATCAAAATAACTACACGTAAGGCTATTTGCAAACATCCCACAGAGTGCATAGATGAAAAGCGAACCGGTACCAGCGAAAGCTGGGTTACTGTTGCTTCCAAGAAGAGCCGTAATTTAAAATTAATATCATCCCTAAATGGATTGCAAACGGAGGAACTCGCGGAGTTATTCTAGTGCCAGCACCACCGGCTCCCTGCGGTGCATGTCCGAATACTTTAATCACCAACCGCGCAATGTCGAAAAGTTTTAGAAAACAACAACGTGTACGGGACGTGCTGTGCTCCAATATCGAAGAATCAAAGTCGATATCAATAAGAGACAGGCAGTTGGATGACCTTAACCAGTGGGAGTTTATTACTAACCTAATGTGAGTTTAACTGAAACCTGTGTCGTCGTGCGTATTAGCGACACCCCAAATATAAGCATTTCGGATAGACAAGAGTTTTGCACGTTGTGCTGAATTCCATCAATGGAGTAGAATCAGTACTAATATAAACAGGTAGTCTCAGAAATGAACACTACTCCATCTGTAGCTTTCTGAAAATCCTATGATGCAAGCAGTATCGAGTTAACTGAGCCTAAAAGTGCTAAATGAAAGAAGCTTCAACCAAAACTATACTACTTCACGGGGTTCCGGAAACTGCTTTGATGATGTGTTAGCGAAATCGGTGTCGCCTTTTGGTAACTCACCGAACAATGAATGAAATGGACCGGGAGTGGTGAATGTGGTCCTTTGTTCAAAGCATATGGTGACAGGGCTGCTAAAAAGCCTGTAAATGTTACGTTGCTTGTTATTATCTCAGTTTGGGCTGAGGAGAGTCAGCGATATATCTCCTAGAGATAATACTTCACTCAAGTTAAAAAACGCGATAGGGTATATGAAAGAACTGCACCAGTGGGGCGTCTAATAAGCTCCATCAACCTGCCATTGATGATATTGACCAGACACTTTACATTGTACGTAAAATATTAGACATGGTACTTACAACGCGGATAATGACTAAGACGTTAGAGGCTTCTCCAAGTACATACCGAAAAAGGAGTAGTCGCCGGCCACACATCGGTTGGCGAAACTTCATCTATGGGTAAGACAACCTCAGAAACATGGCTTGAATCTGAGAAACGTTCACGTATGTAGGCTAACGCCCATGGGATCCTTAGCAAATTTACCAAACTTCGGCTACGTCAGGTTGCGCATGCTTACTACCTAATTTTTAGTACCGAAATTTACTTACTCCAAGAGGTGAATGATCCTGAGGTTGAGATAGCCTGAATGTCATTTATCCAAAAAGACCGCCACAGCAGAACAGGTGCGGTCCCACTTTATTACCGCAGGGACTTGTAATGTGCAATAGTTTATGGTCTGAAAACCCACGTACCCGAATTACTATGTTACCGTCTCCGAATAAGATACAACGGCACATGTCTGGTACTCTTCGCTTGCCGCCCCCCAACGTCCAGTCACGAAAGGATTCCTCCTTGTTACGTGTCCTGAACAGGATAACATGTCTAGGTCTAGCAACATTCTCATCACCGAGGACTACCATCTACACAATCTGGAGGTCTCGGCATTACCCAGTGAACATTACGAAGCAGATTGGCATGATATGATCGCTAACGTGCCTTTGTATAATGATATCACGAAGACCACTGGATTCATGACAACAAATAAACCGTCCATATTGAAACTTGTGCTCACGAATGAAGAGCTAACGGTCGACAAATTATTGGTGGATTGTCCATTAGGTATCAGTGACCATGTAGTAAAGTACGTTCATCTATGTGTGTTATGCAGAGTATCCAACTAAACACTCAGAACTAACTCAAACCGACACACGCTACAAAGCATCTGCTTGGTAATTCTCAAACAACAGTCCCCTTGAAAAGTTTGGGCAGATTTCGTTAAAAGTCTGAGCGATATCGTCAACGGAGCATCAGAAACCAAGCCCTTCCCTCCCACAAATTTCTATGGAGCAAAACTCTAAAATGCCTGTAGATAAGAGACTCAACATGGCGTGCCTACAAAGTTAACCCCGAGCAAGAGAATTGAGGCAATTTCCTGACCCATTGCAAGCAATGCACCTCACTGGTCCGTGAGGACAAAGCAATTTGTTAAGTATCTAGACAGAAACTTCCTGGCAAACAACAAATTGCTGTGTGGGCATGTTAAAAATCAATAAAGAAATGCATGCCGTCCCTCCATTTTTCACGGAAGGCGGTAGAGTAAAAAGCGCTGAAGAATACGGGAACACCCTACGGCTACAATAAGCTACAATTTTTGCAATCGCAACCTCTACCTGTCGCAGAATGTCATGTGCATTACCGACTGTACTCTTTACACATGTAATTTGCAGCCCATCAGTTGTGATAAACCAGTTACTTTCACTGCAAGATCATAGATCTCAGCGAGCCGACAATATTCGCAGGAAAGCACCAAAGGCTGTGGCCAAAAAAATAGCTGAACCACTGTCACGGTTCTATTAAAGGTGGTTTGATGAACAACAAGTCCACACTGTGTGTAAGAGTGGCAATATATTCTTAAAATTTAAAAGCCTATGCCGTTTAGTGCCTAAAATCTAACGCCCTGTGAATCTCCTCCCTGTGCTCGCGAGGGTAATGAAAGCGGTAGTCGCTGAGGCAATAATGGACTATCATGACTTCTGTCAACGCCGATCATGCACTATTACCGGTCATTGCATAGAGTAGTTGGACGGAAGTTGCTGATGATGAGGTCGCAGTTGACGTTATCTAGCTGGACTTACGCAAACCTTTCGACCGCCTAGATCACAGTATCCTACTTCACCGGCTATATAGCGATGGAATAGGAAGTCCTGTGCTTTGTTTGATCGGAAACGTTTTTCACAAACAAAATCTTCATCTACGCGTTAGGGGATGATTCTCTAACCCGATTGAGGGAATATGATGTCCAACAATTTTTAGCGCTGGATTTTAGCAAAGACTTGGCAAGACTTATTTCCTCAAATTTCTACTTCTCGCCAGTGCACTCAATAGAATGCGGGCGATTATCTTCAATAAAAACCATAAAATATTTCAACATAAATTACATTGCTTTTATAAATGATCTAAGTATAACGTGTTTTAGTTGCATAGATAAGTGCAACAGCTCCATCTGCGTAACCAACGGTGAGCGCATATAGGCTTGGAGACCACAACTTGCAGAAATCCTTTCGTAGGCATGACATGAGTGTACTAGTACAGGGACATCTAGGGTGTTCAAAACAAGAGGAAAATGGAGAAGAACCGGCAACCAACATGTCGACCTGCTTCTCAGTGCCTTCTGTTGGGTTGAACCCTCAATCGCTCCCCAACTGCTAAAGGTGTTCGCGCAACCGCACGTGGAATATGCTATCAAGGGGTTGCAGCCGTGGCAGAAATATTATCTGGTTGCTCTCGAAACTCCTTAACGGATGGCGATCAAGAATCACAGAAACGTATGTTGTTTGTTTTATCGGCTTAGACTAACATCATTATTAATGTACAGAAATCCATAGCTACGTTTGTGGGGGAATCTCATAATTTTTTACCCGATTGTGAACAACCCAAACCTTGTTTTCTGACAGCTGCTGGGAATAAATCACAACAGTAAGCTAAATACTCATCCTCTAAAACAGACAATGAAGTGTAGCCGACTTAAATTTCGTAGGAAATGCTACTCCCATCGCGCGTAACAGCGTTAGAACGCCATCCCGAATTATGTCGCCTCTACTCCCAAAATGGCAATATTTAAAAAATGAGTTGTACATGCTTTGTCTTATTTGCATTTCCTGACTTGTTAGCCAGGATCTAGGTAGTGCAATCAAACAGTTTCTTACCAAACACAAAACCAATTTGTTTATGGATTTATACTATTAATTAGAAAATATCCCTGCCATTATATATAAGCCTAAGGTGTGTCCGCTGAAACACATTTTACTTTAAAATGCAAGGTAATTTCATAGTAATTACCAACCCACGAGTTTTGTTAAACATTGCCATTTAACCCGTAAAACACCATTATTCTACTGCCGGCTATTTCGCCTGCGTGAAGGCTGACTAACGATCGATCAAAGCATGCCATGTTCTGCGGTATCGTGATGCCTGGCTCACATCCATTTCTCACAGCTGAACGTCATGCGCTCCATTGGTCTTACCCTGCGGTCAAGGCGTGGCGTAATTATTGCTGCTGTGGTGTCTGGATAACGTTTAGAACTCAGCCAAATGGAGTGATTTTCCTTCGTCTTGCCCTGCGATCCACGCACGACAGTTCGATTGCGACGGCTATGTTCGTTAAAGTTCATTTTCTAACATTCGAAGGGCTCGGTGAGCCCTGCAATGGTATAAACATATGTCGCGTCCCAGTGTCTATTTCACACCTGCTGGCAAATCAGTTTGTGCCATTGGGCAGTAAGCAATTCAGTGTACATATATGTGTCAGCACCTGCGTGCAACCTTTTCAAGCTCCAGATATGATTAAAAAACACCATGTTTAAAAGTGCACAGCAAGCTAACTTACACACGATTGGCAAACAGGAGAAACAAGGGACTGTCAACCACGGCGAATTTAATGTTGTAGATATCGGTCTTTCCAGGTGGTGAGTCTGTGGCACATAATACTAAATTGCAATCTTTTTTGGCTAAAAGTTCCAAAATTTCGACAGCATATGAATCTACCTCTGAATGTATACTCAAGGCAAAATTAGCGGGCATGACTGCCATCAACTTAAATTATGTTGGAAGCAACCAAACTACCAATGCGCCCTTGAAAATCCCCAACAAGCCGCCAATAAAAGGAGGCATATTTTATCCAATAGTACGAAAATTAGGAAGATGCAGTACTCGATGAAAATAATATACACCAACGTGCCTGAGTCAAAGGCGAACCCTATTTTAGACAAACTACTGCAAGACATGAAACAATGAGAGTCAAAATGCCAAGAATTTGGAATCCAGGGCAAACAGGCTAGCTTGCTTCGTATCGTCCGCCACTCTAAACTCCGTTTACCATGGCGAGCAATGTTTAGCACAGGTGATATTACATTCTGCTGATGGAAGCAAAGAACGCCTATTCGTCAACTCACTGTCTTCGTGATTCGTCAGGTGATCTTCGTATGTTTCCTGATATCCTTGGAATAGACATCTGCACAGGAAGAGGAACGCATCAGATCACCGCAGTCTAACTAAACGGAGATCAATATTCGTCCTTGGAGATCCGTAATTTAGTCGTAATACGAATTGCAGGTTCAAGGTCATGCATTGGAAGGGTTGTGCTTTATCCGGGATGCCTCTCGCTTCACTAGGTGATTGCGAACTGGAATTCAGAGGTTGTCCATATCACAAAACTACAACGGGAGTAGTCTAAGGTTGCGGAAAGTCCGGCTCTACTGAAAACGGATGGTTGAAAGAAAGCTCGGAGGTTGTCACATGTTCTGCACCAAATTGCCAAACGAATATCAAATGAAGAAAGTGTAAGCCAGGCAACTAATGACTGATGGAATACAAAACCAGAGAGAAGTTGTCTCTAGTCCAGGTGTCTGCATTTTTAAACCCGAGCGTAGTGCGATTTCCGAGCCATCCGAAAAAGATGGAACAAGAAGTTCCACGCAATTCGCTTGTAAATTATTAGGTGCTGAGTGCTCCATACAACAATGGACACATCCAAAAAGGATTGTCAGCCCTTCGTTACAAGGAGCAAGGTAAATTCGCTAAAAGCTTTCGTGCTATCAGATAAGCTTCTGGCATCGGTTGCATTAAATATTTTTATACAAAATCACAGCGCTTACTAAGTAAATAGGCCGAGAGTTGATCTCGTCACTCATGTGCAACGACCGACTCACAAAGGGCAATAGTGCAATTAGTTACTACTTTCCAGCCTATTTATTGATCGCGTAAACTAATCTGAGTTTGAAAACGTGGACAATTTTAGTGCCGCCTACACTTAAGGCAAGGTGTTGTATGTGTAGCGGCTACTGTATCCCGCCCACGGCGTCCATTTTAAAATAAACCTGACCGTAATCGCTGCCATGAAAATCCTAAATGCATGATCTTTCAACCATGTTCTCGAGGTTTTGAATTTTTATCTGCACTGCATAGGAACCCCGGCCAAGCTGCGGAAGAAATTTAAGGCGAAACTGCAATATTTACTCACCGGTTCGACGGTATAGAACGAAGTCAATTATACGACGCGTTTCATGACAACTTTGATCACTTTTTCCTCAACTAGAAACGCATTATGGATATAATAACAATGTGCACTCATTTTGACCGCAGCTATCATGCGGCACTAATGTTTCTTTACATTGCTACCCTGAGTATCCTTAACAGCATGCTAAGGAATCTCACGTATTAGCCAATTATGATGACCTGTCTGACCTTACTGGTGCAACAAACTGGTCGTTCCTAGCAGAATGCTCCCCTGGAGTGGCTTGCGAAGTATTCGTTAATATATTTAACAAGCTCGTGAAACGCTCATCTGAACCTAAAACCCACAGGTATAAAACGCTGAAATCTTTCGACAGAACAGAACACGTAACTGTATATCATTGCGGGACTTAGCATAGTTCACCTGCATACTATCTAGTCTAGATCAAGTGGGAAGTCAATACAACTCAATAAATCACCGTGTCAAACCCGCGCAGGAGAATAATTCAAGAACAAACATAAACTGGTCGACGATTTCTTCACTAAACCCAAGCTGCTATACAAACACGTAAACAAACTGCGCAGGGGTAAGCGCGGAATTCTTGATTTGCCCACATCATGCGGGTTAGAGCAAAGGGCACAAGAAGCGGCAAACGTAATTGGGCAACAATTTGGCCTCACCTTCCAGAGCGTTTAATGAACTTAAATCCCGCCACCGAGGTCAGCTTCATGTGTGCGGACAGCATTCGCATAAAGGCATTAAAGTTTGTCGCCATGCGTTCAGGCAAACTGCCTACAATTATACTCCAACGATGTCTTAACGAGACGCACGTCCCCACTATGTGGAAGTATGGGATCATCCATCCCATCTACAACAGTGGTAACCTTGCAGAATAAGCAAATTATCGTTTCGTAGCTAATTTTGGTGATCGACAAGTTAATGGAGTCAAAGATATGCAAGGCTTTAACAGATACCTGATACACAAATAATTCCCGTGATTCAGTAGCACGGATTTCGCCAAAATCTTTTATGCGCTACTAACCTGTTCCTTGTTCCTGCATGCTGAAAGGAATCTATGGATGCTGGATATTATACTTTCTCGTTTACTGTCACATATATATGACGGTTCGTAGCACCTTACCGTAACCCATCAAAGTTCACTGCAGCGTACCTAAGGGGTTGGTATTCGGACACTGCCAGTTTTTGGTCTACCAAAACCATCATGCGTGCATTTCGATTATAAACCGTCTGCTAATTGCCAACTAGCTAAACTTATGGCGTGCTATTGTAACAGTGGAGTGCCACGTAGCCTTACGAGATGACATGGAAAAAGGGTGCAAATCGTCCGTTGAGAACATGCTGAAGTTCAACAACGCCAACTGCAACGTTCTCAGCAAACTGCGTCAGATAAGCTACAACTAACGCAGAGCAGCACGCCTTCTACAGCAGCATTCTAATGAATGCTATCTAGGGTTGCTTGTTCAAGGAGATCTCGGTTGTATGAGGCTGATTGAAAATGCTTCACGGAACACAAGCAAGCACTTCTTCCTATTTGCAACGGGTTCGACTTCTACGACGCCTCAGTTTTGCAAAAATGCTTGGCGCCTACCTGAGGACGCATGCGGAATATGCTGCCGAAACCTGGCAACTCTGGCTGAAACACAACCTCACCGCGCCCGATACTTCACAGCGCAGGGCGACTAACTACGTCAGATGTTTGTACCGTCCTTCTTACCCCCAAGGCTATAAAGTCAAATGTATACGGTTGTCGTTATACGCGTGTAAGTAGCGATCTCAAAATAGGGTATTTTGTCCTGAGAATATGCAACCACGCATAACATTCTATTGATATTCAGACAAAGGACATATAAAAGGGGTCATAAGTTTTAGCACATCACGTAGTACCACAGCGTCATAAATTACAGGTAGCGTGTTTTCAGCCCTGATTGCAGCTTGTAATGGAACAACTGCTTCCTCTGATCACGCTTTGGTAAACTTTAGTTTCTTCATGAACCTTAACGGGAGCTGCACCGGGCGTCTCCTCCGATTGTCAAATGCAATAGTGTACTATTCCTCTCTCAGGAAAGCCTACCAAGACGCACAGCGTAAGGATTTTGCCCTCTTGTCCTACTGACACTTATATTCAGTGGAACTGGATCGCGGCTGCTGTGCACAACGCAAGTGCATCTGCTTGTGGCCCTATCAGTCGTCAGCACCAGTGAATGGATATCCGATAGGTCGGTGAAACTGTTGGAATGCAGTAGGTACTTATCTGTTGGCTCTAAACACAATGTGACCAGCCGAATTTTATGAGCGAGATAAAGTAGTGCATACGTGCTAAAACGGAATCCGGGTATACCATGAAGGCGCAAGAAATGGAGAGGGCAGGAGCAGTAGGCAATTACGGCAAAATATTCCAGCTGATTCGCACCACTAGTAAAAGAAACTTGGCGTCAGTAAGGCAAGCAGAGAGAGCGCGGTTGCATTGTTATACAATAAGCTGCGCCTTATGGCTCGCTGGACGAAACACTTGAAAGGTCAGTTCAGCTGGCACTTTTCTGCAGCACCTCTTTCGGCTGTGGTGATGCAGGACGAGCCACTGACAGTTAGTCTAAAGGCTCCATCGAAGGCCGTGTTCAAAAATATAATCATACCCCTCAATCGTTTTCGTTCCTCTGAGCCGGATTGCCTCCTAGCTTCACTATTTAAGGATGAAGGTACTGTACTCTGCAAAATACTTACCACACCATTCAAGCGTATTTTGTAGGAAGTAAGTGTCCCGGCTATCTAGAGCGAATCGATTATGGTGGAAATATACATTAAGGGTATTCGCACAGACTGTTCTAACTACAGGGGTATAAAGATAATGCCAGGTATAACAAATCTACTGGCCACAAATCTGGTTCTCTGCCTTACTGTGGAACCGGAATCTCGGAATAGAGAGCAACTGACAGGTTTGCGAATAGGAATTGGCTGTATGGACCATTTTCACTCTCCGGCCGGTGCTAGAGCAGCGCCACGCTTACCGCAGACCGATAGTTGCATCGTTCCTCAAATTTAAGTGTGCGTTCGATTCAGTCTATCGATGTATTATGTTAGAAACACCTGCGAGGAAATGTTTGGCACGATATGTTTGAACATCCTATTTGTTCTATACTCGAAGCTTACAGGTCGCGTCTAGGTCTAGGGTGACAAACCGGATAGATTCCCGATCATAAGTGACTTTCGTCGGGGTTGTCTGATTTTCCCTTTTTCTCCAAATTCGTCATAGACACTATCATGTAGAGTTCCCTTTTGCGTCGAATAATGTAGGCGTTAATGTATCGCCTGGTGAAAATTTAGTTAAGCTTGATTATGCGGACGATTTTTTATTCCTTTTGAAAGATGTTGCAGCGGCAAAATAAATTTGGATCTCCTGTGTAGAGTGATCCCATTATTTGCTATGCGCTTCGCATCTTCAAAGTGCAAATTGTTGCTGCAAGACCACCAGCCCCTATATAACCCCTTGACTTTGCTAACAAGGAACTCGAGGTGGTTAATCATTGCACTTAAATTAGCGCTTGCATCAGCAACGATGGGTACATAGGAAGTGAAGTCAGTTTATGCACTTCCAAAACAAGAAGCACTTTCTGAAACCTGCAGCATATTTGGCGGCAACAGGGCGTCTTGCTCCGTCTTCAAGCCATATATATAAGGCCACAGTGACGGCCGTCCTGCTCTGGGAGTAAAACTTTGCCCCTTAGGTGTGAAGAACTGAGGCGCCTTCAAGTTTTTGAAGATCGTTTTCTGCAACGACGATGTACGCAGGCGAGTACCAGGTAGTGATAATCTTGCTAGCTTGTTAGAAAAAAAGATAACACGGAATAAGTTGAGTCTGCTTCCATCTCTTAATCAGATTGTCTGATTCAAATGTGTTTAGTGCTGAGTTATTTGCAGGGTAATGGCTTAGTATGACGCAGGGTAGTGAAAACTGCATGAAAGCTGCTTCGCCGATACCACCATAACTTTACACGATAGCCAGCTTTTTGTGATGGTATGTTTTAACGTAAGGTGTAGGCGCCTAGACCCGGAATGTTTGCTAAGTGCGTTAGCGTTTTCAGGTAAATCACCCTTCTCTCCCTCGTATTACTCTATATTCCATATCGCATCATGGTTGCATGGCAGGGAAGCCCCAGTTCTGCTGGCGGATCTACAGCTACTGCTGCTGCTGCTGCTTATGTTGTTGTTGTTGTTGATCACGCAGCTGTGACTGAGAGACTGTATCTAAGAGCAAGTAGAAAGGCTTCTGTACAACTCTATCGAATTACGAAAAATCAAAAGTTACTTGTGAATTATCAGCAGTTCTGTCTGGCCCGTTAATCGTTTATCCGTGTTCAGTTAAAAATTTGTACTAGCGTCATTATTTTCGGACGTACCATGTCTTATTTTGGCACTGTATGTGCATCGTTTCACAAAAGCACAGGTTTCCAAAATAATCGTCGATACGGGTTTTAAAACACTTCACAGAATCGGCCTCTATTAATTCTCTAGGTAGTGTATTCCATAAGTTTACGATTATTCGTGCGATACAAAGCTGCTGTGATACTTTGTTCATGCTGGGAACCCTGAGTTTGTAACGATGTCTTCGGATGTTACATGGTTCGCGCAGGTGAAATATTGGCCGCAGTATGGGGAAGTGGCTCAAGTGTTGTACTCGATGGGTCATAATAAGATCAATTCTTAATCGGCGATAGGATAGTGTGTAGAATCCGAGGCTTACACAACGTTTTTCATACGGAAGCTTTCGTAGACTTGGTATCATTCTTGTTGCGATATGCTGTATTCTCTCCAGCTTTTCGGTTTCCAATTGGAGTATCAAATGGTAAGCTGAGGCACCGTATTCAAGGATTGGTCTAATGAGCGAGGTGAATAGACAAGGGACGGTTTCTTCGGACCATGTGGAGAAACTGCGTCTTGATGCCCAGAGCATACGAAGTCACACATGGTACAATTTCTCTGTATTTTCTAATGATCTTAAATCATGCCTTGAGAGAACTCCTAAGTCTCTGACAGATGTGTTGGGACTGAGCATCTGACCGTCCAAGGTGTATGATCGAGTGGCTAGACGTCTGGTCTTACTGATGAACCCCGACTTGCTTGCGTTAAGAGAGAGTTGCATTTCAGTGGACCACGTTGACAGTTGCTCTAAGTCATGCTGGAGGCGAGCGCAGTCGTCTTGGTTTTCAATGATCCTCCAGATTTTTAAATCATCTGCAAACAGGGCACATGGTGACTGGAGCTGCTGCGGAAGATCGTTGATTTGAATGAGATATAATACTGGCCCAAGTACAGTTCCTTAAGGCACGCCACTACTCGATAGGAAACATTCTGTCAGATAGTCATTGACCTGTACTCTAAACCTTCGTCCCACTGTAAACTCTCGTATCCACTGAAGTAACGTGCTACCGATTCAGTATGTCCTCAGTTTACGAAGGAGTACCTCGTGGTTTACTCTGTCAAACGCCTTACTAAATTCGATGTAGACCACTTCGACATCCTTCTGTTCATTGAGAGCTCGAACCCACTGGTGGTTTGCGTACAGCAAGTTGGTAATGCAGGATCGCCCTTTGGTAAAGCCGTGTTGCGCTGGCGTCAATACGTCCATCGATTCGAGGAACGACAGCAGACACGTTTTCACAAACTTCGCTAGAACTTTGGATAATACCGAAGTCAAACAGATCGCTCAATATTTCACTATTTTACTCGGATCACCACCCTTGGGAAGCGGTTTAACTATCGAGCATTTCCAGTCGTTCGGAACGGATCCTTCAAAGAGCGATCTATTGAAAAGGTTTGTCACAGCTGGTGAGATGATAATCGATAGGGACTTGAGTATTAGTGGGTGAAGTCCGTCTGGTCCGGGGGGCTTTGCACCATCGAGATTGACGAGTAGCTGGTACACTTCGACTGCATCACATTGTAGGCTGTTGAGCAAGACTTGCGCAACCTGTGCCGGTACTTGAACAGCCGCCGGTTTACTGGATAATACAGTGAGGAAGTGCGTAGCCAGGGCGTCCGCGCGCTCGGCACTTGAAATGAGTGTCTACCCGTCTAAGCTGTCTAAGATCGGTAGGTCGTCCCCAGGTTTCAGTTAACGTTTCAAGTAGGCAAATATTCGCTTGGGTGCAGTTGTGGCCGAGGATGCTAGCTCCTCTTCGAACTGCCGGCGCTTCTTGATCTTTGCGGCGTTACATAAGTTACGCTGTTTCTTGCACATCGTGTAATCTTCATCACAACCTGAGCTGATGTATCTATCCCAAGATTTGCGACATCGTCGCGCTAACTGTCTGTATTCCCTATCAAACCAATGCGGTTTGACAGGTCCGATTTTTGAACACTTAAGGGGGAAGTAACCGAGTACACAGCGAGGTAAGCTTCCCTTTACTAATGAACACCAGGCCTCAAGTGACGCATCCTCTAGTAGTGTTCAATCAGTCTGACTTGCGGCTTGGACGAGTTCGTTGAAGTCCGTCTTCCAATAGTTGAATTTTGGCTTCTGTTGATTGTAATATGGTAAGGACAGTTCTAAGCTTGTTACAATAGAGCAGTGGTCACTGTTCGCCAGAAGTTCGATGACTCTGATCTCCTTTAGCGGTTGCTCGCAGCTCGTAAACATTAGGTCCAGACAAGATGCCGAGTACGGAGTTACGCGTGTCGGTTGGATGACATGTTGCGTTGCCCGATTTCAATAGTCATTTTAGCGAATTTAGCTTCAACGTTGCCATGACCGGGAAGAATCAAACATCTGGCCAAATTATTTTAGGTAAATTTAGATCCCCCATCAGTAAGAACTGAGGGCGGCTCATGTGCTTCTGTACATGTGGTATCCAATCGCAGCAAGGGTTTAATGGGCTCCGGTAGATAACCCCCACTATTAGTTCTGCGCGCCTGAGGCGGATTGTGCACAAAAATTGCTCGCTTAAACTATCCTCTATCCGATAAGTACTGATTAGTTTGCCAGATAGTGACGATTTTATGTACAACAGAACACCACCGTGAGCCTTTGATTTTCGGTCGAATCGGAAACAAGAGTATCCTTACAACACGACTTCTTGGGGTACGACGTCGGAGTTCAGCCAAGTCTCTGCAAGTCCTAAAATATCCGACTGCTCCGAGACAGCGAAGCGGCACAGTTCGTCACATTTGTTCATTAGGCTGCACACGTTGGCGAATGCCAAACGGAGGTCCTGGGAGGTACTGCGGGACGTGCCTGGAGGTTGAGCAACCGGTTGATACGGGTTCGTACACCCTTCTTGATCACCCAAAAACTTACAAATTGAAAGTTAGTCTCACCTTCTTCTGTACGGCGTTTGAGCTCAATGACCGAAGTCTTCAAACGATCCCTGTATTCGGGTTCCAAGTCTCGGCGGATGTGAACTTTTATGCCTTTCAGCCTTGACAGACAAGACAGTATGAGCTGCGGCATATTAGGATTTGCAAAGGTGATCCTCAGAGGTCGACATGACTGGTTAGTTTTCTGGCCAAGTCGGATTACTTGTTTAATCGTCACACTGTCCTCGCCCACATCCAAGAGTCTATCGATGAGCCCCTGGAGGAACTCAACATCGTTATCATAACGTAGCTGAGGGTTTTCATCTTTTGACTCCGGTACGTGGAAGACCATGAGATTATGACGCCTCAGCGAAATAAGTGATGCACCTTTGTGAGCGGAACTAGAGGCGCTTAACTGATTGGGTTGTTGTTTATCAGCAGGTGACGTCTGAACTCGATTACGTCGGCCTTTGCGCTTTTGAGTGGTCCATAGATCCTCGGTGTTCAGAAATTCACAGACAGGCTCTGAGAAATTCACGGACCGATCAGTGAAGCGGCATTTCGTAGCTTCTGAGTCTGAGTCTTCCATCGGTGGGAAACATTGAACCTGAGGCTCGGCCGGGGTCGAAGACGCTGGTGGTGGTGCAGATCGCGGAGTGAAAATAGAAGGCGAGGAGACAGAGGTACTTTCACGACGGCTTTTGATCCCACGTAGTGAACGGTTTGTTTCTATCTGAAAGAGAGATTTTTCCGTAGTTGTTTGCGGTAGCTGCGAATTCTGGTGTCTTGTACCGCGACATTTATCACATATAACTTGAAAAAACCGATGTCGGATGTCGAGCGATTTCCGAAACACGTCAACGGATAAGCCAATTCACGAAATGTGGAATAAAACATCACAGCCGAAGCATCGAAGTGCATGAGCCTTATTTCCCACAACTTTCGAACACCAACCACAAGTAGCTTGAGACGGCATCACAAGCTAGAGCAAATCCAAGATGGCGGACAGAGATGGCAGTATAGCAAATCAATGAGATCTCCGGAATTAGCCAAAGAATAGCCGCCAAATTTGCACCGCTTGAAAATTTCGCCGAAAGAAGAATAATGGTGCACAATTCACACAGATAAAATGCCGCTAACACAGTAATCTGAGGCAAAATTAGTATCCAGCACATGTTGCTCCAAAATGCCGCGACTTCCGTGGGTACAGACGGTTGACTGGAATGTCGACGAAGCTTTTCTCTCTTCCCGTATCACAGACATAGTAATCCATCCTCGGAGGAGGTAATTAATGTTCCCAAAGTATCCTATTCAGAAAAGCAAATTGAGGATACTCTGTCACATTTACACAACTTGATTGGACCTTTGAACATCAGATGTTGACATTAATGCACAAGAAACAATAGTGTCACAACCCTACTGGCACAACAGTTATTCCAAACCCCTTGGACAGTCATGTATTTCACGTGTACTTTTGCTAGCATTATATTTTTATTTTATTTCGTTCTTTTCCTTCTGACTACCTTACGAGTTATGTCAAGCATTCGCTTTGAAACCCGTCACAAACCATTACTTGTTTGACTCATCTGCGGTATTGTCACGAGTTTCTGTGTTTCGGTCACACCAACCATTGATGCCAGCTCGACTTTGCACTTGTGCGGTTTGGAAGGCTCTGGATAAAGTGTCCTTCTAGGAGTTGTTCCTTCGCAGCCAAATTTAACCCAAAGCAGAGCTTAGAATTGGTACGGCTAAACACCGATGTCAGAACAGATTTTGTCTGCAGCGTCCCTCAGTCTTTTAAGCAATATGAACAGATAACAAAGGCTCACGACAAAGAGAAAGGGCGCTATATTCGTGAGACAATGCTCTTGAATGACCTTGTAGCTACTTCTAACTCAAGGCTGCAAATATAAGGAGCTAAAAGTGTCTGGCCCAAGGATAAGCAAGTTTGTGCTATAAACCATACAGCTGGTCCCAACCTTACTGGAAAACTGGCATTTACTTCGAAGCAGACTGGTTGCACGGCGATGATTCACTTGTGCACCTCCTGTTGCATTTTGGACAAATTGGCTTCTTGAGCAGGCAGAATTTGACGAAGTGCCATTCGCCACATTGCCGGCATGCGGATAGTGGTTTGTTTGACTTCAGTGAGTTTTGGAACCCCGTTTTACTCCCTCGCTGGTTTGATACAGCCAACCCATCCACGGAACATGGGCCGTGGTCTTGGGCAATCAAGTTCGTATCGCGCTTAAAGTTGATTAAACTCAGGCATTCGGAAACGATGGACATGAGATCGATGTACGGGTCCTGCTCAATTTTATTAAGCATCCTCAAGCGTATTTCGGCATCTTTCGGCGTTTGGAGACCACAAAAAATTATAAGACCTAGAACTGGTCGTCTGACATTACTTTTACTCTGGAACACTAGCAGTGACGATTGAATGTACTGGCGTAATATAAGAAATGGTCTGACGCGAACTTAATGACCTTCATGTAGCTGTATCGGACGCTGCTTAAGGAAGGCTGTTCACCAAATGCGTCAATTGGCAGAGGTACAATTTAAGAAAAGTTAAAGGCTTTGGCATTTTGACAAAATAGAACTGCGAACCTTGTCATTTTCCTTGGTTCCCAGCTTCTGCTAAGGCAGTCTGCACTTCCTTCTTTTGTCAACATCAGAGAATTCGGACTGGAAAACTTCATTGTATCTTCTGAACCAGGATTCGAAGGATAGGCTGACATCCAGGTCATACTGAAACTCACAAATGCTGTTTGCAATCCCATTAGCTGATGACTGCTGCTTTTTAATTGGTTGATCTCGCTTGCACCACAAAAGGTTGAAGGATATTTTGGAGCAATCATGACTGGGTTTCTTCAAAGTGCTTCTATCGGTGTTGAAGTAATACCGGAAGTGGCATCCCTACAAAGAACGAAGTTTTGTTCTATTTTTCTCGAATCCAATCGAACGGTTACTTTGGTCTTCATTTGTTAAGCCAGACGGAAAAAGAAAAACGGACCTGTGTATTAAGATGGTTATTTACGTGAAAGTTTGAAAAATACCGCAACCGTATAACACTTGAGATCAAATGAACACAGAATCCAAATTAGCAATCAATAATTACGGCAGACGAACGCACGCCTTTAGCTTCCAGCCATGCACATCATTTGCGTTTATTGATCCATTTGCTACGAATTGCCCCTCCTAACCGTAAAAGAGTTCCTAAAAGCATGGTACTAGAAAAGGCACTCAATTAACATCTACATCGTAATTGACCAAGTTTAGGGAACCCTAACACAGAGCAAATTAAAGCAACTTGAAAAACGTCGTTGGCAGGTAAACAAGCATCAACAGCACAGCCGCAAAACCAGTCCATCTATTGCCCTTGTCTATCAGTAAAGTTGTGAAATCGGATGGTCACTTGGTACTGATGGAGGATGTGAATGCAATAGTTACTTGCTAATAAATCACAAATCGATGACTAAGTCCGCGGATAGCGATACAAATCAATTTGTACAGAGGTGTCCATGTTCTTCCATGATTGACCTGCATTGGTGGAGTATTGAGATATGCGTTTCATGTATTAACATACTGGCGGATGGTTGAGGCCAAAGCCTAGTTATGAAAACATTGGTGTTTATGTTTTGGGCCCCCTCCTGGAATAGCTCATCGAGGGATTTTTCCCATATGAATATGGAGCTTATGGTAGTTAGATAAAGGTAAATGGCAAGTCTGCTTCTAAATGCTGCCACATTGTCATATGACTTAAGCGTTATTGGTAGTTTATTCCACAAATGGCGACATTCGACCAGGAAGAAATTAGAGCTGACGTTCGTTCTAGCCTCCGGTATATCCAATGTAAAATCTTGTTGCGAACCGCTCGATTGGAGCAATGTTGTAAATTGAGTTTAGGGATGTTGGAATAAGTCTTTTTATGAAAAATGTTGGAAAGCAGCAAGAATTTTGTTTCAATCGTGGAACACAATGGGTTTCGAGATAAAATTCATTGCAACGTTTTCGATAACCCATTGCAGAGTGTTTACAAAGCAGGTGTTTAGTAAATGACCCCTGCAGGTTCTCCAAAGCAATCCTGTCACTCTTTCTCATATTCCCGTATATCATGCTGCAGTATTCAAAGGTAGGGCGCGTGATTAGCTTGAAATGCTCAACCCTAGCACGAGTGTTGTGTATTTGTTTGTTATACTGAGCATAGACTAGTCTGGCACGTGATACTTTGTATTGAGCTTGTTCGGAGAAGCTGAAGGTAGACGACTACCTAATCCCAAGAACCCGCGTGGACAATTGTGTAGGTAGGTGTTCATTGTTTAGAGTGATAGATCCTTCGGGGTTACAACAGCCGTAAAACATGATACTTGATTCCTTAGCCGGGAGTTTCATCACGCATGTGCGCCAACATGACTCTACGGAATGGAGATTATGTTTAATGAGCAGTATTGTCTTGTGAAACTCGTCACGCCGAAAGTTAGAGACTAGTTTGATATAATCAGCAAATAAATATGATGTACCATGTTTACAGATGTGGTGATGATATAAAGCGAAAACAGTATGGAGCCGAGGCCGCTCCCTTGAATATCGCACTTCCATAAATGTGGCCATACTGCATCTTAGTGTGAGTTTAAAGTGATCTACTAACTACCGATCAGTGCTCGCAAGCCATTCGAAAGAAGCTTATATCTATTGTCCAGGTTATTTGCTCTCATTATCTGAAGTAGGAATTGTATGTGAACTAGGATGAAATCTCACAGCGGATTGCAATGGCCGTCTAACATTCAACCAAATTAGAAACATATGGCGTCGTCATGATATCAGCCGCAATCTTAAGTGCAGGGCTTCCAATGCTTTCATCCGTGCAGTACGCTTGTGCGGCTGTGGTGCTTAGCCTATTCGCTCAGAAGACATGAATCAGCTGTCATTCTTCAAGAATCACTGTCTACGAAGGATTGCTCTGGTGTGTTGACAACACCACGTAAACAAGGTACGGTGCGAGACCGGGTGCTTGGAGCGGGTAGCGCCAGTCTTCAGGAGGTTATTCTCCGACATCGCATAAGTTGGCCCGGGCAAGTTTCGCATGCCAGCCTATTGCTTTCTACTTCGAGCGCTATTCGCGAGCACAGGGAGAGAGTAGAAAAAGTGCCGCGGTGGACAGCCAACGACGTGGAGAAGGAGCCTGCAAAAGGAAACCTCAAGTTTGGCGCCAGTAGGACCAGTCGGTCTTCGAGGTTGGGAATCACGAGATGCTGAACCTCAGTGGTTGGAAACATTGGACGCAATGACTTGCAACAGACACCTGTGGACTCAATGTTATTCTGATATGACACCCCCAAATTTATACACACAAAACACAAAACCAAAAACAATTCAAAATAGCGTGCGTAAAACCAAACAAAATGGTTTTCCTATTTTTATTGCAGTTCGTGTTTATATTTTTTCCAATGTATTCTTCTGCCACGGTTCTGATGGCATAATATCTGTAAACAGACTGTGCCTATGTATATATATATATGTATATAACGATTAATGCGGACGATAATAACCCGTAAAATCTGACATTGGTACTTGGTTGAACATTAGTTACCTTATCTATTTAATTTTGACGACTGAAATTAATGTACCGTTGCTTCTTTAGTGCGCATTAAATTACCATATGTAAACATCGTACGTCATGGATAATGACCATTCAAACACCTTAGAAAGCAATCCCATCCCGATTACGCCCTTTCCACAAACAGTCCGCGTTAAATAAATGCTCAGGTATGATACGATGTTTACCGATACGTATTCTTAACCGTGAACAGATTTCTGGTCTTGATCCATGTTAATAAATCAACGAGATTTTATATGCTGAAGAACAGCATTGCCCATGATTCGTTGAGGACAAATGCGTTGTTCACTTAACAATTCCAAATTTATGTGTGATGGATCGCAGTGCAATGTGTTTCATTTTCTGTAACACGGCTTCGAAAATCCAACCCAATATTGGGGATTCAATTGGCCTTATTTTCTGTGGATGTGAATAGTCTCCATAAAGCAGACATTATTTGTTATGCATAGGATTTAAATTCTTGCAGACTGCCGAAATTTACGTTTGTCTTTATGCTTAGTTGATTCTGAAGAAGTGTTTGTTTTATTCCAAAAATCACTTTATCACGACCGAATGTTGGGTTACACAGTAGTTTAGTGTACACATTTCTACCAATCAAGTAGCCGGTAAACTTTCTGGAAGCGGCACGATTTAAGCTTATAGGTACAGTGGAGAATGCGCATCACTGCCCTGTATCCAAATTTTCCATAGAAACGATGGCCTGGTATTAGGAAACTTGTCTTAGTGAACCACCGATACTTGAGCTGCAACCTTTCAGTATAACCGAATCAGGAAAGCTAAATTTTACCATTTGGTGTTCGCTAACAAATCACTGTGGCTTCACTAGCGTGTGTCTTTGAATTAGAATCGCTTCATGCTATTAGCTTTCCTTGTAAGCAAGCCGGATATATCTGTGTATATTGTTTGTGCATACGTCATGTGAAGCTGAAGGTGGTTACTCTATGGTTGGCTAAAGGAATTCGAGTAATTTAACTTTCAGGATGTGTCCACCAGGTGCCTGTCGTCTTCGGTAGTAGTATCCACCAAAAAGAGTAAGTTGGAGCCAGTCCGTCCTGTGTCACTATTATCAATTGCTAATGCAAAAGAGTATTGTTGGCTCGCACACACCCTGTAATATTATCACTCAACTTGCGGACTGATTCTCTTTTTGATGTCTGATCCTGTTTCCGACACTGCGCGCTTCTGGAAAATTGACCTAAGATGACTCACTTCATAAAAAGTATAATTCCGTTAGGACCTCATTGAACTAAACAAAATTGAGCACACTTGATTTGTTCTATTCCTTATTTACCCTAAAATGTTTGGTAGAAATTGCCCAGACCGACCAAGCTGCATTTTACTTTCTGTACAGAGTTCTGCCCGACGATTTTCAACTTAGTCAAAAGCTAGAATCCGAGCAGTGAATTGTCTTGGGTCTAGTTGCCCCAAACCACGTCACCGAAATAACAATATCCAACAAGGGCAACTCAATGTAGTTTGATGCAGCGAAAGTAAATGATTAATCTAGTACGTTAAACTATACAGCAGCAAAGCTTATGAAGAACACCATTGGCTGCGCGCTTTAGCCATGAGTACCATACTTGTATTGCAAGTTAAACATAGCGTATAAAAGCGGGAAGTATTTGAAGGAAAAACCGCGGTTGAAAGTACCTGAAAACTCGCCTTATAACCTCTACGATTTGCATCGCCTTCTTCGAATCATTTTTGAACTGCTGCGAGCAGTTGATCAATACCTGGACCAACTCAATAAGATGCTTTTCAAAAGAACATTGTTGATGTATCTGGTTTCCCAACCTATTTATGTGAACCATTTGATGACCCAAGTATAGCACTCAACAATTAACCAAATTGGAGAAAAGGTGATTTTGGGCTGACGATCCATAAATATTGTCAAGATCAAGTTGAAGCTGGATACGGTTTTCTGGAGCTCTGATCACTCTCCAAACTTTGATGTCATTGGCATAAATTAAACTATTTAAAGTAATTTGACTCAGTAGATAGTTTAGTTACACTAATATATATATATACATTGAGTTTATTTTATGAGTAGGTCCTGAGGTGGACACCATAGAACCCAGATATTCAGAAGACCACGGGATGCAAAGAAACCCTGTGCGTATTTTGATTGCAGAACGTTTGGTGATTCTTGCTCAGTCCGAGTTAGACCATCCACAATATTAAGAGGGAGCAATTCACTTCTTACCTTGCATAGGCTGTTCAAGTTTTCTCACACAAGCTAAGGATTTGCAGTCATTCGATCGCCCAATGAAGGTTTATAAGCTGCTTGGTGTTCGCTCGCTAGTTAGGTTGAGTGGTTACGGTGGACAACATATGTCTTCCAGTTACGCGGATAGGTTTTCTGCGTAAACCACGCTACGTAGCGCATCAAAATGCGTTTGTGTGCCCTACTCAATATGAACGACTTCATGTTTCTCGAACTAATAGCCTATGTTCTCGATTCTTCACTAACCGGGGTGTTAAAATTACTGAGGAAATCTTCCCAAGCAATATCGGGTGAATCCTCGGTTAGTAAACTCCAGTCGGTCACTTTAAGGAGTCAGGTTAAGGTGTAGTAACTGGTTTGGGTTCTCCTTGTTTGAGTTTGGTCCTCGGGATATGTAGCGCAGCAAGTGTATGTGAAATGCAAACTCGCATGATCCCTGAGGCCTAGAGAACTATCGTGTATCACTCCTTCGATTACCAGTTATTAATTATTAAGTATTCCGTCCAATATGGGTAGTCTGTTATTTCCCCTGAACTTGGTGGGCGAAATGTGGTGGACATTAAGCGGAAAATCTTAGACAAGATCTTGCAGGTCTGCTTTGAGTTGTTCTCCTTGTGTGGGCATGGGTTTTCGAGCATGTAAGATGAAACACTCGGCGACCAGAAAGTGAATCTTCGTCCTGTTTTAACCTAATCAATACATCCTTCACGTTGCAGTCTATTTCAGTTGTAGACACTGTGGGTTATAAAAAAAAATCTACTAGGCCAAGGTCGATCCCTGTCAGCCGGAAGCCTCACCAAATAGAGTCAGGCGCATCGGTTTCTTAATCGCATATGGGTTCGCATTGCCGGTTGTTACCAAAGTAGAGGGCTACCCCACAGCCTTTACTGACTCCATCATTTCGGACAAAGGACATACCTGTTAGGGCGATTTCGACATCCGTTATCTCACAACGCAACCGTGTTTTTGTGATATCGATGAGATCCTAAGATTCTGACGCGTCGGAGTCTTAATTCAGCTACTCTACCGAGTAGACAATGGGCATTTGTGTAAGTGCGTGAGCGATACTCGGAAACTAAAAGTTTGCTTTGGTGGAATGAATGAAGAAAATGAGTTTTACCTGACTAATGTAAAGTGGTTGTCTAATAGCTTTTATATGGGTTGCAGATTTTCGGAAGAATTTGGTATATATTTAAGTATGGTATGCGCCGAATCCCGGTGTTCGCTCGTGCTGTGCTGTATCCTTCCGGATGTTATTGCTACTGTTGAAACAGTCATCGAATCAGGTTCTACAATTGGTGTTTTCCCTGAGATTTGCGCCTCCACTGATTTGGCATTATAAGGTAATGTTATTCCTACTGCTTTCAGATGAATTTATCTTGGCAACCTGTTAATGAATTTACTCCAGTTTTTGAGAAAAGTTTGTATCGTTATTTCTGATTAGAGCACCAGTTTCAACAGCCTTGGACCACACCACTTATAGTTCGGTCATAAGGGGATTCTTATCAAAGAGGCTTCCAAGACATTTTCGAGAGCAAGTGCCTTCCGGTAGTTATGCTATTGCTTTCGGTCTTGTACCTGCTCATCGTCGGAAGTGGAATCAGTAAGCATAGGAACTCCTTTAGAAATCACATTTTTCTTGTCTACACTTTTGCTGTTCCTCACTCCATTATTTGCATTCGCTGCACACTCTTTCCACGGGTTTCAGAAAGTAGGCGCCCTCTACTTTAGGCGTTAAGGAGTTGATTTGCACGCAGAAAAATGGCATCTGTCTCATGCGCCGAGTTTTGTGTTACCCTGGGGTTCACCATGGTGTAATACCTTTGGGTGAAGCGAGATGCTTTCTAATGTCGTGGAATAATGCAGGGACACCGTTTGCCGTACATATGGAACTACTGATTTTGATGGTCTGTCAGCCCATCTTTATTGTATTTGCTTTGGATTGGGGGGCATTAGTGCACAAAAGGTTTATGACAACATGGTTGCCAGTAGTGACCACTGGTTTTGAAGCATTAGTTTTTGGTGCTTTTGGTGAAGTTGTAATCGGCACTGTTGGGAGCCATCCGTGCTGCGACATTTTAGTTGTCTCTATTCCGGTCACCATGGTTCCCGGTGCTATTTCCGGTGTTTGCTTCGCGGCAACCGAAGCGTATATTACCTGGTTCCTTACTACGGATTCTTGTCTACAGTTTAGGATCTCCTGTAAAACGAACGAAATATTTGATGTAATGCACTTCACAGAAGTTGAAGCATTCACAATGCAAACAATGCTTTTAATTATGTCAGAGACAGAAGGGAGTTGGTATTGACTGGGACTGACCCGTTGGGATAATGTTGGGAAAGCTGACTCTCTTTTTCGGGCTGAATGGGGAACTCGGGGTGTTATGTTCACATAAAAGCGCAGGTCCGTTTCCTCTGGTAGGTCTAACCCTGGCGCACACCAGTTGCTCGACTGCTTCTGTTAGTCTTTCACATTTCTTCAGTAGCACACTTAAACAGCTAAGCACTGGGATAGCACTGAATACTGGGCCCGTCCCAAAGCATTTTGTGAGATGGGTTTTCAAGCAACCGTTGCAACTACTGCTTCACAAGGTTAACACACATCTCACACTCACTCTTGACGTGATACATATAGGCCGAGAGCGTGTGGATTTTAGGTCACGCGGTTGTCGGATGATCAGTTAGTGCAGCTTCCCGCGTCAATGATAAACGTGAGTCAGCCTGGCGCGCCAGCTGTCACCGGTAAAACCTCGTAAGCACATGTTGCAATGTTGGTCGGTTGATCGATCGGTGTTAGGCCTAGCTGGTTAGGGACCTATTAAAAATTAATCGAAACACAGCGCTGAACACAGACTGCCAGCTAACAAATTCTTTCACGGATGCGTTAATAAAAACCTGATGGGAATAAGCTCAGGCTTTTTGGACTACCTCGAGAATTCTACACCAAATGCTGTTACTCAGAAGGGCAGTGGGCACAAGGTGAATTAGTTATCCGCTTTTGTTCAAGCATGGACGATAGTCAAATAATTTAGCTATGCTTAAGACTTCGGTGTTAAAAGATAATTATACGTATAATGCATTATAGTGTAGAGCTGGTAAATGCGGTTCGAATGTGCCTACGGTTATTACGCTGCCAGAAGGTAGAGAGAATATACAGATGATTATTCCAAATGACCCGGAAGCACGTGCGTCATGTGTGTGCCTGTTCAAACAAGATGAAATGTGTTGGCAGGGCGGTGCTTTGACTACACAATATCACTAAGTCGCGGAAAGGAATCGTTTGAGTATTATGAATATTTTTCTTAGATTGAATTAAATTGCTGCCATACCTTGCCACCGCCCGACAATAGCTTGAATTATCTAATCAGTTCACTACCCCAAAGCATTGCAGTGTTCTTTGAAGGATTAATCATGTATATTTTCGCGTCGCATCCATGTATAAATAATGGGACATCCTACCTTAACGCATTAGGATTGCGCGTACCGCACTGATGTGCTTCGCGGCCCGCACCGGTGCGAAAATTTGGAATTATTAGTGCATACTCTTCCAAAGCAACCACGTCAGTAGTTAATGCGGACATTTCAAATTCATACTGACATTGCTTAGGGATGAACATACTACGCAATACAAAATAAACACAGAGCAGTGGTATTTTTCCTCCTATAGTATGTAACATAGGACCGCAGTTAAACCACTGATATATTGTTATGATATGAAGACTTTCACTCCCCGTGTTCTTCTTAATACAAACTTACGTATTTCTTAGCTATGTAAATAGGTTAAACAAACAACCTGGATGATAAGTACCGATGCGTTACTGGGGGCCGTCCTGCGTCTTGTTTTAAAATTTCTCAATTGAAGTAACCAGTGTACTACGTAGGTCCATAACTGGAACGTGGAGACAATTATTGCAACTAAAATCAAGTATCATTAACTTTATTTTCTGATGCAAGCGAAGTTGTACTTTTTCAAACACATACTTTCATTCGAAAACACATATCGAGGGTATTTAACACCTGCTTAAGAAAATTCCATCCCTAATTGGTATACTAGCGCTGTGTACCGATAATACTGAAAGCAAATATTAATTATCATGGCTACAGCCCTCAAGCTCAAACCGAGAATCATATCCATGAGGTACACGCTACATTTTGAGTTCGGCAAAACGAACGCTACTCCGTGAGTTACCGTTCAGTATTGCTACGCATCTAACTGTTTGCAGACACGCAGACGCGACCCAACTTTAATAATGCTTCTTTGGTTCGCATGACAAAAGAATTTAGAACACGATTTTTTCTTGACTAAGGTGGTGTTTGACCAGAAAGTTTTTCGACAACACTTTGGTATCGCGCATTTTCAGTTGGTGGGGAAATCCTTGACTGGTTTAAGTGTTTGTGTGTTAGCTATGCATTGTAATTAGTCTCATTTGTCAACAAGTATTTGGAGCGGGCGGTTCATTTAACTAGTGTTTCACTGTATGAGTGATGTGTCGTGAAATCATCGTGACGCAATTTACTTAGCGTCAAACTCTGAAAATCCGGGGCAATGAGGCCATAAATTTCAAAGTCGGCATAAGGTAATGCCTGTATGAGTCGATCGATGACGTTACAGAAGCATGAGACATTTAAAGATGATAGTTATCTTGAAATACAGTGAACTGTTGATCATTTTTCCACCTAAATAACAAAAAGAGCGTGAACTTTGTGAAGGACGATTGAGCAGCTACTGAAAGGAAGACTACTTGAATAATATCTGAAGGAAGTTATTTGCTCAAAAAATAAATTTTCCACTCTACTGTACTCCCAATCAGCAGCCGGTCATGTCGGTTCGCTGCCATAAATCACACATATTTGTATCAGTCGCTAACTTAAACAAAATTATTCTTGATTTCCCTTAATGGTAAGTTAATATGGTGTGCGATGGTGAAGCGTGCCAATTGGAGGAAACTTTCGTCTTGCGCCTTTTCGGATCCAGATAATTTCCTGCACTGTAGCGAGCCATTTATGCAATGGGTCATTAGGTAATAATCTTGAATATCGATAGCAAAAATACCATCGAATCAGAGCTGTGGATTTCTTGCTTAACACCTGTTAACGCGATGCCGAAATGCGTTGGATTAACATTGATTGATTTCGAGAGTGAAAAATGAGTCTGGAATGCGAGCGAATACTATTTATATAAAAATAACGCAATATTTGTATGGCACCATAGGTACTGTCGAACGAATTGGAAATGGTTTTTAATTTGATGGAGTTGATTTATAGTGTAGATTTAAATTATGTTGGTCGCTCAAGCGTGTAAAAGTTGCTGCTTAGCTAACGGCGATTTCTCGGACAACAAATGCCTCATAAATGGTCGGCATGTGTGTTTGTCAACCTAAAAGGCTAAAGTCACAGGTGGCCTACTTACTTTGGCTTCAGGTTGTACGCTACAGGCCACGGGAACCAGTTTTCTTGGGTGCGGTCTACCTTTCAGCATCCCTACCTTTTATGAAAGATATCAGGTTAGTGCGGCATCGAAGCTTCGATACCAGGCACCCTCCTATCCATTTATATCCAAGTCTGGAAGTAACAAATGCTTACTTGTGTCTGTTCAGTTAAGTGCAGTTGAACAAGTTTGCTCTATGAATCTAAGTGCAGTCGATTCTGATGCTACGTCCTGCGTCGCCAGATAAATGTCAACTTAAAATAGCAGGAAATCGAAGTGGAAAGCCAACTTAATGCAGTGCAAATGCAAGCAAGTATGCATTGGTTACTACTCATAGGGATGAAATGAATTCCAGCAGCCAGATGCGAGAAATCGTATGCAAGAAGAACACAGAATGTGCGAATGTGCCGCGTCTGCCAGGATCTTCTAACTCTAACGTGGAAATATCAGGGCAATACCGAAAAGGTACCAGAGTGATTAAAATGTCTAACTGGAATAACCCAAGCGGCAAATTTACCATGAAAACCGCAACCTGGTTGTCAAGACCATACGCAAGTTAACCGCATACTCTACGCTATTTGCCGAGGCTGGTGATACCAATTAGTTTTATACCCTCATGCTGTTAATTATGCAGCGCTCCATGACTTCATTGCTACTCGCACCATGGAAATGGCGATTTGCTCCGGATAACATTAGCTAACTTCTACTCGTGCGAACTATTGTGCCATTCATTGATTTACTAACCATGTCGACGTGGTTTTCCTTGCAACCCCCGCTGTAAACTACCACTGCGCCCATTATGTGTAACATGCCCACATGTTCCATCATATACCAAGATTGGCCGATTTCAAGTCTTAAGGCGCCAACCCAACTTTTTATTCGCTGTGTCTCTATTTGTCTCAGGATGCATTGCTCTCGTAAGTTTATGAGGTGTGAGCAAACCAATCGCGTAGATTTCTCAAACCTATCAAAACGCGGAGTCAATGCCCCTCGCGGACCGCATTGTGTGATCCAGTTGTACGGTGGCAATCAAGGTTAATTGCCTCCTTCATCTGCCTTGTGAATACCTGGTTGTTTTGGGACTGAACGGGCAAAGTTGTGGTATGCTCTTACTATATTTTAATCGTTTATACTACTACCGTAATTGGCTTTCTTTCATACTTGAACATGGGAGGTTTTTTGAGTACCTCGTGCTCCAAGTGCATTTGCCGCTTACAAGTACTTTAGTAACTTAAAACATGTCATTTTTTAAAGAGCGTGCAGCTTCGCCCAAGTTGTTCCGTACATGCTTAGAATACACGACGTTTATATCGTTTGACTTATATACGGCAAATTTGACCTAGCATACATTAAGGGCTGCATTCAAACAAACTCTAATGAGGGACTTGGTCTGTTTCCAAATGCTAGCTACTCGTTACTCGAATCATTCAAACGGTAGCTCTGAATCGATGCCCGTGCAAACTTCTGGGCCGTTTCTTACTAATCGCTTGCATATTGTTGAGCTTACATTCCCTGTAAACTAATAAAGCACCTCTGCGATATGCATGCTTAACTTCCAGATTACTGTTACCGTTTGAAATTATGAGTCACGTCGGCGTTTGTAACAAATTTTGTTGCTTACTTTTAACGGTGAAATAATTTAGTTTCTAGTAATTTGCGGAATATATACACTCGTACGAAAGCGGTTCCCAAATGCGATGTAGTCAAACAATACGGTTTACAGTAACCTTTTTGCACTAATTGAGATTTTCTGCTCACCCCGCGAGCAGTTGTGATTGATTGGTAGCGCAAATCTTCTCGCCATACGGCCTTGTTTCGCAAAAGTTACGACGGAAAAGTCGTCGGATATATGCCTACAGAGCTGCAACCTCGCCCGCCTACCAATGCTCACACATTCATCTTAACATGTGATGGTTTTTGGGCTAGCATACTTACCAGACAGAAGCCACATCGCTTCCACATCCATTCCACGATAATTCACGGCACAATGCATGCTCCATCTACTTTTGTACAATTGTAGCCCAATGACATAGTTAGCCTAAGATGGCCCACGTTCTTCAAAACACACGCGTTGCATCTAGTGTTGAAATGCATTTGCTAACGCGGGTGCGGTATTTCAATATTTCAGGTGGGATCCCATCGGCGGCAGCACATTTGCCACTTCACAGCTTGGAAAGCACTCCCTGCGAGTACTCTATGCTTCTCAGCTATAGTTAGTTTGCGGGGAAGGCATATTCAAGTCAATTACTGAAATGTGTTTTAAGCGACCATCAAAATGCGATCGAAATTTGTATTGTGTCTGCGCTCTGTGTGCAGGCAGCGCATGATATAGCATTGGGCAGTGTTCTCAGCGAGTAATACGTTGGCCCATACACCATCTTTAGCAATTTAAAATAATTTCTTATGTTATGCTAAATAGTGAATTATCTGTAACAGTGAGACGTCCTTCATGATATCAAGTGCTACTTGAAAATTATATACACATCTAAGAAACCTTACATATATTTTTTAACTATTGACAGCTATAAATCTGCACTTCAAATAAATGCTCCTCTTTTATGCGCCATATCCTCCTTTAACTATGGCCTAAGAATTGTCAAACATATAAAGCCTAAAGGGGTTATATTAAGACATTTTATAAATATGGCAACAGCTGCAAGTGTTGGAATTGTTAATATATTGTTAGTTATTAAGTGCATGCATTTTATCAATGTCTTAAATTAGGCATAAGATAGTGTTTAAATGTTAACCTTGTACGTCACTGAATAATAAAAGGTCATATAGTGCAGGTAAAAAGAGATTGCTTCACAAGTCCCGTGGGATGTTTGAAGTGAAAACAAACATGAGTGTAAATCGTCAAATTAAGCATCTAGGGATTAAGATGCCTGCTTCTTGAAAACATTTCAGCATGCACATTGAAGTGTTACTGTAGAGTAATATAGGGAAATGATATGGGGAAGTTATGTCTTAAGAACATAAGAAAATACAAGGCTTAATCGTGCGCCGCTTTCAAGTACTAATGTAATTAATGAAAGCAGTTGTAGTATATCCGTACGATATTCCACAGCAGCAGCGCGTAATCAGGTAAAGCACAAAAGCTGAGAAATTACAAGGTTTGTCCTCTTTTGATTAACGTAAACATTACTAATTATATAGCCTAATGCAAGTGGATGAGCGAATCATCCAGACGTCTTTTGAATACTGTTAGCGTGGGAGAAGAAACAACGAATGTGGGAAGAGCGTTCCAGTGTTGGCACACACGAAGGGAAAAGAAATTTTGGCGGTTATTTAGCAAACTTACTAATCAAAGTGCGCGCTTTACTTTCAGGAGGAAATTTTGTTTTATAAAGCTATTACTTCTTTATCACCTTCATATTAAGATCAAACAAAATACAAACTGAAGATTAGTTACATTTAATGCCACGAGTAAGTGGAGCAATTTCCTAGGTATTTTATAGTTTGTGGCTACGTAATGAAACTAGGTATAATGGCTTACTAGTTTTCTCGAAGTTGCACAAATTGCTGTGTATATTAAAACAAATATATAACATTAACTATAGAGGACTTAATGATGACTTGCCAGTTAGCAAAAGGACATACTATACGGACATTTTGGTTTTCTACGTCATTTTCTGTATTGGAACATTATACTTTTCATATAGTTGACGTTTAATTCAGCTCGAGACTGATCGTTGCGCTTTATTCTCAACAATTGGCGGTGACTCAAACCTTAACTATTATGCAGGTATACGTGAACGACAATGTTTTCATTAATGCTATGCGAAAAATGTTTCATATTTCGTGTGCTTTGTGAAAGAAAGTAATCATAATCTAATATTGTTCCAAATGCGCTAATGAGCATTTTTAGAAGGTTCCGTTCTACGGCTACATACAATTTTTCTTTCGCTGTTTTACCAATTTGCGTAAATTTATAATATGTGTCCTTAGGAAAACTGCTAGTACGTGTCATATACGAGCAATGTTATTTAGGGTTGTAAGTGAAGCAATCAATGGTCACTGTATTTTACAAATTTTCATCAAAATTGATGCACTGATAATTTGCCTTTGAAAAATTTATTGCTGTTAACATTCTAAAGTAAGGAAGCAAATTTATTTCAATTGTGATATATTAATTACGAGTCTGATATAAATTTTCTCAGTATGCACAATGTGTCAATGTGTCTTGCGTTACTATACGAGCAGTAAGTAATAACGTTTAGTACTTTAAGGGTAAGTTAGCCGAATGAACCATACCGATCTGTATCATATACGCGAATTCTGTGTATACCGGTTACATATTGTTCAGGTTACTTATAGTTTCGAGTGCACGAGATTTGTGACTTTATAGAAATGTTTAATATATAACAATGTATTATTACGTTCGCACCATTTGTGACATTTTAGTCAAAAATGCTTCCGAGGTCCGAGGATATGACGATCAACAATTAGCAGTATGATTTTGGGGCAAATAGCTAGTTGATATTCAACGATATTTAAAACCAAACTTTTGGTTTTTGATGAAAACTAAATTGCAATCTTTGTTTTCTATCAAATGTGCACAAACTAGTGGGTGCTGGATAATTATAATTTGGCTCAACTTGCTGAAAAATGAAAGAATTATAATTGTTATTCGTATTATCCAGAACAGCTACTTTCAAATGGATAATGCGACTATTTAAGTTACATAAGGTTAGTCAAAAAAGGAGTTTACATGTTTATTCCCAAGTGTTTGACGAATCTAAGTCCAAGTACGCAAATGTACTAGTCACTTGTTGTAGTATCTGCACCGATCCAATCAAAATTTAGTATCAGGCAGAAGCCCACGGTACCTTTGTGTGAGATTGAAACATATTGTCCAAGTACCATTGTTTTCCTAATATAACTGGCATACCGTGAATTCACGTACCTAATTGTTTATCCATGCTATTGCGCTAGTTCTGCAAAAGGCGTTGATACATTTTAAATTTCTGGTAATATGGTCGGTTTTATTTCCTCTTTTCCATTACCGCGGCAGTCTAAGTGCCTAGTTGTTCACCGTAAAAGCAACGTAACATAATCAGCACTGGGAAATTACAAAGGTAATTTGATTTGCCGCTTGTAAGTAGACAAGTGTCCGAATTATTGCAAAAATAGAAAAGAAGCTTCACTATTTCCACTGCTAAAGGGCATACTGTTAACTAATGAACATTACTACCGAAATGTTTTAAAACAGAAGCATTTGGTGGTCATAAAATAAGGATTATTAACTTTGTATTATCTTATAAGCCGTGTTCGGTTCTATGTTTGTCAGCAATTTGTAATTTCTTTCATTTTGTCTGCATCAACGCTTCAGTGTTATTATTTATAGAAAAGTGGAATATTTAGATTTATATTAGGTGACTGTCTCATGGTTTTGCTGTTGACAATAATAAACTGGTAGAAAAATCTGCATATTTATATTTATCAATACAAGACTAGCTAAATTATTTCGTTTAATAAATACAAACAAGACGTTATTTTTCTGTATGTCCGATTATTGGACTTTATCAATTTCTTTATCAAATCTGTTAAATTCATTTTGCTCTTTCCATTTATATTTCCATCATTTGGTTCAAGTAGAAATATTTTTCTTCTTAGTAGCTATGATGCCACGAGTTTATTCAGCAACACAAAAACTATTGCTTTTATACGAACTTGGAGAAAATAAATAAATGATGGAAAGCAAACTGGTTTTCAAATGCTTTGGACAATGGCGATTTCTTCTCATGACGTTGATGGATCACTGCACGCAATCCTGGACACAATCGAAAAATCGGCTTATTATTAGTCATATAAAATGTGGAACCAGTATTGCAATTTACCAATAAAATTTTGTAGTAAGTCTCTAGATAAAGAAGCGTGAGATCATTGTCTTCGTTAGCGCGTTCATACACAATTATTGTGTTGTTAGATATGCGATGGATTAGTGAAGGATTTCAAAAAACTGCACTGCGAAAATTCCAATGGCAGACCGATTAGAAGGCATAAGACAGTGCAACTTTTGAAGCAAAGTAATAACAGGTTTAACATTTAAATGCGTTGGGTGTACTTGTTTCTCTCCACTTTGTTTCTTGGCGTTATCATGAGGTAACCTCCTTGCTTTAATTCTCCTCTGCGGACTTTTCTACCCATGCATCCTGCAAGCAGTTTCATCTGCGTGCTCTGCACTTATTGTGTTATTCTCACCATCAATCCCTACTTGCCTTTTCATTACCCATTCCACCTCGTTGTGCATAGTGTATATATGCGTTTTCCGCTCTTCTGCCTTGTTTGATCTTGTAGCTGTTCTAAAGAACACCAATTCAAGAGCCGTCGAACATACATATTTGCTAACGTCATTCATTAGTGCTTAATGTAATGCGTGTGGTTGAATCTACGGACCTAAATACCTCTCGCGTAAGACCAATTTCATATGGGCATTTTGATGCCTGGAGGATTTATGTTAGACGGTACGGAAAGCGGATCTATCAGTTGGTCCACCACGTGTACTAGAACACTTTGAAAGCACCAAAGTCTGTTTAACCAAGCTGTATGTGTAGGACACATAAGATCTAGAAAAACTGGATCAACGTATTTTTACCGTATCTATTTACTGAGGCAAATATTTGTAAAAATTCTGTGCCCAGCAACCCTGAGAAATAAATATATGTCATACACGAATACGCATACCCTCTTAACTCAAAGTAAGGCGCAGATATACCGACTCATGTTTGCTATACAATTATGTAACAATGATTGATTATCAAGGATTGTTCCCTTTCCATTCAGTTTTTATGAGTTAGAACTCATGTAGGATTAACCGGCATGCTGCTTAATCGCATTTTAATGGTACATGTCAGTCCAAGACAGACAGGAGTTTTATCAGCATGATAAAATGCTGGCATAGTTGCAGTCCATTATTTGTCCTGCTTGCTACAGTATGTTTAGTAGTACCCGGTCGGCAAAATTAAGTAAACCTTACTCATCAAAATCAATATAACCCTGCTATCAACACATTTGTAAGCTGTATTAGGTATCAAACATCCTAAAAAGTTACTGCTATTCACCTTAGTTGATCATATTTATTCAGCATCTTATCGTCTTCCTTAAAAAGCAACGTGCAAGGAGATGAGAAGTAATGGGAGCCTTGCTCCACACATACCTCACACAACCGAAAAAACATTCTTGTGAATTTTCCTTGAACTGTGTGACATATTCATCGGATTGATACTTGTGATTCAACATAAAAAATGTACCCTCAAAAGTGATAACACTGGTAAAACCATAAATGCAGTCAAATTAACGATCCAACGGATTTAGTGAAAGCAACCGATGCACCTAACGGATAAAATTCATTGCAGCATTTTGGAGAAACGCATTTTGGAAAATAAGACGTCGTACCTTCGATTAAAAGTAGCTGTCCGACGCTCTCTTTAAACATATTGTATAGGCTGTGCAGGAATAGTTTATGAATCGAAATATCGGTAACCCACTGTATATGTGCAAAAATGAGGTTCACTTAAGCCTGAGGATATAAGGAACTTATTCTAGTATCCTTACTTTAGAGCAAATGCGTTAATATATTTAATGATATTTTACTCCTACTCTGCAACAGGCAATTTGGTTCAACGGCTAATCGATTGAGTTGACGCTTTTCTCATGACTTCAACGAATGTTGTCAAACGGTTTCCAACGTGTTGACCTAAGTAAAGATAATGCAAAGTTCTCAAATCATCCCCTTACATATTTAACCATTTGGCTAATCAACATAAACGACGCAAGCACGCACACAAATAAACCAGTAGCGTTTTCTCAGAATACAGTTAGTACACGAGTAGTTATATAGTGATACAATAGCGATACCGCGTACATTATATACTTTATTTAGTATACATAATAATGAGTGATGCATAAACATGTAAAAGATCCTTAATCGCTAAGGTACATAAGTTGCTTGTTTCAGTGTCCAGGCACACCTGTAATTCAGAATGAACACTCATGCACACTCCGGAACAAATGTCTATCAGCATGAAGTTCCTGATAAGCCTCCAAAGTGTACTGAATCATGTCTTCAACAATGGGTGGCTTCCCTGCAAAAACCGTATCCTTTACAGTTCCCGAGAAAAAGAAGTCCAAACGAATTGAATTTAGCGAGCGTGGTGGCCTGTCGACGACATCACGGCGTCCAACCCATATTTTGAGAAAAGTTAAGTCAATTAGTACACGCACTCTGAGTACACACTGACCTGGGGTCCCATCTTGATGAAAACAGAAAACTTCATTTTTGCATTGTTTACGTACCCGTGGTAATTTTTTATCTTTTAAAATTTTCAAATACACCGTTTGTTCAACGTTTTTGTGCTGAATAATTGGCCGAAAAACATGGAAGAGCGGAATATAATGCTACCTCATATTTAGTGATTTGAAGGTAATCGATTTCATAGTAGACAAAAATGTGTCGTTTCAATACATTCGATAATTTACAGTGTGGTTTGTCTGATCAAAGCCTTTTTAGAATACCGTCACCCTCAGTTTCTCTGCTCAGGATGTTTTCAAAAAATTGCAAACGACGATCCGAGTCATCTGCACATGTACGCATATATAAATTTACACTCGCACGAATCTTCAGAAGCCTCATTGATCTGCTCTCAATACTTATTTCAGATTAGGCCCTGTGTTTCGATTTATGTAGGCTTTGAGCAAAAATTAAATAACTACGCATTCACATTATTCTGTGGTCACAGAAGGTGGTCCACCAATTCTCGGTGCATTGTGGAGACTCTCTGTCCGTTTAAATTGGTCACGTAGTTGCTACATTGTATGCCTTGTTTGGGGAGGTGTTTCAAATGCTTTCATCCACAGTTAAACATTATATTCAGTCTTCCAGTATTGTTTTAACATCTACTTGCCCTGTTCATCCGTCAAATTATCCACAATGCTTAAGTTGCTAATTTAATTGAAAGAATCAAAAAGAAAATATTAAAAGTATAAATAGTCAACAAAATGAATAAAATTTCATGTTACAAATTTTACTACCGTTGCATTATTGTGTACCTATTTTGAACCCCATTGTTTATGCTTTGCATTGTCTACTTTACACGAGTTAGCTTGACAATCACATAACCAGTTATAATCAAAAAATGCAGGCAACAATGTAAGCACTTTATTAAATCTAGTAGCGCATACTGTTCAAAAATAATGCGGCTTCCGTTGTCTTTAAAGCCATATTTTCCTTGCAAACTTTGGGCATTGCATAAAAATCAGAAAACCATTTCCCATTTTTACATTATTTTCATATTGCATATTTATTTTCATACTATATAATTAACTTACGGCTTTTACATGTCCTTAGACAAATGTGTGCTTTATTATAAAATTCATGTATGCATTATATATAGGTACATGGAGGGCGTATGACTAATCTAAGAAAACATGTTAAATTTCTTACAATACTATACTGCAGTCATTTTTATTAGGCTTTTTAGGTAAATCGGAGAAGGGGTTTTATCTTCTCCGGATCTCTTCGCACTTCTTATCAAGAATTACGGTAGGTGTCGCAGTTAAACATCAGCAAATCCTATCGTTAACGATTTTGAGACAGGGCAAATGAGAACCATAAGAGAGGAAAATAAGTGATAACACTGAATATTCAAGGTTGAATCGTCGGGTTCGTGGGCTAGTGCCCGATAGCCAAACTAATGAGATAAATAAGAAAAAAATTATAAACTGTTAATGATTTCACAGTTAACCTCATCCTTTTTAAAATGCATATTGTCTGTGCTTTCAATCGTTTAAACTTCCCTAACATTCCCCTCATGGCAAATAAATTAGAACAGCAACTTGTTTTCTATTCAATAATAAAAAATACGTAGCTTTATAAGGGGTTGCCAAATCGCTAATTCTAAGAATATCTTTATTTTTATCGATATAGAAATTCTGTCCAAATATGGCGGACATCATATTTTACCAAATATGTCTTGTTTATGCTTGAGTGGTGTACAGTTGTGCGATTTTGTAGTTTTTGCTGTTTCAAGGGTGTGAATTTACACGGTCGTATTTTAACGCAGTGTGCACTGGTTAGATTAGTGAACGCTCAAAAAAATTAAGGTGTACCGTTGTGCTTTATGTTTTTTTTCTCCATCAAATGTTGTCTGGTCCTTTTTGGAACAAGCAAAAACGAATTACTTTCAAGATAACCGGGTCATCATCCTTCTCAAGTTTAGGCAATTGGGAAGCTAAACACGAAGGGCCTTTGCGTTATCGCAAGATCTGATTGTAGCATATATGATAAAGAAAAATTTGTATGGAATACTTACCCTGCTCCTGGTATACACTCAGGGTAAACATGTTATTGCCTAGCTGTAATTCTGCAGCAGGTAAAAAGCAGTGGACGTTTATGTGAATAAACTTGTACAGAACCAGCAGATTATACTTTAAACTTCTTGTCCATGGCAGAAGTAGCTTGAATCGTTGGTAACGCTCCCGATAGTTCTAATTGTAATTCGTGCCTAACAGACTATTTATAAATGATCTTTATATAATTTCCAGTGGGACACGGTCAGCTTCCTCATTCTGCCGCAAATGAAACCGCAATATTCTAAAATGACGCGAGTTTAGATTTTGCAGACTTCCTCTCTGGCGGAGTTATGTGGATTTTATACAGTACATTAAACACTGATTTTCTTGTACTTGCCTGCTGGTATTCCATTTGATCGGAAAAATTGAAAGTGCATGTATTCTTGATTACGTGGTCGCTGGTACAGAGCTGTATACAATGGACTTCAATCTTGATTTTAATTGATCTCTCGGGTATCGAACAATCGTGATACATTATGCCAGATATTTTAGACGCGAAATTCAACATCATATTTTAACACTATTTCTCAGGGGAGTGGAGGTCTTCCTCTCTGGGCAGTAGTGCACCTTGCATTTCAGCTCTTCGGGAATCTGTAAAATATCATGACGTCATTTGCATATATGAAAGGCATGCTACATATAATAACCACACTGTTGTCATTACCGTACAGTAAAAGCAATAACGGACCAATTGAGCACCTTTGGATAACAATACTATTGGTTGGGACTTGGGGAAGACTCGTTGTCAGCAATGGTAACTACCTGTGAACGGCCGCTCAAGTGTGACAACAGCCAGTTTAGGACTGGATCATGGATTCCAAGGAAGAAATCATTTTCCTCATCCGTTTGTTAGGTACATAAAAAATACATTTTCCTCGTCTAGGAACAGAAGTATGATTGCCCAGCGAGTTAATAGAATCCGAAACATGGTTTGGATAATGAGCTTGACGGGTAATCACGATGCTTTGTCCAAGAAAGAACGATGCCTCCTGTCGATCAGCTACAGCGAATTAATGCATTTCATCACACCCAATTTCAGTTTCTCTAGTAACCTTAATAATACAAGAGGGTAACAGAACGTCTAATAATGGTTAATTTCCAGTTTGGATTCTCCCTTTTGATGGCACATAATGATCAATATGTTTTTTTGGTCTGGAAAGTAGTTTGATTCCAACGAAAGGGTAAACACATTTAGCAATAGCAACGGCATTTCTGGCCCTACCAGATTTTTGACGGCAAGTGGGTTAATATCTGAATACAAATGGGAAGACCGTTGGCTGGTACGGATAGACAAGTAAATTTTCGCAGGGCGTTGATTGTTTGAACCCAAGGAGTGCTTTTACCGGGACGGTCTGCAGGCTCTTGGTAGCAGCGAAAAATGAGCTAAGTGTTGTACAGATGTTAGCTGAATCGCGAAGGGAATGTCCGGCTGCAGTAACCACTCCAGCGATCAAGGGTGAGTGTTTGTTATTTCTGCGATTCAGTAATTTGACAAGTACTTTCATTTTACATGTCCTTCCTTGAGCTGTTTGTTCTTCGTGCATAAGCTTTGTCAATGGTATGTGATTGACCCTGTCAATTTTGTTGTGCACACTGAAATTGTCCCGCCTTTCTTTATTGAACAAATATTCATCTGTTTTTCCGTTTGACTAAACGCATGAATGCGTCATTTTGGACACGTTTAAGCCCCTTATGTTGTGGAGTAAGGAGAGCAAAGGACTGATGGACCTGAGGGTAGAAATAATCCAAGGCGATGCACAAAATGTAAGTGATGAATGATGCGTCCCAATCGGAAGATCGAAATATCGTTGGAACTGTTTCCGTTACGCACCATATGTTGCAATTTGCTGCATTAGCCATATATGAGGACCGATTTAACTGAATTGATTAAATGAATCGTACCATCCTATGCTTGCTATCAAAGCGTTTACCTAATGCCATTTTATTGAATTTGTGACCCCATATCGTATGTCTGGTCAAGTATACTGGTCATTCGTGGTGATTCGGTTAGCCATTATATCCAACTACCATTTTGAAAAATGCTGCCTGCAGATGAGAATGGTTGGGAGGACCAGGTAATAGTTAATGGGTTGAAATCACCAGCAAGTATCCTCTGGATGTCTAGCCTAAGAGCGAAGGGTTGTAAAAATATCCGGGTAGAATATGAGAACCGGTTTTTGAGACGGACGAGCGGAGAGAATCGGAAACATTTTAGGTGTGGATGTTCAAGAAGCTCTGCTGCAAATGTACGGTTAAGTGAGATAATTCATCTCTTTTGTCTGCGCCGGCATTTTTTAGAAAAACTAATACTAAGGATGCATAAGCTAGAATCTAATCTAACGTACGTAAACCACGTTTAGGTAACTAGGGTTGCTTCTATTTTGTTGTTATGCACCAGCATGCTTAAGATATAAAATGCTTGGTAATTAATCTGGCAGTAAGTCGAAGTACAGGAAGCGTACTATTATGCGTGGGGTCATCGTGTCGTGGTACATTGAGACAAACGTTGTTTATCCAGGTACTATGGGGGCAGGAGATATGAGTGGGGTCGTCGGGTCGAGTCTATTATCAGCAGGCGTCATGGTATGGGTAACATGTCATGTGTGGTTGCCGATATTGCCTTCGAGAGGGAGTTGCATGAGGGAGCGGGACAATTTTGCGATTGGCGTGGCAGTTTGTTAGCGGTGTCCGCTAAAATTTGCAGGAAGAATGGGAACAATTAGTTGGTTTCTACCGGGTATATGAGGAGTGGGATTGGCTGAGGTCCCATTCTAGGCTGAACGATGAATTTTATATCCAGGAGTACTGGAAAATTTTGCACACATTTCAGCAGGAATAGGAGGCGGCCTAGTCTTCGTGACATAGTTCATCCGGTCATAATTACTTTGACTGATTTTGTGGTATGAGAGTAAACCTTGACCATAAATATCCAAATAATATTTATTTCTGCTATTTTGTCGGCTCATAATGTCGCTTTCTGTAGTGTTCGTATGATGTATGTTGGTAGATCTTATCAGTTTCTACCACGTTCTTCACAGATTTGGCCTTTGTTGGAACTGGTTAGTGGGTTTGGGTATTCCACCTTAATGTATTGAATGCCTACGTGGAAGTTTGGGCGTTGAGTTCAGCTGGTGTGCTGCTATAGCTCCCTTGATATTCAGCTATTTCCAAAGTTTAGGAGACAGTCCCTCAATTAGCATCGATGCATTTAATTTGGTCAGTTCACATGCGTCAATATTGGATTGCAAGTAGTAGGAAGTTTCTTAGGGTACATTACAATATCGTCAGGAAGGTTTGTGATTGTGGTTCTTTTCATAAGATGGATGCTGTCGAGATTCACTTCGAAGGGCCAGGTTGCCTTATTAGATAAGTTGAATTTTGAGCTTTGTTCTGAACCCTTGACATAACTAGCCTTTTGAGCCGGTGATGGTGACGAAGGATCAATAACAGACAATAGTAAAGACAAGCTATCTGGTTGTATCCATAGGTTCTCTTTTCAATCCGCCTGGCTAAGTTGAGCTGATTACTCAAAAATCTATTCGCAAATTCCTTAGTTGAAAAATGTAAAAATGGTGTAGGCAGCAGTGTAGCGGTGCTTTTTTATAGGACCAAGGTATTTGCATCCGACTTCGGACACATTGCTGGCCCTAAGTCCTGCAGTTTAAACTTTGCCCGACCAAAATATATAAGGGATTTTGAATGCGATCACATTTTTCGTCTTTGAATTCGTTCACGTGCCTCAGAAGCAAGTGAGATAATTACCTGTCCTGTCCTTCCTATGTAGCTAATTAAAGCATTATCATGCGTTGCTGAGATTGTGTAAATAAGCCAGGTGATTATAAGTCGTTCGACAATTGACATTTTATAATTTACGAGATCTGGGATTTCTGCGATTTAACCTTCTTACTGAGTTATGAATAAAGAGTAGCATTGGGATATGGACAATATCGCATTTCATTTGTGATCTCAGTTTTTATTGGCTTTATTCAATTGGTTTACGAAACATTACTTTTTGTCTGTCGAGTAAGGCTAGCGCTTGTCAGCGTCATACTTATCTGACCTGCATTGTGCGAAGGTTAAACGTAGTAGCTAGATATGGTAGGTGCTTCAGCTACGGGTAAATAACAATGCAAAAATATGCGCATACGATACTTAACAACCAGCTTATAGTTTGCGCTGTCGGTTCAGCAGGGGCTAGTGCCTGCTGATGTTAGTTAAATCCACAGAGTTGCACTTGTCGTGTTTTTCGTGCATTCCGGTTCCGCCTGAGTTTATGTGACCGTTGCACACAGGTTAGATGACTGTAGATTAAATCTAGAATGACGAACATAGCCGGTAGTTAGACCAACCAATGAGATCTCCCAATTTAGCTGCGGAATGTCTAAAAAGTTTGCACAGGTTGGTAAATAAGCTAGAACAAAGTTATTTGTGTGCAATCCACACCTGAAAATATGTGTAACACAGCAATTTCGAATCAAAAATGGCACCCAACATTGTAAAGTAGAAATAAATACCACAATTACAACAAACATTTATAGGATTAAGAATTACTAAATAATTTCAACCACACTGCACTAGCATTGTAAGGAATTGTACGAATTATGTTTCTGGATTTATGTAAATTCCAACAGATTATCTTGTTTTAATTAATATGGTCAAATTGTGTTGCACTTACAACAATCTATGTACTTAAATTTATGCTTCAAATTTCCACCTGGCTAGACAATCATTGCTAATATATCTTGCAATCGCAGCACACAAGTGGAAACCTTTAACGCAATCGCTTAAAACGGGTAAGTAACTGCTCCAGTTATCAGACGCTCCGATTTTCATTGGACATTTTTAAGGGGAGATCCCTGTTCCTACTCGTTTAAAGCTTGCGTGTTTATGCAGAAGCTGTGAGCAAACAATTTCTTAGAGAACAATATTTGGTCTCTAATGAGGATACTAAATCATTGCACTGTTCTCAGCTTTTAATAATTTTAAATATACGGAGCTACGTTAGACTCATCATTTTTGCAGGTTTGAATGAAATATACTGGAGGAATTGTGCATATATTATTGGCAATAATTTGCACACATTCTTCCTGAACTCACCTTGTAGATGCTTGAAAATATATGTAAGTAGTCTACGATAAAATTAATAAATGTTATGCTATTTTGGTCGCTAACTGTCGAAACGTTTATTTTTAAACGCATGCGAGTTTATAAATTAAAGCAGTAATCTTAAGCTAATTAAGAATTTAGTCACGTAATGATTCATTCTTTTATTTCATAAGGTGATAATATCGAGGATATAGATATATGTCTGACTCTTATGATTTAGCAAGTTTTACCAAGCAAGTATTTTTCTATATTTCACCACACTCGACTCAAGGAATATCGAGATTTTCGACAATGGAAAGAATCCACTTTGTTTAGTAATTTTACAGTTTAAACCAGGAGCATATAGAAACAGCAAAAAAGCCAATAGTTAAATGCTATTTGTAGACCACATTATGATCACTGTATTGCAAAATAGTTATTACACACAAAATTTGATAAAAGGACAATTATTGTAAACTGCACCATTTGCTATCAATATCATAATGTTACAAAACGTTTTTTATACTCTCCTTATCTGGTGAATCTGATCCAATATAATCGCAAGCCAATCCGGATTACTTTAAATGGTTAAGCATAAACATACTTGCAGAAATGTACAAAAAGATACGCGTTTCAAATAAACATAATGAAGGCAAAACACAAAACATTTACATGGTATTGCAAGTTACAAAATAAAATAGGAAATCATTTAATTAATGCCTCAGAAGCAAACTGAAAGGATAAGCAGCAAATCCTGCAATACAGAATGCAAAGTTTTAATAATTAATGCTTCCGCAATTCCAGTATATATGATTATTAGAGGGGTTTAAAATATCCATGGAAAATGATATATGCTAAAGCCTGATATGATGTATAACGTAGATATACACTTTACAAAATTGTTAAATTACACTCTTACCCTCTTGGCAGTTTATTTGCCATTTTCAATAGTTTATATTATTTTAAAAAGTTTTAATGGCCTATTTTATTTTTAAATGCACATAATTTACCGCAAATAAATTTGTATTGATTTAGATGCTAATATATACCAGCTTTAATTTATTTTCCTGTATTTTATCAAGATTCAGCCTCCAGAATGTTTGACATAATGTTGCTTAATTCCAAATCAGTGAGCAATAGACTGTTTTGAGTTGTGTAGGTGAAAAGTGCTCACATCTGTGCTAAGTTAGTTAGCCACCAAAAGTTCGTCAAACACTTACCGACCGTTTTCCATTCAGGAATCGTCAATAACATGCGATTTATCCAAATATTGTTGGGCACATATTTGCAACTCGAGGTTTTACAGTCATTATTTGTGACCATCGTATTAGGGAGGCATAAACAGCCGTTCTGACTTGGCTTTCTAATGTGGAAATACGCAGGCAACTGAAAGCTGACTTGCAAGCTTCTGCCGTGCAGAGTTATAGGAGCCTCTGCACGGTTATATATGTCCCTTGTAGCTCAGTGATATAAACTGAGTCTAGCTGTGATGCATTTATACGTACAATTTATGAAAATCATACGCACCTCAACTGTAAATTTTAAAATCACTTAGATCACTCATGAAAAACAATGGTTGAAATTTCATCCAATGCTTCCTTAGAACGAGAAAAATTAGGAGAAATTTAGAATGTTCCTTTGGACTGTTGTTTATATATATACAGAACATTGAGAACCGGTGTTTAGTGAAACGAATTGTTATAAAGTAATTGCTTTTTTAGGAAGTTAACATTTTACATCTTGTCATTCGGTCTCACATTTTTATATTGTATACTGATAGCATTTAAAATAACAAAACATTTTCTGATTATTTAGAGAAAATTGACATGTTTACTTGTTTGCATGCCTCACACGTATTATTTTCCTTATTGCAAAGTTAGACGGTGCAAAATTATTTAAAAGAATTCTAATTTGAACGTAAAGCATCCTGTAATCGACATTTGAGACGACATTTCCGAATGATATCCCACCAATATTTTTCAACAAATTAACTGATAAACAGTACGTACTCAGATGAAGAACAGAAGAGGTTCCCAGACAATATCTGTCAAGTCATTTTTCACGGTAAAGCTATGAATTCCTCCAATTTTATAAAATACTCGCAATACTGCGCTGCCAAAGTTACACACTTAAACCAATCATTATGGATTTTGGAATAAATAAAATTGCGAGAAAATGATTCAGCGGCTAATAGTTGGTTACATTAGTATTCTCGTGTATTTAACATCTCGTATTTTAAAGTTACAAGAACATGTTTCATACCATATATAAGGGAATTCGTGGAATTCAATTTCATCCATCATACAACATGCTACCGAAAAGGACTTCAAATAAATACATGCCCACACTGATAAAAATGAATAAGATGGGATTATTATTTTCTTGCAAAAAGCAGTGGTGGATCCATCCATAAAATTATTCGTAAGAATTTGTGTCTGTTAATTCAAACAGCTCGACGGACGCACTTTTATAAAACTTATACTTTAGTTAAAAATATAATGAAAGAAAACAAGTAAAATAGGAGAAATTACTTAATGAAATGCAAAAAATAGTATGTTTAAACTAGGAATATAAATTAACAGGGTCCTAAAGGCTCTGACTTCGACACATTTTCAAAGATTCACATTTAGTTAAAATTTAGTGAAAAGCGCAGAGAGAAAGCGAAGACTGGCAAATGCACGCATTTCGTATTGTCTCGTCAGTGCCTTTAACAATAACTCGCGATAATATTTATTCAGTGAAGGGTGCGACCAAACGTGCATACAAACAGACAAATTGACCAGCACATGTTGAGAAGGGTGTTCACCCCTATCCCCAAGGCAGTCCAATGCTGACCGACAATTGTTTCTGAAGGCAAAGCATCGGCTTAATCCGGTTAATTGCAATTGCCTCTGCAAATCGGAGGAGGCGAGAATTGGTGTGCTGTAATAGGATTGTCAACGCCGAATTGACCTCGACTCGGTGACATGTGGTTGATAAGTGTCGGCCGATCGAATAGACTGGTGGCTTACGCAGACAAGCAGCTTGACTCTGGCCAGTTTCCGGCCTGCCAGCTTCCAGTCTATTTCTTATTTGTCTATTTGTTTTTGTATGTATTTCGCGCCCTTCACTGAATAAATATTATTGCGAGTTATGGTTAAATGCACTGATGAGACAATACGAAATGCGTGCATTTGCCAGTCTTCGTCTTTTTACGACGCTTTTCAAATTACTATAGGGAACTAACTGTTGAAAATTTTATTTAGTTTTAATTAGCTGTCGCAATGCTATACATGTAATTTTTGTTATATTGTCAGTTATTCGCTTATGTTTCTTAAAATATTACTTGTTTCTTTTCTTTGGGTTGTTTATTGCTAATTTATTTGCACCTGTTAGATACCGAGACGAGCTTGTCGATTCTTTCTTATTATTTTACTGCAAACTGAATTCAATGAATCTAATGCAAGCAGTATTGCCAAATTTTTATTTTACATGACCTGTTCACCACAGTTTGTTTAATTTGGAAAGTTGTCGTAATTTATTCCTTTGATAGACCATATTGCATACATACGGCTGTGTACAGTAGAAGATTTTCAGCGCTTTACCGCCGATGGTTCTGTATATCTTTTGTCCACTAGGTAGGTAAGCGTGTAACATCAGTGAGAAACACTTTCAAACACATCCATATTAAATGATACAGGACAAGGACTCTCAAGTTCCAAATAAATCATAAAAACGGATGCCGAGAAAAACACGTAACAATACGCTTAAATACTGACCATGAAGTTTGAGATAAAACAATATTTTAATTTTGGTTTGCAAATAAAGCATTCCTAGTTAGGGTGCCACCATCAAACTAAGAGTGTTTTCGTTATTTGTCACACAATTATTCAAACACATTTGCTTAATACAAGGCTAGAATTAGTAATAAGTGGATGTTCGTCAGTTGTAATATAAGATTATGTTCATTATTTATAGGAACTTCGTTAAATCTGTGTTCCAGCGCAACTAATTTCCTGCAACTTGTCATAAGACTACGCCTGTTGTGCGTACACAAAAATAACAACTGGTACATAAAATTTCCTGGAATTTTCTAAACGTTGACTTTTAGCGTGATAATTTTCTCTCTATATAATATACCTCTGGTCCGACGCTCCAAGTTTTACTCAGTCCAACACGTAAAGCGGGTAGTTCTAGTTCCCTTGCGATGCCATGCTAATTAATTGTTTCTTAGGTGCCTGTACGCTTATATCACAAAAATATATTAAGGCGCTAGGCTATGGACAACAAAATAAAATAGACTACGTTCGGATAAATAGTGCCAGACAGAAAGACGTATAACAGGTAGTAACTAAATTAATCCGATAGACACAAGCCTATCCTTTGACGTGTCACATGAATGACAACGGACCGAGTATAATAATCCTTATTAGTAAACGTCGTACTGATCATCTATAGTCGCCCATACCGTCATCTACCTGGGTACCGGCCTGAAATGTTGAGCATTGCATATTATACTTGAACTATACAACTACAGTACTAAGGATAGCAGATAGGTTAACAATTGCGTTGCCAGTTAAATACAACACTGGTCGACTGATGTTGTGAAAGAGCAAGTTAGCCAAATCTGCACTACACTCTCGGTGGTGACTTCCAATGTACTCCGTGTCCAAATACCACAATGTACTAATGTACGCGCGGAGCCGTAACGTAAAATAAATACATGGTAGGCTGCAGGATGCGTATATCAAAAATAACCCAGTATTGTTCCAATTTAACTAAGTAGGCAAGAAAACTTGGTAGGGTACTAGAAAACTTAAGACATCGATGAACAACGAGGTAACATTAAGAGGATGCAACATGTTAAGTAGATGCCGTCGGCGTAGACATCTTAGGTTGACTTGTTATAAGAACGTTCGCGGATCGGTTAAACACTGATAGACGGAGGTCAATACATAAAATTGTAAACCATAAAAACTTTTGCAATTTTGTAAAATAGTATGTTAAATTCAACGGCAAATAGGCAGGTCATATAGTAAATCGTATACCACATAGCCATAATAAAATCTTAAATAACTTTGTCGTTGAAATACGCCTCTAAATACAACTCACATTTTCACAATAATCACACAAATAGAAACCAGTGGCTTGTTTAAACTATCTAGTGACAATATGAAACTGATTGCCATATAACAAATCGATTCTACTCATATCAGATTATAGCAATTTAACCTTCGTAGGTTTCTAGAAAAGTAGGAGCTCCTGTGGCATCGTATAATTCAAGGTACCTTACTGAAAGCTTTCATTCTAAGTTGGTGGGTGAAATCCGTGTCCAGGTATTCACCTCATCAACGCAAACAAAATAAGTAAATTTATAATAAATTTATAACATTTAGTAAATCTGCAATTGTATAATATGTTGAAAATGAAGGTGAGCAGTGAAATAAAGAAGCGAAATTTATTGTGCTTAGGCTGACGTTTATATCGGTATATATCATTTTGGCCTAAACCATCCCATAGACATTGACAAATTACACCGAACTTTTGTAAATACTATGCATTCAATCAAACCATATACGCTGCCCTACCCGTGATTTTTAATGTTATGCACAACTTGCGAACATACGGCGTGACCATCTCGCCACGTGCACCCCGGATTGCAGCAAATATCCTTAACAATCTAGGGGAATTGAGCACATAGTGAAACCTTTTTAATCAGAATTGTACACAATATATAGTTCCCTTTCACTGCAGCTGATTCCTAAGCAAATTGGTATCGTACACCATGATGTTTTAAGGGGCATCCGTTTTGCTAACTTCCCTAACTTCCCACACACCAAGGACCAGGGTACATGCTACACAGGTGAGAGGATCTTTAGTACGTTCGACCATGTTTAGGCATATTTCCACATATTCTAATGTAAATTCGCTTCCCAAAAAACACCATCCGCCACATACTGCTTGTTCGAACATTTAGTTATGATATTCCGACAGTGAAAATGCGCACAAGAATTCCAACGCTTCATCCTTGTTTTCGGTTTGGTATAGACTGCGAGTGTTACTACATCGATAATATTTGTACGTCGGAGAAGCAGAAACTCAACCGTCTTCAAACCTCTTAATGAGGTTGATATAAAAAGGTGTAACATAATAAACGACTAATTCTAAACTTTTCAAAACAATGGTATCATTTTAGGTCAATTCTTTCCACCGCCAGTTATCGAGACACTTTCATACATTATCCAGGTAAATGATTACTTTTCATCTTTAACCGCATGCAAACACCTAGCATAACGTTGTAGTTTGGCTACTTGTATTCAAGGATACATCCCCAGTGTGACTACCGAACACACCCCGTTTCCGACATTGGAGGAAAATTACATATTTTCGCTTCTCATGACGCAGAAAAGATATCCAACACCAACTAATGGATGCTATCTCTAGGATAGTTATACCTGCGCCTTATAAATTGCTTTACTGCTCTCTCTACCACGACTGACGTCTTGGACATCGAAGTATTTGCTGTTATCCAACAGCGCGTTGGCGCGCAAAGTCATTTTATAGGTTTATTTTCCAGACTCCTGTAGCTAACGATATCACCATGCAGCAGGTTTGGCAGAGAAATATTAGAATTCTCCCTAGTTATCCGGGATTTCATCTCCGCTATTCTAAGGTTGTGCCCTGCGGCGTACATCATCATCATCATCATTATACATGTCAGCTAGAGATGGTAAAGCACCTCCGCCATTGTACTGCAATACATAAAGGAAATACATACATACATACATACATTACATAAAGGAAAAATAAATACGACAGTTGAATGCCAACTGAGCTACCAGCAACGGATACGCATCGTTCCGGTAAGCTACTAGCCGGCTACTAGGCAAAACCAAAAAATTAATTACGTTTTACCTTACGAAATAAGATCGTAGATGGAGGGGGAGGCTAAAGGGATGGGGAGGGACAAAGAAACTCACAGCAGGAACGCCACTGAGGTCGGCTCCTTGCCATATCAGCAAGTGTATCCAGCCAAACGTGTTCACCGTCTTTTGGACCCCAACCAGGGAGCCGTGAAGCTCCAACTGACGCCAGCTCCGAAGTGAGGGCCTTCATTCCTCTGGACCAAGTCATCGCTTGGCCACCTCTCCTTTTCTTCCACCCACATCCCCGGTGAGCAAACAACGCACGTCGAGGGAGTCGGTGGGCTGGCATGCGCAACACGTGGCCCAGCCATCGGAGCCTGGTGAGTGAAATGACGGTGCTGAGCGGTTCATTCCCATTTCCTAGGCCGTAAACAAGGCGCCGAACACGCTCGTTACTCACGCGGTGTTACCACCAGATGTGAGCCAAACTGCGAAGGCACCGATGATCGAACGTAAGTAGCCTCTTCATGTCCGCCGATCTTAGGGGCCAGGTTTCGCAACCGTACAGTAAGGTCGAACGTACCGCTGCATTGTACACTCTACCCTTCAGGGCGAGAGTAATGTCGCGCCGTGGCTATAGGTGGCGAAGGTTAGCAAAAGCATTTCGAGCTTTCGCTATACGGTTCGTGATCTCGTCTTCGATCCCAAGGGCGCTGATACAACTTCCCAGGTAATTGAAATTATGAACGACTTCTAGCTGATCCCCACCAAGGGTCAGCACAGGGGGCGAACCCTGCCAATCCTGGAGGAACGCTTTGCACTTCGGTGGTGCAAAGAAAAGCCCGAAGCGACTGACAGCCAGTGCTAATCTGTCCAGCGCGTATTGACACGTCTGGGAGCTGTCACAGATGAGGGCAATGTCGTCTGCATACTCTAAGTCAAGAAGTCGTTCTCGTGGGAGTAGCTCCACACCTTCCAAGTAATGTCCTGTAAATGCAATCTCCATGACTTCGTCAATAGCGAAGTTGAATAGAAAAGGTGACAGCGGGCATCCTTGTCTCACACCGCTGGAGATATTGAAGGGTGGCGACAGCCTGCTGTAAGCCCTTACTCTGCCCGTGTTACGAGCACATAATGCTTGGATAATATTTACATATTTCTCGGGCACACCTTTCCTGAGTAAACAATTCCAAAGGGCACATCGATCAACAGAATCGAAGGCAAATTTGATGTCGAGGAACACGACTACGGTGGGCCGCCAATATGTGTGACGGTGCTCCAACAACTGACGCAAGGTGAAGATGTAATCGATGCAGCCACGACCCCGACGAAACCCGGCTTGCTCCTCACGAATCTGGCTTTCACGAGCGCCAGTCAGTCTGTGGAGAATTATGGACGCGAGTAATTTGGAGGCGATGGAGATCAGACTGATTCCTCTATGGCTGCCGCATTCCGAGCGCGAGCCGCCTTTGAAGATGGGAACAATAACGGAGCGGCTCCAGTCGGTTGGGACAGTTTCCTGCTCCCACAATTTCACTAGTAATTCATGCAAAGCATCAACAAGTGCAGAGCCTCCAAATTTGAAGAGGGCTGGAGGAAGATCATCTGGTCCCGCGGCTTTGTTCAACTTCAACAGTCCGATCTCACGTTCGACTTCTGAGCGGGAGGGTGGATCCAAATGGACAGCCCACGGAGCAGGGCGATCAGTGACCGGCGAATCGAACAATTCTTGCCGATTAAATTGACTTTCAAAATGCTCAGCCCAACGCTCCAGACATTTTGACAAATTGTGGATAGGCTGTCCACTCTCGTCACGTATAGTTTCACTAACACCAGGTCTCCTGCTGCCCGTTTCCCGTATCAGACGGAATAACTTACGATGGTTGCCAAGGGCAGCGGCCACTTCCATTTCTGACGCACGATGAGACCACCAAGATTCGCCGTCTCTCTTCAGGATAGCACGGAATTTTGCCCGGAGCTCTTTGCGAGTTTCATTGTGCTCGCTTCCAGTCGGGATTTGCCGGCGAGCATCTATAAGTTCCAAAGACTGCGAAGAGACCCAATGTCCATGTTGTCTATTAGACATACCACATGAGGATTTGCCTGCTGCTAGTAAGGTCTGGCGAACAAGTGACCAGTGACCATCAATTGTCTCTTGTGAGCGCTTGCTCTACTCGCATGTTAGCGTACTTCGATACGCATTCAGAACAGCTGGATTTGTCAGTTGGTTGGTGTCAATACGCTCACAACATCGTCGCGGGCGTCCGCCAAAACGCATCCGCATGTCAGCACATACAAGTGCATGATCGGTGTCCACACATGTGCTCCAAATCGAGCGACAATTCTGGATGCAGCCTCTCCAGCGGTAACTTATCGCAATGTGATCGATCTGCGTCCAAGGCTGGTTCGAGGCTGGTGGGCGTCAAGTCACCCTTCGGCGGGTGCTGTGTCGGAAATTAGTGCTCGCAAGAATAAAGCGAGCATCTTTACACAAATGAAGTAACCGCTCACCGTTATCATTACGGGAGCCTACACCGTGTTGACCGCCCAGATGCAGTTCATCAGTGGACAACTTTCCAACTTGTGCGTTCATATCTACCGCCAGCACAACAGTGTCCGTGCTTCTTCTGTATCGAAGGAGCTGAGTCAGTTGGCAGTCGAAGTCGTTCTTTGCCGAATCATCGCTACAGTTTGTGGGCGCATAGGCAGCGATGATGAATAGACATCTATTAGTCCCGCGCGACTTCGAAGCTTTAAACGAGCCAGCCAATCGTACCGCACACATCCGGCTACTGAGCAGCTTCAGCCCGGGGACCCAGGCCAATACCAACACCGGCTTGGCCGGTGCTCGAAGCTGCATCCTCACCGGATAGGCGCAATTAGAAAATACTGCTTGCGTCCCCTGAAGGGGATCTCAGAATGAGCACAGTGCTCGAGTCTTGAAGGCGAGTCTCTGATAAGCAGCAGATATCGATCGAGAGTGTCTCCAATGTTCGGGCAAGTGCTGCCTGTTGACCGATTTGTAGCAGTGTGCGTACATTGAGACATGCCAATCTGAAGGAGGATCGAGGGCTCCAAATGGAAGCCGATGAACAGGATTGGACCGCTTGGTTGGACATGGGCTTGTCGACAGGAGAGGAGTGACGCTCCACGTTCACGTGTGAGTTGAAATTAGAAGGTAAATGCCTAGCAAAGCCTGTTGGGGGAGAGCCAAGAATCGGGGGTTGAAAACTGGGGGGATATAAGTGAAGTTGGAATGGGACGGTAAGAGTGAAAAAGCGTAAGAGAGGGAATAAGAAGACGGGAAGGCTTGACCAGTAGCATCCAAACCCCTATCCACCCTGCTCGATGCAGCAGATAGGGCACCGTTTATTATCCTCTGCGGTGGCCAGAGCATCAAGAAATTGTTTGAAGGAAAATTCATAGTATTGCGTGGGCATGACACTGTCAGGTTGCCCAGGCCTAGAGAGGAGAACGATTAGGGTTCTCAACCAAATCCTTTGGTTCAAAAACCTGACCGCAAGGCAGCGGGTTTGGCGTTGGGCTACAAGGAGTCCATTTTAAGGAATAAGGTGCCACCCTCATTCCAACCCCCAACCTGGAGGACCAGGAGGCTGAGTTTGTCTGGCCTCTAACCATTGACCAATCTGGTATGAGTGACTCTGAAGGTGCAAAAGCACCACCCAGCGTAGCTCAATGGATCGCTGAGGCACACAAACCATCGCACCACGGTAAGGTCCAGCCTCATTGCGATGGCGGCGTACATACATTCCACGCACCGGTACTTTACTTTTAACTGATCCTCTGACAATTGCTTAGTAGTACACTGCTGATATATGTTAATTTTCTAGTTTTGACAATTTGATCACCGACACACTCAAGCTCAGCCACAGTATTTGGTATTAAACTAAACTAACCAAACTGTCATGATATAGGAAGTCAAATCTACTTAAGCGCAGACCGTAAATTTCTAAGCAAAGCAGAATATCATAAACGACATTTCCGCATGCTATCGTAGACTAGTCAGACGCATGATATAAATGCACTGTTTTTGGGGCAATCCGCTTAAAATCACAACCTGATGATCGTGCGGTATATAATCTGGACAGCGAAAGATTACTTTGGCCAAAAGTGAAGAAAATTTTTTACCTGGGCTCGCGCCTCTCCACGATGAAAACGCACAAATTTACACTAGCGCAAACTTAGTATTCCGGATTTATTCCCCAAACCAGACGCTCTATTCTCGCATGCAAATTAATGCCTGCAGTTCCACCGATCCCTTCACGCGAATTTTTAGAATTATACTATGCAAATGCAGCACTTATTGACCGATTTGAATTACAATCAGAAAGATGCCATACTGGCACCGCGCGATTTATACACATAATAATTTCTTTGCACATTATCAAGTGTGTACTGCAGATTTTGTGCAAACATATATGCATAGCATCATGAATGAATGGTAAAATTAAGATTAAAAGTTCACCAAATTACACACACAGACACTCACATAGACAGACACTGACACTTTGGTCCGTTTGTCAGCTGGCTGACTACCATGGCATAGCCAATGTGGCGAACTCGTATTTTGTACACATAAGGTAGGGCCCAATTGTTTGATGGCCATTGCTTCGCCATATAATAAAACGCGGGTGTTATTTAACACAAAGATCACCCGGAATTTATGCACAGGGTCCATCTTGTGTCTGTCTGTCAGCAGATGTCCGACGATTGACGGGTTGGAACTTTGTTGGGCAAATCTGCAACACTTAAATCTATAGTTGAGGTCATTTGAGAGAAGTGTCGTTTCACCTGCAAATGACGCTCTGTCATACCCATGTAGTCGGCCTTGCAACTTATAAATTGGTAAAGGAAGTGTGAACGTTTGGACAGAGGTGCTGGTGACGTAACCGACGGAGTTGGGATGCGAGTCGTTGTGTACATTAAAACCTGCTGCGTTGCGGGGTTTTGAATCGCCGCGACGCCTTTCAAACTTTTTGACATAATTGGCTTACGTCGTCCTCCTTAAACGGTAGTTACATCAATACTTTCAAATTCGCTATTGTGAGTAATTACTCTTCTGTTGTGTGCTTGCTAAACTGTGACGAAATCAGGCTGGTACCCATTTTCTATCACGGTGTTGATGAGTAGCAGCACCTCACGTTCCAGCTTGGCAGGATAACATATTTTATTCGCTCTATATTAGAGTTCGCACGAAGATCTGTTTGAAGCGCTTTGGTACAAAGTTATAAAAGATAAATTTCTGCATCTTGCAAATGGGTTTGCGGTAGACAGGTCTATTAACAAGCCATTGCTCCTGTGTTCTATTAATGTATCCAAGTACGGCAAAATATCATTCTACTCATTTTCGGTTGTCATCATTATGTTTTCGTGCAGTCTAGTTAGTTTGCTATTCAGGTAAGTGAGATAGGTCATTTGATATAAATTTACAGAATATCACCCATATACCTAGGAAAAATAAAAGGCTTGGTTAATTTCGTTCCCAGCTTGATTTTCTAGGTAGAAAACGAAAATATCCGCTAGCACTAGTCCGAGCTGACTGCTTCGTCAATCGCCCGACACATGCTGACAGACATACACAACGTGGACACTGTACGCAAATTGCGGTTGCTCTTTGCATTCTTTAACACCCATGTTTTAGGATATGGCAAGACGGTGGCAATAAAACAACTGAGCACTACCTCATGTCAAAAGAAGAAGTGTTCGCCACTTTGATTTTGATGGAAGTACCTTTTCTGATGACTGTTACTAATAACTGGAAACGGAAGCTCTATGATGCGACTGAGATGCCACTGATAGAAAACAGCGGGCAAAATGCCCACTCTTACCGCACATTTTGCAATCAATTTCGGAGGCAGGGCACATGGTAAAATTGGCTTTATACTGTAAGCTACAGCGGCAGAAACATTTCTGTGGGAATTGAGATCCGGTTAGCAAGCGATAATTCTTTTCAACCTTCTGTATGTATGCGTGGGTAGCATACATTGCAACTGTTTGGCCGTACATATTTTAAAGCGAGTTAATTACACAGCTTTATCTTAAGTCAGTTTGGAAACGTCTTCCTAAATAGACATTCCTGAATACGGTTAGTGTGATTCCGCTAGTCAACTGCTACAATTGCATACCACCTACTATTCTATTGTTCGGTGTGTTTGGATGCGCGCAGTACCGTACACAGCGAATGAGGCGATCTACGATACTGGATGGATTTTTTGATGTTTCCTTCATAGGTAAGCCAAATTTGAGAGGAGTCATGGGAACATTTGTTCGCTGGCCCCGTGACTTATCCATCACATCTTGTGCTTTCGTTATGGTATCTTGAGACTAGATCTGCAAGGCATCACATTGTCGTTGTTCCTCACCACCGAGTAGATGCCTGGGAAGCTTCGCTTTTCGGCCTTCCGTGTAGTTCGAAACCGCGGTTAACAGGTATATTTTGTGAGTGATGTTTTCCACTGGGATTATGCACGTTCGGTAGGACCTAATGTCTGATCAAATAAGGAAAAAGTAGGAGGATGAAATTCCATGGCGTAGGTTCACAAATCACGAAGCTAGCGTTGTGTACTAAACTTCTTGTACTCGAGCCGAAGGGAGAATGTCCACTCCGATAAACCAACCACTGTCATCTGAAATGTATCTACCTGCACACTAGGAAGAATGAACCAGTGGGAAGCCAAAAATATGCACTGCTTTGTGTGTGTCTGGCGTTGGGTACGCTTTCTAACTTAGAACGCGGTCACGCATGCTAGTCACATACATAGCAATCAGTATAAGCAGTACTGGTTCACTCAGTTTATAACTTAAACTATGCAAATATTCGTGATTGTGTGCATGGCTCAAGATACGTGATTCGAGGATGAAGTTTGACAGGTGAGGTGAAGTTAGTCCTATGTGTACCACAGAGCGTGACATCCGAAAAATATGTTTCCCACACTCCAAAAAGCTACAGAAACATTCATCACCTAAAAATATAATTTTCGTGATTTGGAATGTGTGGCAGTTTAGCAGTGGCAGTTTAGTCACGCGTCCAGCCCACCAACAGAATGCAAAAGGTCAGAACTAGGTAGACAGAGAGACATGTTGTATTAGAGCACGGCCCAATAAATAGGTTGTGAGTAACTACTTAAACAACAATATTGAAGATGCTAATTGGCGTTACTTAACACGACTCCAATGGTTCAAGTTCGTGATCCAACTTGCGTCTGATTCCGCATCAATCTGCATTTTGATCAATAGTCGAGTTCGACCTCTAATTGCGGATCGATGTACTTTTACTGCACTGCTCTTGGCTTGATCGCTAGCTGTAAGCTCTCTCCGTAACACCTCCCTTTCTTAAATATTGGGTTACCTGGAGGTCACAGCTCTTCCGACGTGGGAATCCACCTTGGTCCACTTGGATCTGCGACCATGGGGATTCGGGCTTCGGCCAAGACATCAGTGTCGTCCGTACTGGTAGCTGCTAAATACATAAGAATTTAGAACATGTACGACCAATATGGCTGAGAGTAACAGTCGTTACCGAACTCACATGAGTCATTGACTCTTTGAGCAAATCTAACTTCGTAATCCGGTTGGTTCCGTGCAGCTTAGCATTGGTACAGTATACTGGGTAGATTTTTCCATGGTGCAACAAATCACTGAGTCTGCGTTCACAGGCGATTCTTCCTTTCAGCTGCAGAGGATCCTCTGAAAACTTTTGATCCGTTAGAATTGTAGGTTTGACCAACGATGTGCCAAGTCTTGCCCGGGTTCCACGAGAAAGGCGTTTGAGAGCAGGTAACGTTTCTGGTAGCAGCCATATCGGGACATTCTTGCGTTTCACTGTAGGGTAATTCCTTTTCCCTGAAAAGTGTGTACGAAATACTGCAAAAGCCGTCTGTCTCACTGTGCCGCGATACCTGTTTCTTTTGAATTTGGAACTCGCTTGTAACCTTGGAATATACGCGCATATGAATTGGTGCGCCTTTTTACAAGGATGATTTTTGCTGGCGCAATTTCTCACAGAATGTCTCCCGTCACCGTTCCATAATGCAGTCGGGGGCTTCCTGTTCGGCACATTTCCATTCACATTTTGGCCAGAAATGACTGTATGATAGGGCTGTGGTTCTTCTCTGTGATCTGAAGTTGCAATCATTTTTGGGTCATGATTCAAACTGAGCAGCTTATGGTATTCAGATACAATTTCCTGGGATGTTAACCTCAGTTCCGGTTCATATTCCATTGAATGTTGAGTTTTTCTGATAACAACTTAATCAACTGCCGGGTACGTTTAATAATATTATACACTGGCTCTCTAATTTCAGACACAAAGGAAATCACCGAGCAAGGGATGCAAATAGCCAAAGAATTTAAGGAGAAGCTTGTGTTTCAAAATTTGAGAACAATAATAGAAGTCATGTAGATCACATCCAACTTCCCTGGTTTCAAAACTTGCAACCAGTTAAGCCACGTCAAAGGCGGTTTGGCGATACAAGAGCGACCTTACATAAACCGTGCTTTACGAGTCTCATTAATTTGGCCGTTTCCAACAGCTGCATTATATTATCTTGCTGTCCTTCTTGAGTAATTTAACCAAAATCGACTTCAGACAAATTGGCTGGTAAATGTTCAACTTACTTGGGTCACAGCCTTTCGAAACCTGCTTCACTACCAAACAACGGCAATCGTTTACAAATTCAAGTGCGGAAAGTAATTTTTTGTACATATAAATCACCGAAGGCGAGATGATGGATGTCAATGACTAAGGAATCCGAGGGTAAAACCAATCAAATCGTTAGGTTCCTTGCCGTCAAGAGTGTCAAGCAGATTGCAGACATTATGGACACCTTCATCAAGGTTCTCCTGTCCCATTCAACTGCAGATGTGTGTTGCGTTAACGGCGCAAACGCACGCTTACTGCTGGAAGATGAAAGTCTCCCGTCAGAGCCTACCAACTCTGTTATATCGAATGCAGTTCTCAGCAGCAGATTCACATGAGCAAAATATGCATTGGCGCAGTTCAAGCCTCCGCTTGAATCCGCCGGCAATTCTGTGCCTACGTGCTGCTGTACAGTTTCAGTCGTCTTTTTTACACCAAGTAAACTTTGTTTGCGCCAAACAAAGGAAATTTGTTCAAAACACGCTCTCCATCGAGCCTAAGGACGGTATTTATTGACGAACCAATGTGGAATCACTAGTCCAGTTTTCGATAGGGAGAGGTAGAATAGGATCGCGCAAGGATTTAACACAGTAGTTCTAGTAGTTACATTGGTTCAATAAATGTATACTGCAGCCGCAACAAGTCCAACGTAATTGTGGTTCGATTGAGCTTAAAAAGTTTGTCTTCGTCTTGTTGCAGATTGCTCATAGTTAATTTTACTGTGAAGCAGTGTGTTTCTGTTCTCTTGAATTGTGGTCAGATATATCATTTGGTGTATCATTGAGTGGCTACCATGGCAGCCCATTCGTTAAATTGCATCTTCTTCCATTTTACACAAAATTGAATTGCTCTGTCTGTATCCCCGTGAAACAATACGAACTAAATTACAACAATGTATCACTATCAAAGACAATATAAAATCCTAGAAACATTTGTTGGTAGTTTCGTGCTCAACTTGTATACAATTGTGTTTTATTATGAAACTATAAATAGCCCAATTAGCAGATCCAATGCATTGTGCTGATCATAGGCAACTCTAATTTTAATTGTAATGATTTCCGCCTAGCTGGTTACAAGCTATGTAGCGCAGCCTTGTCTGGAAAATCACCAAATGCCTTTGCCCTATTGGGGCTTCTCAGAGGTGCGCACTCTCTCGTTCCTTGACTGGGGATCGAACTCATGACATTGAAAATATTGTCGGTACCGTGGCGATATATAATTATATATTAAACCACAGGTGCTTTCCTTTCAGCTATTAATATTGAGGTCATCAGTTATGATTTAATTTCCCATGCAGAGTTCTAGAAGTTTTCAAAAGAATTTAGTTTTAAGTTTCTTGTTATGTTCACTTGAATGCTCAGTAATTGCTGTCTCGTTGGTTATTTCTTGAGTTGTCGATATAAATCCAGCAATGACCTCTAGTAGAGGATTAATTATATATTCATCTAGCATGTCATCTCGCAGGTTGTTCAGATGCTGCTAAAAGTTTCTACTATTTTGCTAACATTTGCCGTTCATGCATGTGTTCTTCTTCAAAGATTCTTATTACGTTGTACAGCGAGATTCTTGATATCGATACGAGTGTGCTATATAGGTCCGCTGTGGACATACATTGAAAGTACATATAATCGCGCAGGTGTGTGTCACCAGAACAGGCATGACAGTTCTGGGCAGAGCCGTGCTTTAATTTCGGAGGATTTAAATAGAGATGATCTGGGGTTATCTACATTTTTACTAATCAGTTCAAAGCCGAATGGCAAAAGGTTTACTGCTGAGAGAATATCATAAAACCATTTCAAATTTCTTCGAAGATTGTGAGAAGAAAACAAGTCATCAACATGATACCCGCTGCTCACAATTGAAGCTATAATTATTGTTATTTGCTCACCGTTATTGATTAAATGGTTTCGTATGTTGATCCTTCACATAGTATGACAGTCAGTGCAATTAAGTATGCTGTGCAATCAAATCTGAAAAACTAACTTGGGAAACCAGTGCTACACATGATTTTGAATAATTGCATGTTCGACCAGACATTGTTAAATAACCCACTAGAGCCCAGCGTCCATGTGTTTATCACAAGTATTAGTTGTCTCCTTCTATAGCATATAACCCACAAAATCACGCGCTACGACCATCTGATTCAAGCGCTTTGCCGAAGGTTTTGAAGCAGGCAACTTCCAAACCTGCACTGCTGACCGACCGGGTTCTTCCGGATTTAGTCCTGCTGGGTAGAGATAGTTCGATGTGGCGGCGTAACCTGACATACCTAAGGTCCGCTTACCTCGTGCTCAATAAGTAATTGCCCCAAGAGCAGTACTAATACAGCAATAAACTTCATAGGTGGGTGTTGGATTACTCGCCGGATGCTGCATTCCTAAATGTTATTTCAATGGTGGCCAAGGTGTGTTTGAATCAGACACTACACTGGGACAACTTCCGAGGTGCCGACTTTCGGTTTCGTTCTCTTTAAAGATAGTTCCCTAGTTGAAGTGGATGTTGCAGAACCAGGACAAACGAACTAACATCAAATATCTAACCGCCGTGTCACGTGCTGTTAATGTGGCCTGGCTTATTAACCATGAAGAGAGCGGTCATTCAGTCTGCGGGTTTCGCAGCACAATTAAGACTGACTATAAGGTTGTATACCCCTGATATTCTACAACTACATGCGTCAATTGTCGCCTTAGGCAAAATACATGTAGTGGACTGCGAGATTCATATAAACTTCAGTTGTTTATTATAATCAAAACATCTTAAAATATCCAATCGTAGTCAACTTACAGGTATTTTTAATTGCAGAGGACGATATAATTGGGGTACACGTCAGAAACAAAGAGTGCAGGCGATCCATTGTAATTTCTCTTTTACTCTCCGGTTTCTAGCAAATTGGTTGGTTGTTAAAAGGCAGAAAAATTCCAGCCCTCATTCTGTGCGATGTGTGTACGTTCTAAGAAGCATATATTTGTATATGTTTGTCAATTTAAAAATTTCACAAAGATCGTTACGCCAGTAGAAGAAACGAAAACGATTGATAATCGGTGCAAGCCCTAACTAGGGCAGCCATGTATCATTTCTTCACGCAAACTGGGAACTGAATGATATGCGCGTATATGCTACGTGTTTGTCTAATAAGTGTGACATTCGCTGTTAGTTTAATAATCTATTTAACTTAGCTGACATGGCAGTGGAAGATGACTGCCTATGTCGTTAGCAACTGGTAATCACGCAGGTCAGTGGCTGGCATCCATGGCGAAATGGCACTAGCAGCTGGCATCCGGAAGTCATGGGGCTGAACTCAGCAGGAGTCCGATGGCAATACGCAACACAGACGATACACCGAATGTCGAAATAGTGTTGTCTGGTTCATTTGTAGAATTACAAGAGCGTGCTAACTGAGAGAGGACCGTGATGAATTTTCACTGAATAACTCCATAACCCTGTGATAGTATAAACCGCAACTGATTTTTTTGGCGTCGATTTTCTATTTAACTTATAACGTAGAGTATAATCAGCTTATCAGTTTGTCGTTAAAGCTATTCATGTCGGCCGCAACACAATCAGCATTTATGCACCCAATTTGATACTGCTGTTAAATAATTTCATGCAAAGCCTTTAGTTTATTTACATAAAATTTATACTTTTATTTTCATCTTTTAAAACTCCGACTGAAAGAACAGAAATGCATCCAACTACCCTATATTTTGAAGCGTTGTCAAACGTAAAATTTTCGTGAAGCAAAAAATGAAAAAGACATTTGCAGATGGGCAAGTACAATAACGATACACTTTGTGAGAGAATGCCTGCCATAATTTGGGACTGAGCCAGCTACACATGTATATGTTTCCCCTCGTTGAGAAAATACCATATAAACATAAACACGAATATCAAACCACATGCGATAACGAAGTTTGTAGTAAGCACCATCCCTGGGGTCTTATAATTTAGCTATACTACAAATACTGAATAACGGAATAAAGTGAATATCAACTGTGATATATATATTAATTCCTTGGCGCCAATCATAATTGCCTTCTTATTGAAGATTAAACAAGCTATTTTGCTTTAGTACTTCTTTGAGATATCATCTTGAATGAAGACCTATAAGAAATTACCAATTACTGCCAAAGTGAACAAGACTGTAACGA
>OX104069.1:66166647-66284926 GCA_944474145.2 Dicrocoelium dendriticum | reverse complement strand
ACACACAGACTGTGAGGCATGTCTCCTAGAAGCGGGCAGAATATGTGACTTGGCTTACTTTAAGCGTCGATAAGCCATTGTGTCTCGCCGAAGGAACCGATACCGGCTATTGAAATGTTGTCGAAACAATAGAAAAATGGTGTAATATAGGTGTGAAACGCAACTCTTACAAACTACTGTAGCATAAGAATCTTTGGCAAGGTAAAGCGCGTGTTTAGGCGAAATGTCCTTGATGACCACCATAAGAAGCATTATGATACATGCGCAAATGAGCCGAGCTTTTCACATGATAAAAGGAAACATACGCTGGTTGAAATTTTGGAAACACACCGTTCTGTTTTGTTACGTGGCCTGCTGGCTAACATAAATTCTAAAACGAAATGAAGCTGGGACAATACTGCAACAAAACGCTGCGTAAATCTCACTAGGTTTGGTGCAGAGACAACCTAATTTAGGTAAGCGTTTCACGGCTTGTAAACTCAACAGGAAATGAACTGGTTACGACATCCAGCCGGTTATGCTTTGTGGCCAGATACAAAGGATAACCTATTAGGATTGTGCTGTGAATTCCTTCCACCACTTGGTGGCAAATATAGTTTGCGTTATTTGGGATTTGGTAAATCATTATGAGGTCCCACCGCAAACACAAATATGGACTGTTGCACATTCATAGGGACTACATTCTAATCGCATAGTGTAGACGGAAGAGGATCGTAACATTCTGGTTACTCTTTGTTGAGGAGCCAGGACTACAACTATATCCTTTTTCTGCCACGTGTGTAACGCTTGGTTGAGCAATGTACATGAAGTTACACATAGGTGTTAAGCATTTTTGGAAATATTGAGACGGCAGACCTATCGAACAACCAGCGAAGAAAGCCAAAGTTTTAGTGGCTTGTTTTGATGCGTTTCCTGCTTTTTTTCGAAAACACAGGTTGTTCTGTAACGTTCATGAGAAGCCTTCTGAATGCTATGGTCTCCAAGCATATGAACACTGACGGGCTGGTGACGCACATGGACCCATTTGCACTTAAGTGTGGTGAAATGGAAGATATTCACCGTTAACCATTTATCGACGTATTTCGCGTTATTTTATAGAAAGTTGTGATATTCACTGCTATTACTGGCTCCCTCTATTTTAATATTAGCCGCTAGAAGCAATAAAGTAAGAGGCTTCTGCTGAGAGGAATTTGATAAATACCATGAACTAACGCAGGCCAAGCACCGTGCAATGTGAAACATCGCATTCTGCATAGCACAGGTTGGATAGTGATGATGCATATGCACTTGAATCCTCCGTTGGTGCACAAACCCGACAAGTAACGCAAGCACTTGAGCTTAGAAACCATAGATCTAAACCTTTGAAGTAGGATACGAGAGTTCACGAGGATGGCTTCTATGGAGAATTCCATATCCATGACGACGATTCCGGATCCACCATCGCCTAATTGCGTCAAACTGCCTCGTGTCATTAACAGTTTAGTAGTGCATGACTAGTGTTGAGTTTAACCATGCGGCTAGAGTTCCGATAGTTCGTATGTTTCAGTGTTGTCCATTAGGATCTTAATAAGCCTAATTCCACAATTTTAACAGCAATAGCAGGAGGCTCACTGCCTGATCGCTTGTATGATATAAACAGTTGTCGCTTTTGAAAACTTGTGCAAAAATACCATGTTTTCACAAAGTGGGCAATTGTTGGTCACCAAAGCATGTCAAGTTTTCAACCAAGTTCCTTTCCGCAGGCATCGGAGTCTCAGAGTAAATCTTATCCTATGCTGCATAGGTATGCGGGCGAAATGAGAGCAGATTCTTTAGAGCAGTTGCTGATTTGAAAAGTACATCTCTGTCCCATGAATGTATTAACGGATGACGGTATGTATCCGAAACAAGCTGCAACAAAATTGGCTACTTTGTCGGCCCTTTTGCTACCTCCAAATTTTAAATTGAATTACCCCATCTTTTTAAGTCTGGAGGTCGTGGACATGTACTGGCTTGTTGTCGGCTAGCAATGATTTGGTCAATATCTGTCGATAATGAGTTTTTTCACGGAAAAAATATGTAGTGGTTACGGTGGGTCAGGAATTTGTTCAAACTCTCTGATTTTGGGTTAGCATTGTAAGTACACCAAGCTGCATATTCAAGTTCTGCTTCTGAGAATTGCTAGCAATTTCGTGGGACGAAAGACCCGTGCTCTGTTGGGATATCATTGAATGTTTCAACGAAATTTAACCAAAGGTTGTCAAGGGGCCTGTTGTTTAAAATCACCCAAGTACATGTTTCGACCACATTTCAATACTTGCTAAAGTTTGATTGTATGAGGTAATATAAAATGTCCGGATGGATAAAGTTCGTAGCAAACATAGTTAAATATTATGACTACATGGTCGCTGAGAACTAATGGACTCTCCATCAATAGCTTGTAGAACACAGGATGGACAATTGTGCATAAAATTTCCAACTAATGGTTCGTTTGCTAACTTGAATATACTAGATGTGGTGACATGATTATGGAAAATATGTTCTTGGTAATCCTATGCAAGTCTGCATTGAACGGATTATTAGAGGATTTTAAAAACCCCATATCTTGTAAAATGAAGTCACCGATGACGTCAATGTGGGCGCAACTAAGTCGTGTTAACTTAAGGCGGGCAAAAAACAGGGATCTAGTTTGAAAGTGATTGTTGGCGGCCAACCAGAACTTTCTAGAAATATATAGTTACCACTTAGTTGAAGACGACACCATAGTAAGTCGATAACATGAGTTTTCGGATCAGCAATATTCCACCTTTCAGGACTTTACATTAGCATTGATGAACCTCAACTTCCGTGTTTGGACTTTGGTTTCGGACCAGCAATAATTCGGGTACCTTAACCTCGGAATTAGCAACTTCTTTGTGCAACCATTTTTCAGCAGGGTAATTAGGTTCTAGGTATTCGAACCCTGACATACACGACGCTCCTAAATTTTACGAATGGAGCTGTTCTGCGCTGGTATGCAGAACGAATGGTACTTGATTTTCAGCAATATGTTGGACATAGTGAGTTTCGGATGTCAGATTTATCCGACCAGTGAGTGACGGCGAATAATCATTCTTCGGCATGTAATTAATGATTGAATCGAGTCCGGAATATTCCGCTTTGTAATCATTTCCAGGTATAATTTGCTAATTGCAGCGTAAGAAGTCTCAGTATCATTTCCGTGTCATTTTGTAAATGCTTATCATACACACTGCTTGGGCAGTATTATAGTATAAATACCACCGCGTTTGTTTCTGTGACAAAGGAATATTCGAAGAAAGATATATAGGCGGACGAAGAAGCCATCGAATGATGCCTAAATTTGCATGTTTCGGGGGAAATTCGACGTTAGGTTTGCGACTGAGAAATTAAGGTAAATTTATACCACAATGAAATATTAGCGATTCTGAATTCCTACATCCTCCATCAAGAAGATTGCATCCGCGGTTAACATATTTTTTGAACGACTCGCCAAATATCACATTGAAAGTCGGAACCTGAACCTAACCGATTGGTGAAGGCAGGCACCACAGATTTATCAAGCGTTATTTTGTGCCATCCGTTCGCATCGTGAAATATATAAAAACTGGAATACATGTGCTGTTAAATATATAAATCTAGTGATAAAATCAAAAGTTTGTTGGTTAGGAATGCTCGCAACAGAAAAACTCTTGCAATCCGCATATTCCAACGTTTATTGCGTTCGCAAAACAAATTTGTTCAATGGTAATTCAATTTTGAACTACACGTTGTGTGCTTGGATTGCGATGAGCAATCTCAATGTGGACCGCGATTTACATTGAAGTGAATCTTGGTCACTGCGAGCAATGGGACCATCGTCAGGGAAGACGGAAATTAGGTGCTGCCTGCTGGTAAACACTGCGCAGCCAGGACGCGTTTCGATGTCATTTCATCTCATCAGTTGGAGATAGCATGCCCCCATCCGTCGACCACTGGATTAGTAGCCGAAACCTCTACTCCTTTGGATTTCGGGTCACGGTGGCCAACGCTTGGCATAACGGTAAAAGACTAATTGGTGAGCCAATTTTGGATTACAGTTGTGTGATTGGATTACGACGCGCAATCGAAATATGGAACGCGATTCAGATTGAAGTGAATGTTGGTCACTGCGATCAATGGGGCCCTAGTCAAAGCAGACGGAAATTAGGTGCAGCCCGCCCAAAAACACTGAACAGCCACGACGCGTTTCGATATAATTTAACTGCATCAAGTGGAGATTGTATGCCTTGAACCAGCGACAACTGGAATAGTAGCCGGAACCTCTTACCCTATGGTTACCGGGTCAAGGAGGGCAACGCCTGGACAAAGGTAACTTAATAATTACTGAATTAATTTTGGACTGCACGTAGTGTGAATGGATTACGACGCGCAATCCCATTGTGATCCGCGTTGTACCTTCAAGTGAATCGCGCACACTGCGATCACTTGCAACGGAGTCAAAGCAGGAGGAAATCAGTTGCCAAAAGGTAAATGTTGCGGGTACTATTCCAAAGGTTACGGGTTCGAGGCCATTTCCTCTCCACCTAAATAAATGAAATGACATCGAAACTCGTCGAGCATGTGAGTGTTTTTGGCCAGGCAGCACCTACTTTCCGTCAAACCTTTACATTATCTATATCTGTCCCGGCCTTACGGCGTATCCGTCGACCTGACAAATGCTCACGCATTATGATTACTTTACCCAAATCGTTCTATTTGAAAGTCAGTGGCAAGTTATTCGCTGCCTAACAAGTGACCAAGTTATTTCGGAAAGAGTACACCACACCAATATTTGTTCATTATATTACATTTTTAACCCTGCTGTTATTATACTAAAAGAATTTACCAAGCAATTGCACATGTTCTTTAGTTTAACCAAATACGTACATCTCCATGTGTGACTAGGTCACAGCCCGTTATGAAGGACCTTGTGTTTTAGCTTTTTGAACGCTTTCTTTAAATCGATGTGCATCAACTCCAAACTTTCCCCTGTCCTGATGCTTGCTACATTTCAATTAGCCTTGAAAACAGGTTTCAGATACAAAAACATTCTTCAGTGAAACAATGCAGTGCACGTCTCACCAACTTTTACGATTCTAGCAGCGGAAGTTGAACCTCCTTCTCGACTTTTTCCAAAACATTTACCAAAACTGATTTCAGGAAAACTAGGATATAAATGTCCTCACAACTGTCCGCATTACGAACTTAGCCCCACTAACAAGCAGTTGCAATCGCTAATCAATCAACCCTCGAAACTCGGCCTGTTGAACTGCTTATTCGGTGATGGAGAGAAGATAGCCGAAACGACTTGAGAATCAGAAGCTACAACCAATCAAGACTGAAGTTTCCGTGCCGTCAATGGAGTGCAGCAGGTACGGAACACCACCGACAAAGCTATCAAGCATTTCGATTTCCACAGGGGACGCACATTCCGCGTAAGGTAAAGGCGCATGCCAAATTGCTTATAAAGAAAGGGTATTGCATAGAAAGCGCACACGTTCGCCGAAGGTTGGAAGTCCGAATTATTCTGTCAGCGCTTCCAATTTGATATGTCGCATAGTTTTTTCATCAGCCGATTCAGAAAAGTAAAATGGTTATTGCTGTGGTTGGAAGCTAAGCTTAAAACTGCCAACCTTTCTGGGATTTTTAAAGGTTTGTTGCCTTTGTACAAGTAACATACATTAGAGCTAGATAGGTGGAATTTAGTCGAACATATTCGTAGCCGTAAAGCAATCTGACAGTACTTTTTCGGACAAACATGGCATAACTACCCCAGTTTTCCAGGATGAAGGAAAAATTGATCGGGCAATGATTTTACACCTTAGTTTTAGAAAAATAATTTCTTTCTAACATTAAATCTTTTGGTAACAAAATTCCACCGGTCTAGCGTCTCAAATGCGATTATCAAATTAGGTTTACCAACTTCAAACGGGTGTTAATATAAATGAGTTCTTGTAGGATTATTTATAGCAACGTGACGCTATTAACGCATAAGCTTATTCAGTCCAGGTCAAGTCAAGAGCGAAACGTTCCAATAACAAAATCCTTCAAAAACCGAATGTATTCAAATGCTGAAATCATGAGACCCCAGAGAGTTTCAAGCATATTCCGTAGTCTAGTAATTGTTGTAAGAATGCAGTTTGTTAATCCCACTGTGATGCATTGCGCTTTTAGTTCATTTAGAATGGCTTAGATGCATCCGTTGATGTTTCATTGATTGGTTGCCGTATTAGTTCATTATTTGTTTTGTAAGATTTATTCACTACGTAGTGAATATTCTCACGAAGCAGGGTATTGTTGTATTACTTTTGGCAAATTCATTCAAATGCACAAAATATTTTATGCTAGAATTTATGAGGGTGGTAAAAATCATGGAGCGTCAATAGTCAGTGCAGGCTTTTAGCGCCAACGTGATGGATTGATCGAAACTTCCGCGTGCGCTCCTCAGCAAGACATGAGGTGTTTCGTTTTCATCGAAGCTGCCTCTGACTAGTTTGAGCAGTTTAGGTCATTTTAAACTAGCAGACCAAGGTCGCATTCTTGGAAAACTTTTGCAAAATAATTAACCCAAACTTATAAAATTAGTCATGCAAATGACGCAATTGAACAACGTCGCATTGTTCCACATTTAAAGCTAGTATATACAGAACTGACCAGATTGAAATCTTGTTAAGGTCACACTGGATATTTCGTGGTCGTTCAGTTCTTTGTTAGTTTGCTATAAATTAATACCAAACGCAAAGAATATGAAGTCCGAAGTAATATTCCTCTCCAGATCGTTTATGCAAAACGAAAATAAACGGGCCCCGAGCACTGAGAATTTTGGTGCGCCGCACTCAACCTGAATTGCTGCGGACAGGGATCCTCGCACTCTTACTTCCAAACAATGTTCGTGTAGGAAATTGTCTATATAACGCTGCAGTGAGTCATTAATGTCAACTTGCTGTAGTTTATGAAGGAGAATTAGGTGGTCTCGACGATTTAACGTTGTTAAGAAGTCCAAGTAAATGACATCAATTCCTGTTGTAACGTCAAAGCTTCCGTCCAGTTGTTGCCTGCAATTCACAAGTTCGTAGTGCCCTAGCGGTTTTGTCGGAAGCCATGTTACTCGGGTGTTGTTATTTTTGGTTTTCCAGATTTTTCCTGAGTCCAGAAGCGATGATGGACGCCATAACATTTGGAAGCACAAGGAGTAGCGTTATAGGATGGTAATTTGTTAGGTCAGCGCGACTACATCTATTATGAATACGAATGATGACTCCTTGCTTCGTGTTGTTGGAATATTGTTCTTATATATACAACGTTGATAGAATACTGTTAGAGCTTCAGCGAGATGACTGATTGCTGCCTGTAAAGCCCTTGGTCTAATGCTATGGACACCAGGAGTGCTGTGGTTAAGCAGGGACTACAATTTTATTGAAACTGCAGTAAAATTAAACTATGGGGTAAGGCTGATGGTGGGACTATAGAAAAAGCTTAACCGTCTGGCCCGTTACCCTCGGGAAAGTTTATGAGTAATGGAACCGTTGGTGATCGGTTGCTTCCCTTGATGATCGCGTACACTTGTCAGTCGTGATATGTGCCGGAATTCCGCGGTGCCCTATTAATGCCATTAACATGCTTGTTTAAGAGATTGCTGTTCGTGCAGAATCTCTTCACTAACTCCTGATGATGTATTACCTTGTCCTCGCAAATCCAACTCACCCGGACATGAGGTTGTGTCACATGCGTACTCCAGGTTTCGGAATTCGAGGAGTCATATGGGAGCTTTCCATGCTAAGACGCTCAAGGGTATGCATTTGTGTGTCCTGCTCAGACGTAACTTCCTTTTATGTCGATGGAAGGATTTCTGCGCAGTAGCCTGCGTTAGCATTGTCCTTGTGAAAATTCCTAGGCCATTTCTGATGTGCATTCAGTTAAGAAGATCTAAGATTCTACCATAGAATGCGCGGATAGCACGTTGTAGTGAGTAGGCGTATATGCTATATCATCATCTTCCTCAGAATATTCCGCAAAATATACATAATTAAACAGTAGAGTAACATGGTCAATGCGAACCATTGGTGAGCGTGTAATTATGTTGTCTACCATGAGATTTTGTTTAGTGAGTACAAATCAAGTATCGACAGCCTACTAGCAGTTAAAAGCTGGTGGGAGAGGTCACTTTGTTGTTTACAATTTTAACATTTAATAGAGCAGTGGTCTACTCAGTGACCGAAAAATAGCACACCTCGTGATGATTTTCCGTAAAATTCGCCCACCTTCGGAAACTATGTTGCAGAGGTAATGCCACGATTCTCTAGTCTTCTCTGCGAATATACTTAAGGTACAATCGCTCCTGTTACATTCCAAGCGGTCGGCACTGATACATCTGCATACATCAAGATGGCATCAGAAAGAGTAATTTGATCGAAATATTTTCGAAAGTACTTTCATGCCTGGTGAAATTGTCTACCTTAAATTAGAGGCGAGAACATCGAGGGTACGTGCGAAATACTGTTGAAATTGGGAAATAAATGTCATCGTTTAGGACTCATCACTCTTTTTCTATCGGCAAGCTGATGTTCAACAAAGCGGACAAGCTCACTTCAACAACTTTTATTTGCAGACAGTGATCCTCTCTCATACTGGCACTCCTTGACGTACGCATTGTGTTACAGATCATTCTAAGTTACCACGTGTCCCAATATCCAAGACCCATTAGGTTTATGTATGTTGCCTACCGGAAACCAATCTACCAATTTTGTGACCTGCGCGTAGTAAGTCCTCTCTTTCTGGTGTTATTAGCATTGCCTTCCCATTGTGCCTAACCAGTGAGGATACAGCCTCAGCTATTGGGCAATGCAGTGCTGGAATGGCCTGGAGTCCCCGGATAGGCTGATTGCTCTATTTGATGGGTTCCCATCAGCAGCCGAATGTTTACGGCCGACTGGCGGGATCGTTCAAAACTTTGCTGTGGCGCAGTGGAAAACACGTCAGTATGATCAACGGTCATTGCCTTTTGCGAAAAAGAGGAAGTTTGATCGGTTAGGTTTGAGTTAAATAGCTGAATAGGAGCTTAAACTAGTAAAAATTGCGCAGGTTACAGTGTTTCCGTCTGTGAACTTCACACTAGTTTTTGGTATTATCTATGTTCAAGGTTTGTGGTTTTGGTATAAAAAGGAAAATAAGTTGATTTGTTTGGTTCTGCTGTTTGTATGGATCGTTTTGGTTAGGTGATATAGTGTAGTATTACCATTGCACTGTCGACAGTGCTTTTAATATAACTAACGTGTGGGTTAAAATAACAGCATTTGAATGATATTTTACGTGTGGCGAACACAGCGCGAATAAATTTATTAGGCACTTCAAACGACTGTATTGTTGTACTAATTGTATGTTTTGTTCTATCAGTTTTGTTGTTTGACTCAGTTTAGGCTCGGTGATTGGCAGTGCGTGATAATGAGTAAAACTCCAATGAATTCAGTCATCGAATTCAGTTCAACACACCGCCGCCACAACCGTTCGCATACCTTCGCTCCCGCCCTGCTAACATCCGTCAAGCAAGCATTGCCCCCCCAGGCATCCACCTTTCTCGGCACCCCGCCCCCCCGCCACCCACGGGGCGCCCCCCCCCCCCCCCCCCCCCACCCCCCTCCTACACTTCCATACTCTCTCCCCCCCCCCCCCCCCCCCCCAAAAAAGAAGTTTTCAAAAATATAAGGGCAGAGAAATCCCGCTTTACTCATGGGTGCAATGCTTGAATTGCATGTGCAAAATTTTAGCGTACACATGTTGGAATTCTTTTGACGGAAATTGACGGTTGGAATTGCACGAAAGTTCTCCGTACAAACCCCAATATTTGGATCTTTTTCTTCTGTGTTATTTTGAATTCCTCCCAGCAGCAAAGATCTACCTGAACCAGCACACCAAGATCCTTTCCGGGAAACAGTGTTGCGGATCATGTTCCCTTTGCTTTTTGTGTGGACCATCCTTTGTCGTTAACGGAGCACTCGACACTTAGTCTCATTGAAGAAAGGGCGAATTTAGGCCGACAATTTGTAAATCTGGCCAAAGTCGTTTTGAAGCTGGGTACGGTATTCTAGAGCTCTGATTACTGGCCAAACTTTAATGTCATTGGCATAAGGGAAACATTTGTCTTTGGTTGGCTCACTAGATCGTTTATGAAGGTTGCGATTAGTCGAGGCCCCAGTACCTTAATCTGTGGCACACCACATTCGACATGATTTGGATCTGTTGTGGATCTACTTACTCCCCCTGCAGACGCCTGTGCGAGAGATTATTACCGACTCAACCGAACAAATGGTGCCTAATGCCACATCTTTGAAGTCTAGCAATAAGAATACGGTAGTCCAATCGGTCAATGTGAAAACTAAGGGAATATTTCTATATTGAGAAGCTTATTGCACAGTACTTGCGAGCACTAACTTCTGACGCAACACCCGCCGGGGAGTGATTTAGAGCCCACCAGTCTTGAAATATTCATGGATCCAAATCAATCACATTGCGATCAGTTACCGCTGGAGAGGCTGCATCTCCAACTGCCGCTGGATTCGGAACATATGTGTGGACACCGACAATACATTTGCATGTGCTGATTTGCGGGAACAGTTCTGTGGACTACCACCGCGACTCTGTGAGTGCACAGACACCAGCCAACTGGCGAAGTCAGATTTTCTGCTTGTATATCGAACTAACTGGCATGCTGCTTGAGTAAGAGCATGCTGAAAACAACTACAGGACACTGGTCGCAGGTTTACCATACCTTATTATCTGCAATCGGTTCCAAAAATCCACATGGATATTTGGTCTCTTCAAAGTCTCTGAAACTACAGGAAGCTCATCGGCACATTCCAGATAGAAGCAAAATCAGAAACTTTCAGAAAGTCATAATATAATTTACCTTCATAAACGTTAGCTTGGTTGACAAAGACCGAAATGCTACCAAAGTTCTCTAATGTCAGTTGAATAGTTGCCATCATCCACCAAATTTACATTGTCAGAAGACCAGTATAAATCCAAGCTTACAGTCCGGGATACAGTTTATGCTTCCCACTTTAACAAGGATTGATCAAAATCAGAACTCTCCTGCAACTTGGACTTCATATCAATGAGACGGTTGTGAAACATCTACGTGTTTTCTGTGCGAGCGTTTGTACCCACGAGTCTGACGACGCTTGTACGTGTACCGCTAGGGTATGCATCGCTTGTTAATTGGATTCACATCAGCTGTCTTTCGTATGCAGCTCGTTTTGACGCTAACATCTATAAATGTTGCGCTTGCAGCTTAGCCAAAATCACCAGCTGTCCTGGTTTGGCCAATATATTTATACTGACGGTACGTTTACTGCATGGTTAATAGACGGTTTTATGCAAAATGTCACGAGCATTGCAATGAACCAGTTTCACTGATGGAACATGTGTTCTCACCATTGTTACCTGCTTGTAACAGGATATGACAGACACGTTTTTGTTTGACTACCGTAAAGCTTGTTTACAATGTTATGCTACATACATTCTTCAATTAGTATTAGTACAACTTTATAACATTCAAGCCGTTGTAGGGTACTGTGACTTTAATTCAAACAATGGTTGTTTCAGATTCTGAGAAATAATCTTGCTAGTTGTTTAGTGTTTATATTTTTATAAACGATGCCCAATATTAAGAATTCATTTTCTTAGGCTATAAAAATAACAAAATAACCAGGTTTTTCACTATTATGTTTTAATTAAGCACGTCTAACGCATGTCAACTAGTGAATTATTGCGCAGTAAAACCTGAGTTATCGTTAGTTGCTAATTTAAATATATTTGGACCACGAAGTAATGCTGATATTCTGAAAATTTGCTAGTTGCATTAAGTTAAAACCCTTCTCGCACATTGCGATTTCCATACCTGTGTTTAATCAATATGGATTCTGTGTAATTACATTGGGCCGTGTAGAAGAAATGGTATGTTCATTTAAGCAAGTCGCATATGTTAACATGTTTTTGTCGACTGTTACTGAATCAACAAATGTGACTAACCAAATCGGTAAATCTAAAATAAAGGTGATCAAGTTTTGACGCTATTTAACTTTACCATTAACAAATACGCTGTTTGTATAACTATAAATTTAACCAAGATTTTGATAACTACGTCGTGCAGACGCACTGCAGGCCCGGTGAAAAAATTGCAATTTATCACTGGACTTTAATCGCTTGTTATTGCATACATACTGGCAAGGAATAACTTATGAGATTTACTCCCTTGTCTGCCAAATGCAAAAGCATTCTTGCTATCCATTTACGATGCTTTGGCAGGTTAAGTATCTACGTACTTAGTCCACATTTTGTCTGTTCCAGCTTAAAATATATTGTCGGTATTTGGATAGATTAAAATTATCTACTTGCGCGTAAACGCATATTGACTTGATTTACTAAGATGGTTAGTTACTTATTCTAAAATACGAGTTGCGTTGTTCTCCTATAGAATGTTTAGCATAAGCTGGACAGAAACTTTTGCGCAGTTCCGCCTCTACATAAAATGTCACAAGTTTCACACATGTAATAGTTTATACTGTTTACGATGATGTTTGCTTTATCGCTATACCTCGATAATTGCCGCTTAGACAGAACATAAAATGTGTCGAAACCAAATATCCAACATGCCTACGCGTCCTCTTTACTAACTTAGACATTTAAGTCGGCAGTTTACATTTTAACATCCTATGGTCTTTCACCCGACGGTACTTTGGATAAATTGTTTTATGCCCTCTGCCGAAGATGTGCTTTATATTCTATGTTCCAATGGTATACTTGTGCAATTCACGAGCGAGCTGCGTGCATCTAAAAAGTTTTATACAAACATAAGAAAATATATTGATGCGCCCAATCATTAAAGCATACCGTATTTTTCCCGCCATAAGGCGCACTTTAACCCTTATATTTGCTAAAACATTTGGCTGCTCGCCTGTTATTCCGGTGCGCCTTATGTATGAATAATTGTGCTGGGGCCTAGTAACCTCGAATAACTTACTATATTCTGCATGCTGTTAAAAATTTGTCAAACAATTTTAGTACAAATTTGATTGTCGACAGAAAGCAACGCTGGGCTAGTTACGCCAATATATGCCAATGGACAGTCCATGCATGGGCCAAGGTATTGTTCTTAACCGTCGTCCCAGCTTTCAAGAAGGCCGTAATCATCAATGAATAGCCACGCAACAGAAACGGGAATGAATCAGATGATGACGAAATGGATTCGAGCTTGTTTGATGTTGCTATCGCCTAAATGTTAAAATACGACACATAAGATGAACAATTTGACGGATTTGTAGAAAAGGAATGGTTGAAATATTGAGTGTATTTTTCTGTGTTTTACGGGTGTTACAAGTGAACAATATTGACAGTTATGGTTAGAGTGTTGAATTTAATCCGACCCATCCGAGGATTTTTTTGCTTTATATGACTTACATATGCATTTATATCCCTTCACCGATACTGCGTCCTATACTTTGGTGTGTTTTATCGCCCTAAAAATACGGTTTATTTGAAGCACTTTAAATTATTGTTAACGAACATATTAGAACCAATCAAATAACTAAAATAGAAAATACAGTCGTGCACACATGGATAATATAATACGTCAAATTGGGCAAAAATCAAGAATATATTACATATGTAAACATAGATTTGCTGCGATGTGATTGGCTACTTTTCAATCACCGCTTTATGTGATAGGTGCTATTTAACTTTCAACGTATATAATATTCGTCCCAAGATAAATATTTTAAGCTTAACTTCTGTATAGCTACATTAATAACTACTTAGTTGTCACGCACAAAATATCGGACCTATCACATTAGTTAATCCAGATTATGTAGCGTTCTTGGGTGGGAAACACTTAAGTGCCATCTGCTTCAGCTACGGTTCAGCGATCGCAGCGACCAATGTTCAGTTTAATGTGAGCCACGGTCCACATAAAGATTGCGCGTGATAGCCCAATTACGCGACGAGAAAACCAAAATGACCCACCAATTATTTATATGATTAACCGTAATAATAAACTGAATTAGGATGCCCAAGTAATATTATGCAGAAGTTTTATGGTCGTGAATTTAGCCTTCCATTAAGTATTTAATATCTACCGTTCACTACCATTATAACTAGTTAAATACCACCGTTTTTCCAGAAAAATGATGCACAGTATTCAAGGTGTTAGCATGACGAATAAATAGTTTTTCTTGCCTCATTAATAAGCTGATCAAAACTTTGAATTCTGAGTTTGCCACCGAAACACTTCGGGGTTTTTCCAGTTTCTTGGCAAATGTGATCTACAAATAGGTTTCAATAAGCTGATAATTGGCCAAAATAAATATATGAAGCCAAACTAAAGTCAGAATATTAGGCTTTAAAATAATATAAGATAAAAAAGTAGTTAGGAGCTACATTTGGTGTATGGGTAAATGATCTCATTTAGGTTAGATCAAGTACTCCTGCTAGGATCGGAAGTGAAGTCTCCAAAATGTTGATAGTTCGCTATCTTCTTGGCAAGCTCTGGCAGATGGCGAACGAAAGCTTAGACTTTCTATTGGTGAGTAACCTTCATTCTTTATATCAATTTTGTCAAATAAAACTCTAAATCTTTTGTGCGTGAGAAATGTTTATTTCATCGAAAAGAATTCATTATGCATTATATTATGAAAGTGCATGCTTTACAACATTTGTGCCATATCCAGTAAAATGGCAATCCAAACCTGGCCAGAAAAAATGTGTGTTAGGCAAATGTAAATAATAGAGAAACAAACTGGTTTATCCCATCACTGAGTGTGCACTGAGCTCTGCCAATTTAAGACCAGCTAATACTGAATCATTGGTAAAATTCACAGTTAATTTCCTTCCACATAAAAAGAGGGCAATCTGAAGAACTAAACCAAACCATATTTTGCTGGAACTTTCTAACCATTTTTGACCTCCGTATAGTGTGTTCGTGTTCTAGATAGGTAAATTTACCTGTGATTATGCACTTCCTATAACGTCGGATCCAACTGTCTAGACCACCTGTATGTGATTTCGAAATTGCATGTATTCCATTAACTTATCAGATGTTAATCCATCCACAAGCAATAGGTACATGTTCCACGTAATTTGAGAAAGTAGTTTTGCTCATCCGCGAAAGACATCCACAAGTTCAAACCGGTACATGAAGACGAAATATAGAATTTTCTTTATTCTTCCTTATGAAAGATGAAATAGGGAAAGGAAATACCATATAACAAAGAACGTCCATACGCAAATGTGATCAACCCTTCCGTCGACATTGAAATCTCTTGAGTACCGGTTTAGATGCAATTAGGGCGAGTAGCAACGTATATCACATTTCCGCTTCGCAATCTAAAGGTAACCGCTGATAAGATAAACGTGTCGCGGTGTATTAAAAGCAGACATCAGCCTGTGCCGCAAATATGTTTTTGGATAGGCATTTATCGCACGCTACCGTTCATGTAAAAGTGTCGAAGACTCCCGCCATTCATGCTTGAAATCCTCTCTAAATTAGTAAAATTGCTTGTATGGCAAACTCATCATTACAAGTTTCGGTAATAAAACCTAGTTAACCATTCTCGATCAGGGCAATACGCGCACATGTCAATAATTTTGTATCTCTTATGTCTTATATTTGTACTAGAGAACAAATCAGAGAATGGAGACGAAGTCTTGGGCTTGTCCAGGTTAAAGGAAAGTGTAATTGACTTTGACCATGCTAAAGCGCAGTCTAATTAACGTTGCAACATATCGTGGTCTTCCTGGATGTCGACTGCCCTCCATACCTTGCTGTCTCCTGCAAAAGCAGAACATTTGATTTGAAGACAATCGCAAGGTCTTTAATAAAGAACAAGAAGTATCGCATCCCCAACACCGACCATGGTAGAACACTGCATACCACACCAATTTGCTTAGAAAATGAACTTCAAACTCAAACGTGAAGGTGCTGCTGAAAAAGCAAGTTTCTTTATCATAAAAGTATTTGGTTTCCAAATCCACATAGTTGCGGCTTTTGGAGAAGTATGCGGTGATTTATGCGGTCGAATGCAATAAAAAGTCTAGATAGATGAAATCAATGCCGGTCCCACAGTTGGCGATCTCGGTCCAACTGCCACGGGCAACAGTTGGTTTGCTATTAGGTGATTGATGATGACAGAATCCGTGTTGCGCCAGTGCTTCCGAAGTAGCCCACTACGGCCTTAGCTATGAACGATTCCATCACCTTTACAAGCAACGGGAGTAGAAAAATTTGGCGATAGTTTGCTGGCGCTGAACGGCTACCACCTTTAAAAATCGAGGTAATGATGCTTTGCTTCCACATGCTATGAACCTGCTGTTCGTCGAATTATCTTGGGAACATTCTCGTAATTAGTTCAGCTATCCTTGGAGCTGCCATCTGCAGTGCCTTCGGGGGAATGATTTCAACTTCGGGGGAACTATGGGTGAACAACCATAGCAGGTTCCTCAAAATCGTCGCAGATCTACACATGACGCGTGTAAATATTGGCACCTGAAATATTGGGACATATATATATATATACATTAAAAATGCTAGCAGCACGGCTGAAAATTGAGGCACATTTTAGCCGTGGAATTTTGGTTGCATCTTTGGCGGTTTGAACACGTCCATCCGCTGATATTATTGAGGATGCACCAGGTTTCACCTTCCGCGACTGTTCACTTGTCTTTACAGAAGCTTTTTGTTAAAACCAACTTTTCTGCTAGACTCCGCTAGTATACTGATTTGTCCTCGCGCACCAGTGTGGTAGAGTGATTACGAGGCACAAAATACTTACTCGATTTGTCAGGGCTAGGGTTGAATCTAAACACATAGGGCGCGGCATCTCTTAATCTCATTTATTTTCAGGTTCTACACCAAAGGAATGCTAGTTCCCTTGCAGTAAGAGAAGGCTTGTGGATCAATGCACATTTAATCATATAACCAAGCTTACCAATAAAATACAACAAAACACTGTCAATTGAGCAGTCGTTGAGTAACCGAGCTGGCATGTCCCACAATTTCTGCCAGTATGCCGTAGTGGGTGATTGTTCGAAACAAGTTGGTATGTTCTTGTAGGTACTCAGATTAAAATACGGTCACTTATGGTTACATGTCACTTCGCCCCAGAGGGCTCACCGGCCTTGGTATCTCAAACATGAGCTCATCTTTCTTCGGCAATTAATCAAGCACATATAGTTATTTGTCGCCTCTGAATCAGGTGTGTAAACTGAATTGGCTAAATAACGGAGTGCATGCAACATACTCTGGAAGTTCGTCGTTAAACTGCACTTTGAGGGATGCCGAGATTTCCTAATTCTGAAGATTGTAGTTGTTGCAAACGAGTATTTGACTGCAACGTTCTAGTAGGACCTAACATACGGATAATTCTGGGCGTGTCCATCTCTGGGGTGGAGATTGGGAGAATTCAACAACGACCAAATGGCAAATGTCGTTGCGTCTTAGTTGCAGGCGGCCCTAGATTGCGTCTACCATCAGCGTTTCTGGATCGGCCAACTGCTCGCTCTGCAAATCGTTGCGGTAGTATCGTATTTCCACCACGCTTTTGCTAGGTTGAGCGCTTCGGAGATAAAACATGCTATTTATCGCGACCTCGGCATTGACAGTTTCTGACTGCAACCAGAATTTCATAACAAATATAAGGCCCCAGGCATTTGATGCATGACATAGTCGCAGTTCGGCAAGCTTGTTTGGGACGCCTTGTGCATTGGTGTACATGCAGGAAAGTTTTACTGCTTTTGTCACTAGACGGTGGGATACGTATTTGAGTAGATTGTTGTCCTGACCGGTGGTGGCTCGGCATCTAATGTTTTCTGGGTGGGATGATGACCAATTCATCCGTGTCGTATCCATGGGTCCAATCGCTACTATTATTCTTCTCTCTTTACTTGTAATGTATTGAGCGTGTTTGCCAATTTTGTTAGCTATTTGATTAAGATTGTTCGAACTCCTGTTGCTAATTGGTCTGACTTAGTAGCTGCTCTCCTGTGTTTGCTTAGATGATGCTTCTTTTATCCGGAGTTAGAAAGGAAGGTTGCTGCGGAACATACCATCTCTCTACTACCATTGCTGACATTTGGCTAGATCGAAGGAACACTTCAAAATTCTCGGGCCACATCCCTTATATTTGGGCGATCGGCGCAGCCTAGAGAAAGATTGCGCTATGACGTTTTCTAGGAAAATTTCTCGCAAATGTACTTCCATTGTTTCTGCTCGTGATGGGTTGTTTCGCTCTCATCAAGACTTCTCATTTACGTGCGCGTCCTACAAGCAGACAGTGATGCTGGCATTCGGAAAATAACGCTTCACAATATGTAAGAGAACCCTGATGTCAAGCTGCAGTAGATAATTAGCGAATGTCAAGTAATGACCAATTCGAAGCGCAGCAAGTCAATGATGCAACAGCTTTCCGAATGCAACCATCACGACCGGATCGATGCAGTTAGCCGCGTCCCTTACATGAAGCAACTCATATGAGTCCTTCAGATTTTAAGTACGTCTGCTACTTGAATTCGCAGTGAATAGCGATTAGTTTGGAACTTCCAGTTTATAAATTAAATGTACAATTTCTGTAGCAAAATGACACAAATAGTCCGGTGGCCTGGCAATTCGTCATATTTTGATAAGTTTAGGAGTAAAAATGCAATACTGTCTAGATGTTCAAACATGACAAGATTAGTCACTAACAGTTCCAAAGTGATTGGACTGATGAGGCTTACTTATTTGACGTTGGAAATCAAAAGCTTTCAGGTCTAATTACAGCTGGATATCGTTTTGGAAAGAACCCCGATCTCCCGTGCTAAGTGGTGCAATCTTGGGCGTCCTCCCTTGATACAGAATGCTTTAGGCGGTAGGTTAAGGGTACTTGGTCAGTATAACTGCCAAGACTGGCTTCGTGATAAAATGATCCGCACAGCATGTTTCACGACAGACAACTCGACGGATGTTTGAGTTGTAATTACTAGATCAGTCAGTGAAAAGCATTTATCCGCAACCGCAACTCAAACAATTGTTAATAGATTTATTCCCAAGCTGATGGCTTCAGAGTCGTAGCTGAGGGCTGAGAAAATGGCACACGCAGAAAAATCGAGCAAACCGGTTTATGCATTTCAAGGTTAATGAAAAAAGTACGGGATAGAATTCTATCGACCAAAGTGGTGGTAAACAGCATTGGTGATGGGCGGAAATGATAAAGTCAATTTCTAACTATCTGCTGCAGACACAAAGTGGCTCAAGCACTCGATCGGTTGAGACCCAATGACGACAATACCCTTAAACTAACAGACAACATTCGACGAATTCCGACGAGAAAGAGAAGAAAAGTACCAACGCAAATGATTGACACCAAGAAACAATGCTGAATAGAATCAAGTATGCATGGTGGGCAAGCAGCTTCATATTCGGAAGAGAAGATGCCACGCAGGCGAAACGGCCAAGTATGACGGTGCACTTTAGCGTGGGAGAAGCCCTTTTGCATGTCAGCGGCTGACAGACGGGTTGCTATGGCCAAAGTGGAAGCTGATGAAATCCCACATCAGCTTTCATCTGCATTGCTATGCGCCCGATAGTAAGTTAATGAAATTGCATGTAATTGTTCGAGGCGAGCAATGCTGGGCTTGTCAAAGAAGGTAGATTTTCAAGACCCAATCAGCCTGGCGGAGCTACAAGAAGTACTGAATATGTCCCACAATTGACAATCCTCATCATACCTAACCTACACTTGTCGGTCGAGTCTATAATCTGTTTCTCCCAAGCTGCTTTGGACGGTTGCGCACTCAGTGTGTGGAGCAAATTGCAGGCATAAGAGAATCAAGGCAAGAGGCTTGCACAAATTAATACTCGCGGTCGCAAACTGTAAGGACGCAGGCGAACGTCTTATGAGTAGCAGAGCACAAGGCAGCAAAACGGGGTGAGGCCTAGCGTTTGCAACAGAGGCAACACGAAGAAGCGAAGCAAGCGTTACAAAATCAACTCCACAATAATTAGTAAACATTTTACTCTTCAAAGTATCTGATCCCTTTTGGTTGCAGCTGATTTTAATTTCAAATAATATTGACAAAAACAACAATCCAACTGCCAGCTGTACCGGTGTGCATTCACGCTACCACACGGTGCGTGTATTTGCTCCAAAAGAATTGAGAGCCTCATTAGCAGAATGTTACCTACCTTTTGTGTTGGGCAGGTTCAGATTTTTCGGGCTTTTAATGTCAGCTTGCTTACATCGTCACTAACCATCTTTCTCAGAGGTGGCAGGCCAACTATTGATGACGCAAGCGTTGCGCAATATGTCACCTTGGCCCCTACTTTATCGCCCTTAGCAGATAATATTTATAAAACGCTAGTTAGTATTTGGCTGTTTACACGCGCTTTGTAACGGCAAATTAGACTTGCATTCCATGGAGAACCGGTAATAATCTGGTTTGCTCGTACAATTTTGATTTCACACTTTCCGATATCACGCACTTTGTCTTCAACATAATAAAGCAGTAATAACAAGTCAATATTCCCACTTGTTTTGAGGAATATCGCTGAGGATATCGCTGTGCACCCATAGTTACAACTGTCTTGAGAACTGTTTCCAGAAAGCACGTCAGGTAGGAGCTTCAAGTATAGCTCAGCCATTAGCTGAAATTTTCAAAAAAAGCTTGATGCATCGGCAGTGCCCAACAAATGGAAGCACGAGAATATCACCGAAATTTCAAGCGCGGTAATCGTTCGAATCAAGTAAACTACCATCCGCTGCTCTCAAAGTTGATGGAGTCAATCATAGCTGAGGCTCTAAGGGGGAACTTTAAAAGTCTAAGGTTATAGTATAGCGCGTAGATCGTGCGCTATATATCCGGTACGCGACTAGACGGCCAACCAAAAGCAGTGGGTAGAAGACACAAAAGTAAGCTAGGGAAGAAGTTTATTTGACGAGAGGAACGTTAGCTAAAGCTAAAAATAGAGCACCCGGAGAGAGCTAGCTAGGGAGAATGTCGTTGTCGTGGAGAGCGTAGACGGAACGTCGTTCGCAGTCGAGCCGCGCGCCAAAGGCGGAGATCGTGCTCGCGTTTCCAACAAACTGGAACAACGTTCCAACAGGCAAACCGAATAGTTCCCTAACACATAAGAAAGCTATAATTTGAATATTTTAGAATATTTTACACAGTCATACGGGGGAATCTACAGGTTGCTACAGTAGCAAAGGAACAACCTGGTTTCCGTCGGTATCGGTCATGGAATAGAAATATGCGGATTGGGTTTGTAATTTGGACAGAAATAGCCGATTCGTGGGACCAGCGCCGATGTCATCTACGTTACTTTTCTAAAGCCTACGACTGGTTATATGATGTAATCCTTCTCCAAAGGCAGCAAGCGTATGGGATTAGTAATCCATTTCTTGGATGCATATCAAATGGCCTGATTCAGGCGCGGCTTCAGGTTTTAGTTAGAGTTTTAATGTTCTGATCCTATTAACCTGGACTGCGGTGTCCTAAGGGATCGGTGTTAGGATCGCACGTATTCCTTGTCTTCATCAATGACCTCGCCTGTGTCATGGAGTCAAATTTCTTGACCTTTGCCGGTGACATTAATATACGGCTGGCGATCGGTTGACAAGAAGATCATGATGTGGTTGTGAGAAACTATGCCCATATATTTTAAACTATGGGGGAAATATAATTTCTTTTAAATCTGACAAGTGCAAGACTCTATATGTAGTCCATATGCCCATGTACGCATAGAAGTTTGGAGACCATGTGTTTAAATTCGTCTCAAAGGTGCGTGATCTGTGTGTTGCCATGCAATGCTATCTCGGCTTTTCTATGCAGTCCCTTAAGGGTCCAACACCGCTAAACAACAACTTGGACTTTTACTGAGTTAGTTCTGGCGGTTGCATCCTTCCATTTGCCTCAAAATGCTCCACGCCTATGTGTGGCTTAATGTGGAGTATGCGATGCGGGCCTGGCAAGCCTAATCAAAACGCAATCTAGTTGCAGTGGATAACGCACACGAAGGGCAGCCAAAAATGTGAAGGGAGTAATCCAACTTCCATTCGATTTACGACTGAAAACTGTAGGAGTGAACAACGAAGGTTTCCGCTGTCTACGGGGCAACCTCATTCTAGCGTTTCAGATCATGTAAAACCCCAATCACGAGTGCCGCCACCACCTGAAGTTAAGCCGCAACACAAAATCGAAAGGTCATTAGTTTAAACTAGCTACCCAATGCAGTCAGATGGAATGCCGCCGGAACTACATTTCTCTTTGAATTTGTCACCTCTGAACTCACTGTTCACTTTTGCCATTTTTATGTACATGCTACCCTTTTTGAAAATAACGACTCGGTGAAGACTTAAAATACCTGCATTGCCTGATCTGATTTCTGTTTACTTCGTGATAACAAGAAGCAGCCAAAAAATGTGCTCTCCGGTCATCACTAAATTGGTGTAAACGGATGTATATGTGTGTGTAAACAGATGCAAATGTGTATTATAGAACCTTACTTGATTTACACTGGATTTACGCTTAAGAATACCACGATTAGTCGGCCAGCTTACACTTAAACATACCGACGTTTTCTCTTCCAATTTGCAATTGCACTTTGATCATCCTGCGGGACCTATTAAGCTACAGCGTTTTACTGGTGTGAAACCATTGTTCCTTACTTCATTTGGCTGTGCCAGTTATGGCTTAGCAACAACAAAAATGACGATGGTCTATTTTTGGGACGATCGATTATTGTTAGTACACAAAAGTCGTTACTCCGCAGGTGCAAAGGACACTAACACGAAATGAAAACTTATGTTTCTGAATCGGATATGATATTATTACGCTCGGTATTTTGGTTATAAAATACAACAATGCCTCCACTTCTGCTGAACCAATGGTTTCGCGAAGGACTCAGGCCAAGTTGAGTCATCACGGCATCGGTACTCTCAGCATGTAGCCGTGTTTAAGTTACAATAACTATGTTTCAATAATTGTCTAATATATGAGCATGAAGCTTGAATAATCATAACTATTTTGTTTGGTGTTGCTTGTAACGGAACAATATGTTCTAATGGGTCTAAGCTATTGTGTTTACTTCAGGTGCCTTGTTTATCCGTAAGACTTCTCACGGAATAAGAGAATAAGTACGGGTTTACTTTGTAAGTCTGGTTGTCTGTAAGTATAATCAACGGCGAAAAATCCAACTATTATCAATAAAACGAAGAGTAAGTGTAGAATTAATTGTTCGATCCAACTGAGCGCGCAAAGTGAAGCAAACAAACGGAAACCATGCGCATTTGCAAGATTTTTGCTGCCATACAATAAATGAAATAACGTAGCTATTTAAATAATAACCAGAAATATTTGTACTGCGTAAACGCTTGGGAAATAACAATCTTTTAACTGCATCTTTTAAAAATAATGGCTGACTGTAGGTATTTCTTCCATATATGTGGGGCAAACAAATGAACATTTCTACGGATTTCTTTGAAAAGAAAAAAACTTTAATATCGGTAATATTTAATGGAGAAATTGGAAGGTAATTAAAGTAACACAATCAATCCGATGCCCTCAGGCGCGTTTAATTAGCAGCAAGCTCTCCCATTAACCTATACTTTTTGTATAATGTAACAGCAGCAAATGATTTAAAATTTGAGGATCACTAGATGCGGAAGAATTGTCCGCTCAATAGCTTTTATAAAGTTCATTTGTATGTGTTAATTATTTTACTGTTTTTCATGAGCTGTCGAATTTACCTTAGTAGTAATTAAGTAAGAATTATTTAATATTATGAAACCACGAAAATTTGGAAAAATGTATTATTTTTGATTCTTATCTACGCCCGAAATTTAGCCGTTTCATTTCATTTTCACTCCAGAAATATCGATTTACACAGATAGTTGGCAGTGCATCTACAGCTTGGTACCAAACATTCCTGTGAAAAATTAACAACTGAAATATCCATTGCCATAATATCCATATATGCGGATGTTTGCAATAGAGAGTGGTGCTCACTAAAAGCAAAATTCGAAAATGTTTAGTTGTAAAATTTCAACAGAAATATTCTTCTTGCCTTCTACACTACTCACCATTTATATCCCAATATATGTTACATTTACTATTCAGCTAATTTTGCAAACTGTTAGTTCACATATTTAAAAATATGGGTGATTGGCGAGCTTTTGTATTAGAGATTGTTTAGTCAGCATGCACATAAAATGGAACTGCAGTGTTTTAGTTTATTTTTGTTCGTATCTGCTTCGGCATATCGGCTGGAAAGCAAAAGCCTTACCAAAATCACCTTGTATAAATTATGTTCAATAGAACCACATCATAATTTCCTAGATAAAAGTGATTTTGACTAAAGTGCAGTGGGCGCATACCCAAATGTGTTAAAATCTATAACAGCTTGTTACGAGTATTTTAGGGGTAGTAAGTCTGAGAGTTGGAGGCATTATAACTATTGGCTTAAAATGAACTTTCAACAATTAAGCGCTAGTACGTTTACTTGGCTATTATATCTAAGCGATATGCACATTACTAGTTATATTGCAGATTGAATGTACTAGCAAAATGAATCTCAAATTTAACAGCGTGATGTTTAATTGTGTTTGGATCGTTTAGACAAGCTTTAAGCTTATAAGGTACTTAGTATGCTGGGACCAATCGTAGAATATACATCAATACGTGTAAGCCGGCAGTGTTGTTCACATTCAACGGTACAATTATTGCCCTGAAATAAATAAAATTTGATTAAGTTAAAGAATATAAACGCATAAAGCAGATAGGACTTACGATTTTTTAACATTATTGATCTTTTTTTATTTTAATTATTATATCCGAATTTTCCGTGACACAAGAGAAGTGGTACACAATAGATAGGTTTCACTTATACGTATTTATTCCTCAACTAAGGTATAATAAGTAGGTTAGAGATTGCCTTGCGGAATGCTATGCTTATGGTTGGCGGCATCCGGTTTCGGATTTGCCTGTCACTGTGGCAAGCCACAGGACGCCTGCGCCTACAGAGGGACCATGGATGGCTTGCGCTGCACCAACCACAGCTCCAACCACACACCCCATATCCAGTGTAAACCCGAAGGAAAAAGACCGGGAGGCATGAGGATGGGAGCCACGTTTCATCAACGGAGCCGGCCCACACTCCTTCACAGGCAAACACAAGCACACTGTATTTGGGGAATCAAGCGCACACAAGGCGGTGGCTGGACCGTAGTCCGCTCCACACTGAGTGCATGGAACCACTCTTTGAGCCTAACACGGCCACAAGGACCGTGCACCCCGTCCCCTCCAGCAACGACCAACTGTCTCCTGGAGCCAGTATGGACGACGTAGTGGGTAATAGACAGGTAGGCACCTTGTCAACATGCACATCAAGCGCAGCCACACCGGGGATATCAACCAACAGCCAATCACTTGAGAGAGAGAAAGAAAAAGAGAAATACTTGATTAATGCATAAGGAGACGGTGACATAAACCTTAATTAAATAGCATACGTAATAAGTTGTTTACAAGCCAATCCTAGCTAAGTGCACGAGGTCAGGAATTATAGTTCGCGGTATGCCACGAACACAAAAATGTTATGGAAATCGAATACAATTGGCTGAAGCGATGTGTGCAAGTTAATGGAATAGAGTCCAGGGAGATAGTTATATGAGAAAGAAAAGCAGTAAGGTAAAAACTGTAAACCCACCACCTGAAATAAAGAGACTTAGCATGCAAGCACGCGGTTAGTAAATCGAATTCAGCGTGCCTACAAACGCTGCGCCGGCTCGACGTAATTCTCTGCAGGACCCGTCGTCGCTTCTGTAGTGGCCCCAAAGGACCTACCTCATGGCCCACTAGATATTTATATGAGAAAGAAAGGAATTAAGAGAGAACTGAAAACCCACCACCTGAAATAAAGAGACTTGGCATGCAAGCATGCGGCTAGTAAATCGAATTCAGCGTGCCTACAAACGCTGCGCCGGTGCTGCCTACGTTCACTGCGGGACCCGTCCTCGCTTCGGCAGTGGTCCCGAGTGACCGCTCTCATGGCTCACTAGGCCTGCCTGACTAAGGCACTCGCGACCGCGTTTTCTACAGCACAATGCCCTCGATGTCGATGGAGTACAATTCATCGGTGCTTGCCGCTTCCGCAACTGCCGCTTCTTCTCTGCATGCATGAGGGATTCTCCCGCACTTCAGCAACTGCCTTCGTGATTAGATCGCGCCACGCACGCCGATCAACCGCCTTCGATTCACATGATCTGCAATCAAGCTGAGAACGTGTGAGGCTCACTTTAATCATGTCCTGGTAAAGTAACTTTGGTTTCCCCACGTGCCGCTTCCCAATACTCAGCTGACCGTATAAGAGTTGTTTCGGTATCCGCGTCGAATCCATACGACTCACATGACCGAGCCATCTCATGTGTCTCAATAAAAGTATGCAATCCACTGCATACATCCCACTTCGGCGCAACACTTCCGTGTCTGCAACTCTGGCGCCCCAGCCGATCCGCAGAATTCGTCGCAGACACTGCTGATGGAACCGCTCGAGATATCGCACATCCCGACGGTACATCGTCCACGTTTCACTGCCGTATAGATGAACGGACAGTACCATGGATTTGTACACCATCAGCTTCGTGCCAATGCTAAGCTGATGGTTGTTCCACACTCGGTACTCAAGCTTCCCGAATGCCGCTGCCGCCTTCGACACGCGATTACGCAACTCAACGTGTAGCTGCTGATCAGTCGACATCACACTCCCAAGGTAGCAGAAGCGGGAGGTGGTTTCCAATACTTCAGCACTAATGCTGATTCCCGGCAATATTGAAGATTGCACCTCCGGTGAAGGCTGAAAGAGACAGACAGTTTTGCTTGTGTTGATGGTGAGCCCGAATTTGGCCGCTGTCGAAGCCAGAGCACTAGTCATGTGCTGCAACTCATCCGCGTTGTGTGAAAACAACGCACAGTCGTCAGCAAACAGAAACATACGGATAGTTGTATCACAGACTAGAGTTTTCGCACCGAAACGACGGATGTTCAGCAACCCACCATCAATACGGTGCTCCACACGAACACCGTAAGCACAAGCCGCATCAAAAGCACAAGACAACATTGCATGAAGATAGATATTAAACAGGGCAGGAGCTAAGACACAGCCTTGCTTCACACCAGAGACAACTGTAAAGTCATCACAGGTCTCTCCACTCAGCTGCACCCTCGCTCGCATACAACTGTGCAGACATTCAATTAAACTCAGCTTTATTGCTTATAATTATTATGTATTTACTTCATGGTAATAAGCAAATGAGGTTTTTAATATCTCATTGTTAAGGCCTCGTTTAATTTTAGGCGAATAATATATGTGTATATACTATAAACCGACGGAATATAATAAACAGCAGTACGCTATAAAAATTTAAGTCAGCACAAATATCTAAAAAGCACCGTAAAGCCCAGTTGATGAACGCTTAAGGCTATGATTTTATGTGAATGTATTCTCAATAATACAAATGTCACACTGTGAACAAGCTGAGTTCATCCTTCTATTATATCCCTGTATCCAGGAAAACATAACCAGTTACATATGCGTTTTGATTACTACAGTACTTCAATTAAATGCAGCAAATATATCAATCGCGCACCAACTAATTGACATATATGTTTATTAAATGCTATATTTCAGAATAAACATTTCGTATATAAGAATAATTATGTAATAGTAATAAAATCATTTTCACGATAGAATGAGTGAATTGGATTTTGTGTGGATTAGCAGGGTAGTTTTAGTATTCTGTCATATTGTAGATAAAACAGTCGTCCAAACATTAACGTTAACCTAACATTTTTATAATATTGTTAACAAATACCATATTCGGACATAGTGCTTACTCATATTTCCCATTCCTCCTTGGCTGGTTGTGTTGGTCTGAATGTTAACAATTTGTTCTATTACTTAATTTTTTATACTTAATGCCGGATGAAGCGTGTTCTTTGCCACGGGCATTATTTTATGGCCTCCAAATAACAATTTTTAAGTGTTCCATCTTCCGTTATCCATACGCCTAGGTTTCTCACCTGTTTTTCTTTCCTCATTCAATTCATCATCTCTTACGGAATATTTTCATCTACGAATGCTAAAGATATTGGGCCTCAACATGTTTATTCTAAGAACATGCTAAGTTGGTGTGGCCTTTTATGCACAATTACGTCCTTGTGTAACACCATTTAAATTAAAATTTTGGTGCATATAATTTTGTTAACACTCCGCCACTTTTAATTGAACAAATTGCAACAGAGCACCTTGGGATTGTATTAAAATGACTTCACATTTTTCATCAACTAATTTCAATTAGATAGTTAACATATTTCGCGCCGACCGCCTAGAAACGGTAAGTAATCTATGTCCTGCAATTTTACACGGTTGTCATTTTCTGATGTATTTTGTGTATTCAGTTAGACGGGCATGGTATATGTGAATAAGCTGCAACTAAATGTTTATTGATTCACTGCATTATGCTCGCCAGCATATAACTAAAATAAAATACGTACATCATGAACAATTTTAGAATGCAACAAGCATAGACTGCTAGATACAAAGATAATAAAACGTATTCATGGGTTAGAATATGAATTGCTTGGACAGTCGTCGAAACAAGTGAGACCTATAAATAAACCTATGATTTAAAAAGCAATGACACGGCTTGGGGTAATATTAAATGCACACTTATCTTAGAGCTAGGCCTCTCTATTTGGCAAAGACACGGTACCAAAAAAACTCTTAGTTGCCAAAGAATCTAATATGGAAATTTTATGTTGAGCATGTGAACTGCAACAATCCAAAAATACTTAGTAATGACAGTTTATTTTACGACGTTAAAGACTATCGCGAAATGATAACATTTTGATTGCTGCTGCCAGTCGAAGAAGCGATAGGTATAAGCAGTGTGTAAAAGTACCATCGTGAAACAAATCGCATTAATTGTCTTGTTTATGTGTAGATGAAATTGACAAATAGGGCACAATTGCTCACATTGCTGAATCGAGAAGAAAATACGCTAACATATGATGGGCATTTGCTCGTTTGCTGTCCTTCGAGATATAAGTAAACTATGGAAAGCCTTCGAGCGAGGTTTTTACGAGGAGTGCATGCGAGCAACCCGTTATGCATCTTGCTTTGCGGAACCACCGTTAAAGGACAAAATAAAAAACAGCATCAATTCGACCAAGATGGCTTCCGCACATGCAAATAGTTTTCAGAACTAGAAAAAAAGGTAAGCATTTTTTCTGCACAACACACGAAAGTTCACTAGTTTGCTACTAAAAACTGAGACGCCTGAGTAATATTAACAAGCATATCACTGAAACATTTCCAGTGGTCATAAACACATCCACATTTTATCATCCTTTCCGTGCACATAAAAACAATAGGAACTACGGTTCATTCTGAAAATATACTCACTGACAACAAAATAGCCTACGGAGATGTTAAACATATTAGCTTCGAATATATGTATGATCAGCTCAGCGACCTTTGGTAGAGATAAGCGGATGATTGCAAATGGTTTCTTGCAAAATTGGCGCAAACCGTGAACAAGTACCTGAAGAAGCCAAAGACCACTAAGGGTTACCTGTAAGCTGAATTTACAGATGGATCTAAAGCATTTTTGTTGCATGGCTATTTTCCTGAACTGCGCTATCTAAATTTAGATCCCGTAGAATTTCAGGCAATAAAACTGAAGGAACCAATTAATTTGAACAGTATTTGTACCATTGCAAAAAATAAGTTAAAAGCGCAAATAACCATACCAGGTTAACGGACCAATCGCTCGTAGCCCTCTTGCAACCACCCGGGACTTTAGTACATAATATATCATTTTTATCTGACACGGGAAATGGATCATACCTTGCTAGAATTCTAACTGATGTATAAGATAAAGGTACAAACACATTTACAAATATGCCGCTGCATGAAAGTAATAAACAGTTTACCAAATATTCTTGAGCCAGAAGTTATCTATGTGTACTGCGCTAGAATTCTTGAGCGAACTTATTCTCCTGTACACGTAAATTATCAGAGTAAATATTAAAGAAACTGCAAGACTTGTCGTCCTTTCGGTGTTGGCCCGGAGTAGCTTTCCTTATGACTCACTATGCCTGCCTGACTCAAGCATTCGCCACCGCATGTGCAACATTACCATACGCTCGATGTCATTGGAGTAAAATCCATCGGTGTCTGTCGCTACGGCGATTGCCGGTGCTTCAATGCATTCAAGAGGGATTTCACTTGCACATGGAAAACGACGTTGTTTTCAGATCGCACTATGCACGCTGATCGATTGTTTGTTTTCTATGACCTGAAATGAAGATTGGAAACTAAGAGGCTCAATTTGATCAGGTCCTGCTAACGAAGCTTTGATTTCCCCACATGCCGCTTCCAAACACAGCATACCATATATTAGCTACTTCGAAATCCGCGTCGAATCCATATGCCACATATGAACTATCAACCTCAGGCGTCCGAGCAAAAATGTTCATTCCACTGCATACATACCCCTTCGGTTCAACACAACCGTGTCCGCAACTCCATTGCTTCAACTAGTACGTAGAATCCGTCGTAAAAACTGTTGATGTAACCGCTAGAGTTATCTCACATTACGCTGGTAAATGGTCTACGTTTCGCTATCGTATAAAAGAACTGATAGCACCATGTTTTGCACCACCAGATTTGTACCAAAGGCAAGCTGACGGTTTTACCACACTAGAAACCCCAGCTTCACAAATGCCGCCGTTGCTTTCGAGACGCGAGTAGGTTGCTCAGTGTGTATCTGATGTTTAGACGTAAGAAGAATCCCAAGTTCGTAGAATCGAAAAGTGGTTTCCAACCTTAGGTCCTTAATGCTGATTCGCGGCACCATTGTAGATTGCAACTCCAGTGAAAGATGAAGGATGAAGACAGTTTGGCTTGTGTAGCTGAAGAGCCCTTTTTGCCGCTGTCAAAGCCAGAGACATGGTTAATTGTTGCATCTCTTCCGTGCTGTTTGCAAACAACGCACTGTCATATGCAAACAGCAACATACGGATAGTTGTCTCACAAACTCGGGTTCTCGCACCGAAACCACGGATGATCAGTAACCCACCATCAGAACGTTAATCCAAACCGACACCCTAAGCACAAGCAGCATCAACAGCATAAGTTATTAGTGCATGGAAATAAATATTAAACAGAGCAGGAGCTAACACACAGTCTTACTCCACACCAGAGACAACAGCAAATTCATCCGAGGTATCGCCACTCAGCTACACTCTCGCCCACATGCCACTTTGCAGATATACAACTAAACTTACAAACGTACTCGAACAACGAAATTAACTCAACCCCAGCCACAATGCCTTGCGGTTCACCCTGTCAAACGCTTTGATGAAATTGACAAAAGGCAAGTACATGGGCTGGTTTCGTTTTCTGAACTCCTCCTGCAAATGACGAGTCTCAAACACTATAACTAATATGCTACAAAACAGAAGATATCCGCTTTGCTCTGACGCCACGTTCGGTTCTACAACCTGACAGGCGGTTGAGCAGATTTGGGTCAATAATCTTGCCCACATAACTCAGAAGGTTAATACCACGATATTTCGTGCAATTTGCTAGCTCCCTTTTCCTTTGTAAGTTGAAAGCACGAACACATAATTCAGCTCAAGAGACACCTCCTGCTATATCCACAGACGTTTCACCAAGTGGAACAGCGCAGTCACAAACGCAGGTCTGCCATGATCTAATAATTCAGGCGGAATCAAGTCGGCAGCGGCACACTAGCCGTTTCACAGCTGAGCAAGTGCACGCTGCATGTTATGCAGTGCCGCCGCTTCCGCCAGACTCGCTTTCACATCGTGCTATTTCAGTCCGTTCAAAGTAGGCCACTAGATCTCAGAACAGTTGTTCAAGAGATAGTCAAAAGTGTGTGCTAGATCTGCATAATGTACGTAGTCTGTGTGCAGGTACTACCTGAACTAACATTAATTAGCGTCCTTAGCGGTTCCAACCTCAGTCCATACGCCTCCTACAAGAAGTTAAATAAGTTCTTGAGTGGGCGGCGTAGCAACCCATATATTTCGCCTTCTCAGTCTACTGTGCCCATTTTCTGCGACGGAACTCTCGGGTCATTCGCCGTCTAAGCTTGCGAAACTGACTCTTATTAACCATACCAATGGGGTTTCTCACATTTGCAGCAAATACTGCATGCTTCAACGACACAAATGTGTCAGACGTGGTATTGTTTTAATCAGATCAATCAGGTCGCTTACAGTTTTCGCGTCCGATGGTCTCCGCCGCAGCAGCTGTCACCTGGTAGCGAATGTAGTGTCACAATACGCACACTGTGGCTATATATTCCACATCACATAGGCGTGCAGCCATCGCCATCTCCAGATCAATACTTTTCTCCATAGTGTCAAAGATCATGTTAAGTTTGCGCCAGTTCGCGACGGGTGTGCTATATATAGATTTACGTAAATAGCTATAAAATTGGTCCGCACCAATTTGTGATCTGTGCCACACTGAGCTCTACACAGTACATCTATCTTGTGCACTTCCACGTATATCAAGCTGACGTAGGATAGAACTATTGTGCAGGAGTGCGTGACCACTCCGTGGTTGCTTCTGATTTGCTATATAATCACATGCAATGCAAACCGAGTGTTAGTGATCGTCAAGTCTTGAGTGGCAAGCAGTGAGAACAGCCTGCTTACGTTCGTATTCGCTGAGCCAATGCCACGTGGACCGATGACATCTGTCTACACCGACGCATCATACTCAACGCGCGGGTTGAACTCAATTAGCAGAAGTTGCCGTTCGCTCCTCGGCACAGACAGTATCAAATAGAAGAGTTAATTGCCTAATTGCTCACAAATGTCATCAGGATAACTCGTGATCGGACCGTACTTACGGTTAGAAGTAGCAAACTTACCTTTTCCGAGTCGCAGGCAAGCAGTCATCAGTGGCGCGCCGTTGCATGTGGGTTCTCCCACTAGGTGACCATTTAGACGAGTGGATAGTGTGAATTCTACCCCTTGTTTATGTGGTGCTGAGGTGGCTTTTGCCACCCAGTAAACGTGTAGCTAGCACCTGCTACATGACGCTTACTTTGTTCAGAGAGCCAGGTTCCACTGAGCGTCCCTATACCTATGATGTAGTGCGCCCGTTCCCTCGAGACTATTTCAATACGTTTCTCTGGGCGCTCACTGGAGTTGCGTTCTAGTAGGTTACTCAGGTTCCAGCACTCGATGTTTAGCTCTTTGCGCGCAGCAAAAGATTTGATGGCAGGGTGACAGTTGTTCTTTAGAGGTTTGCTTGAGGTAAAAAACCCGTAGCATTTGATCAATGGCCTGACACACTAGACAGTGGGTTGTTTGGAGCTGGCTGGGGAAATCCGTTCAGAGCCTTTGACTCAAAAAACCTGAACCATACGACAGTTGGGAACATGATTGCCGAGACAGCTTGGGATCTGCTTGAGCTACGTTATATGCTCCATTTGAGGTACTGGGACAATTCTAAATGTTTTGCAACCGTCGTACAATGCGCACTTGATACAACGGCCAGACGCAGGTGGGTATTAACGGGTTTAAAAAAATTTGACTAGGTTCTGCCTGGCTTAAGGAGGACATAAGCAAACCATGGAATACCGGGAGGTGTCCTACCTTCGTTAGGGAAAAGTCTTTCCGCTCATGTGCCTTGTCAATCGAGCTGTGACCTTATGACCAGTAGACTTGTTGTCTCACATTGGTAGGTTTTATAGGAAGAGGGCCACCGACAACTTTCGTACATCCATAGAGGATAGGCTAGGATACTGGCAAGGCGCACACGTATGGTAAGAAAACGAATTGGTCCTCAGACAAACTATTTAATTAAATGTACACCCGAAAGATACCGAATTCAACACATAGTAATTTTACTGACTTACGCGGATTGGTTTCCAGGAACTTAGCAGGGAGAAGGGCGTAACTCAACTCCCACTCAGCGGTCGCCACAAAGAAGCTTCCAGGACATGAGCCCATCGCACTATATTAACAGCAGTGGGTAGAAAATCTGTCAAGACCTAGCCACCACTAAGGTCAGTACGCTATAGGCTCTTTCGCCTTTCAAATAAATAATCGACGTATAAAATGGCAGTACATTGATAACTGTTTTACTGGGATTTATCAAAAGTAAAATGGCAACATTCATACAGAGCAACCAAACGCTTACAACTTTCTGTTGTAAGATTTTTTTGCTAATTCTACATCCCATATTATCCCTGGGTTCAAATTGGAAGCCTGTTTTTTCTACATGTTACGGTTTCCAAGTATGTAACAATAATATATAACCAAATACTAATGCAATTTCATGTCGGTTATGATCATGCCTCACACAGGTCGACATAACTATGCGATTGAACTTAATGCAATTTGCTATGTATACGGCTGGTATACACTAATATGTCAAAGGTAAAATATTTCTCCATTCGTAAAATGTGAAAATAAGTCAGACCGTAAAATACCTATAGGTGTCCATAACCAATAACGGGCACCGCATATTGTGTGCCAATATTATGAGGAAATCCTTCCTGCTTAGAGAGTAGTCAACCGCAACTATCCGCTGTCTGATTTGCCCATGAATTGTCTAGAATTCGAGAATCACGTAACAGAATGTCATTCTTGCGTGGTTTATTCAAAAGATATTGGTAAGTAAATCGACCAATGATCTCTTTTGTCTGTAGTTCCTCTACAGTTTCTCTAATTCAACACGCTGTAAAGCTGTGAGTTCCCAAACGTAAAATGCTTAATTTCTCTGGTGATGAAGTCAACAGGCTGAAAGATGGGCACAGCAACTTGAATAGGCTTAAACAAATGAAGACTCTGCATCTGCTGGGTAATTTTTATCAGCTCGTTAGCAATTTATTCAACAACGGCACTCAAATTCAGTCAAGGCCACGTTGGCTGGTTTGAAGTGCGCTGAAAAGGCGTTTTGTCCTACACCACAATCAGAGAAACAGCCAGCCCTTAGTATAACAGCGATTTTATCCCTGAAGCAAATTATTAGCGTTCTGGCAGGTCCGCCCTCAAGGCGTACGATTTGTTCTGCCGACAATAATGCTCCAATTTGCAATAAGCAAATTGGTGATAACGAATGGAAAAAGAAATACCAAAGAAACCAAGAAAAATCTCCAGCGACCAGAGGCGTTGCCACATCATGGTAGTTCACACACCTAAATCATCTGATTCCAATCCTCAGGTGCGTTAAGAATATGATGTCGAGTTTTTGTGAAATCGGCTTGATGGATTGCTCGATGTGTATGAGGGCGAGCACAAAGTTGTACAGATCGCTCGTCTCGGAAAGAAAACCGAGGTCAAAAGTCGAGTTTTGAGGGTGACTTTTATCCAAGAGAAAAGTCATAAGTTATATTGTCCTGCGTTAATAAGCTAAAAGGTCTATAGATCCACGTGCGCGCTAACCTAGACTCAGCAGACAAAGAGAAACTCAAGTGTGCGATGACCGAACTAAATCGACGCACGGACGATGGAGATACAAATCTCCGTATTGTAATGTTTGGGTAATTACCCGGATTCCCCGGCGAATCTGGATAAACAGGTTTCTTTGGCTTCAGCCGCGCCCAGCGGTTCATACCGCGGCCTGAGCTTAGCCTTTACTAATGTCTGCAGTCTGATGCACAAGTGCAATGAGCTGTACTAGTTTGTACCCTCTCAAGGACCAGACGTATTAATCCTTGCTGATACATATTTAAATTCCGACGGAACCGTCGAAGAAGTGGAAATCAGCGGCTACTCGTGCTTCTGCTGTGATAGACCATCGAATGTTCGCGGTGGCATTCAGCCTTCCAAAAAGTATCTTTTGTTTGGTAGACTAGTGATCGCCTACCGAAGAGCTGATGGTCAATCTTAGAAGTTATAGTGTTCAATCCACCTTAGACACTGCGAGATTCTCGTAGGCGTGATATATCGCAGTCCAATGAGCAGATGCTCGGACCGGTTGCCGCACGTCCGCAACACATGATCCGTTAGCTGTTCTTACCCTTGTACAATTCCAACTTTCCCCGAATACAGTGGCCTTAGGCTACACTTCTCCCCAGTCATTTTGAAGTCGAGAGGAAGCTTACGGTATTGGTATTTGAAACCGAGGCCACACAACACATCAACCAACAGAAAAACATAACTGCTCGCGCGACACCATCGTGCTTAGACCTGCTTTTGACTAGCTGTGAGCAACGTGTGCATGACATTGAAGTCTTAGAGCTTCTGGGAGCCAGCGTCCACTAGAGGATCATAGGCTGTCTGGAACTACCGCCGCCGTATTCGCCCCCGCTGGAGCCAGCCTTCAACTATTGGAAGGTGGACTTTGATGGCCTCATTCGAGCAGCGATCCAGATAGACTGATTAACACCACGGGACTGGTCTATTGAAAATTGTTGTACTATCATTAAAGTAAGAGTGAAATCGTTGTGCGCCTAATGTATACCCATTAAATATCGGAAATTTAGGCCAGTCGAACCATATTGGTTCGAGATGGAGTACAACAAACCGGCCTGACGACGACGCAGACAATGGAACAAATTCGTGTTACAAGGCGTAGAAGGAAATCAAATTAGCTGCAACAACGCGAAATCTGAAAAAGTCGCAGAAGATTCGAAGTGTAGCTTGCAACCGCCGCGAAACGGCTCCCAGGAGAATCTACGCATCCGTGAAGCGGCGCCTGAGGCCTGCAGCTAATGTCTGTGTTAGAAGGCTCAGGAGGACAGCCCCATGACTTGAGTACGTGCGTGCGTCCGCATTGGCGGCGCACTTTGTCTCCGTATTTGCAAGTGACCAGGTGTCTGTAACGAGTTCGAAGTTTACCGCTCCAGCTGAACTTTACAGCCTTGACTGAAGTATTGAAGATGTATACAAGCTTCTAGCAAATTTTGATGGGACGAAGCCTGCTGGCCCAGACGGAAGCCACCCACTGATTCTTATGTCCCTATCGGCCATCATCGCGCCCCCTGTAATTGAGCTGTGTAGCAGGTCACCATCCACTGGACTATTACTAGGCGACTGGAAATGCTCAGTCGTAAAGTCAATACCGAAAAGTGCTAACCCAATCAAAGTATATAACTAACGGCCGATCTGCGTGACGGCTGTTTTGGTAAAGACGCTCGAGTAGATCGTGAAGAAGAGACTTTTGCAGCTTTTCAAGTCGAAATGCCTGTTGACGTCCGCACAACATGATTTCGTGAAAGGTAGCTCGTGCATAAACAACCTACTGGTGACGAGGAACGAATGGTTACAAGCTGCGAACGAAGTCAAATAAGTCGACGTCATTTATGTTGAATTCAGTAAGGCTTTTGACAAGGTAAACCATGCAGTATTCCTCGACAGGCTGCGTATATGCGGTATTGGTTGTTCGCCGCACTAATGGATCAGGAATTTCATTGTTGATCGATAGAGGTTCTAAGTGGACAACCATTTAACCGACTGGTACACATCGAGCAGCGGCGTGTCCCAAGGCACGGTACTTGGGCCGATTTGGTTTCTGATCCATGTAAAGGATATGTCTCAGCTACTCCAATCACATTATGCGATGTTCGCAGTTGAATTGAAGGTGTGGAGAGCAATCCGCACCCCCAATGAGTGTGATGTGCTTCAGCAGGATCTCGACCGCCTTTTCACATGGACTGCAGAGGTCAACCTTCCGATCAACCTGGTCAAGTCTCAATTCATGAGGCTGGGTCCGTGTGAGCACAGTCTGGCAAACACGGTGGCTGGCCAACCGTTGCATCCCATGCCTTTCGAGCGCGACCTCGGTATACTCCCACGCTAAGACCTAAAGTCCACTGACAGCACGAATATACTTTATGAAAACGGCCTTCGCATACTTTGGGCGCTCATGCACAGCTTCAGCGCTTGGTCCGAAGAGATTGCCACTCACCTATACGTCTCAATAATATGACCAGTAGTAGAGTATTGCTCTCCCGCATATTGTCCTATCACTCGGGGCGAGGTAGAAAAGATTGACCTAGTGCAGCATGTGGCCTCCAGGCTGATTCCAAACATACGAGGTGTGTCGCTCGAATACCGGTGAAAGAAACTAGGGCTGTAGACCTTAGATTAACGTCGACTGACGGTGGACATCCTCATGACGCCCTGGATATTTCAACTGGGTGATTAATCTATGTTGAGACCACTGCTTCATCTGCGCACACCAAGCAGCACACGAGGACACCGGTATAAGCTTATCGTACAGGATTTGAAACAGGTCACTCATTAGCTCAATTTCGAAAGCAGAGTGATGGCTGGATGGAACCACCTGTCGCAGTAAGTAGTAGAGAAAAAGTCAGTGTCAGAATTTAAGAAGTTCATTGAAAACATTTTGCCGATGCAAACTTAATTTGGCGGAACACAAATCACGGGTAGTTGTCCATGAGTGACGACTGATGCAGCTACACAGAGTAAACGCTGCTTGCTGCTTTTAACCAGTATTCTGTATTTAGTATCCATCACCATCATCATCATTATCCTCATCATCGTCAGCATCATTATCATCATCATCATCAACATCACTATCATCATCATCATCATCATCATCATCCCGATCATCATCATCGTCATCCTCCTCCACATCATCATTGTCATCATCAGCGTCATCCTCATCATCATCCTCATCATCAGCGTCATCCTCATCATCCTCATCCTTAGCATCACCATCAACCCCGTTCTCACCCTCTTCCTCAGTTCCATCAACTTCATCATTCTCGACATCTCTACCGACTGCGAATAGCTCTGTCCTTATCGTACTTTGCTCCTGGTCTCATCCTTTCGGTAGTTAAGGTAGTTTTATCACAGAAACATTTGTCTACTTCACTACGATAGTTATTTTGACTGATTTTAACATTATTGCGTTTACTGGTTTATTTCAATTTCTCTGATTCGACATTACGCTGCTTATTTTTAAAATCGTAATTCCGATACCTTTTGTATTTGCCCTAAAGTCGTTGGACATCGCGCTAATGTGAGTACATGCAGTCTATGTAACGGAACGTTTCATATTTAGTTTATTGGACTGTCTGTTGACCAAGTTCATGTTATTCAAGTAATTCGAAATGAAATTTTAAAGACAATTTGCGAGCAATACCAGCAGAATGTTGCTGAAAAGCCTGAGAAGCGGATCAGTATAACGACATGCGCCAAAACTCGGACTCGGGTTGACTGCAGTACAGTAAATTCATGATTGTTTAGATAACGTATATTCAGATATTGAGCAAAACTTGTTTCAGATGCGACCTACAACATAATTTATATAAGTAAGCATTTGATAGCCGATAAAGTCAACTGTGTAGCTGATAAGCAGATTTATTTTTTTCATATAATATCACAAAGAGACAGTCAATGTTTGCATGTTGAGGTTGTAATTAAAATAAATAAAGTCTCAAAGCAGTTAAATGCATATGTTATCTTGTTATTTTATGGAGCTAACATATTCCGGAACTGCCCTCTTTGAAGATCATTTCGCTTATTTGGAAAGCGGCACTATAACTGAACAACTTGATTATTTTCGCAAAAATACTACCGGTGCATTGTCCGTTACTTTACCATTTTTATGGCACTCTTGCTTTTACTAATCGGTTGGTTGGGCTTTGCATTAATTGCCTACGGAAGGTATGTGGTTTTTATTCTTTACAAGTATGCCTAAATTGAAGCTCGAGGTTGCCCAGTTAGTAGTGAAGAGACGGTGACGTTTGCAAATAAACAATGGATGCAAACTGCGTCCTCAAATATGTGGGCAGTGTTTTTCTACAGTAATGAGAAGCTGGATATTTAAATGAATCGCAATCGACTAAGATATGTTTAGTTGTTTTCACATTCAGGAATATATTGGCTGGGTTTATCTATCCTCACACTATTATCTGCCAAATTTGTGATTATATTGTGAACAAATATTTCCTTGTTTATTCGTTGTGTATACATGATATTTAGTGAATAATGTTTATAAATGCTTGCTTGTTCTAAGAGCATGGTAATTACTTGATGTGACCTTAGATTTAAACATGGCGTCTTTGGTGACACAGGAGAAGAGGTTTCCTCTGGACATTTACGTATAACAATCTAAATTTGAGGTACTTTGGTTGCATTGGTATTAACTGCACCTATGTTTTCCAGCAGTAGGGTCATACGAACGATCGTTTTGCGCTTTCGGGATGCCCTGATCTTGATTCAGTCGTCCAACTCGGAGTGCCTATAAGAAAACCAAAGTTGTCGAAACGAGGTCTGCGAATTTATAGCTATTTTACGGGGTGTTAACCGCTTTAGGTGAAAGCATGTATATAATTCAATGAACCACACCACCCCGGAATTACTGATAACATGTTGCGGGTATTGAAAAAACGACAGCTTTGAAGATGGAGAAGATGCTGTCGCAATGGTGTAAAATGCTAGCTGCTTATTAACGTATGGTAATAGAGAATGCCGCCTGCGACGGTAGTATCAGATCGGAGTAAGTAGATAGAATTCATGCACTTGCAAACAAGCCCAATTGAAATAAATGAGAAAAATCCTTAGCTCGGGGTGTGGATGAGCATGTTGAGCTTTTCCCCGCTCTGAGTGTTTATTGTGCACACGTTACTTTGTTTGACTAGACAACATGATCAGTGCGGCTTCACCGGCCCGGTTTCGCAGTGCCTAGTTAGCGACTTCGATGTCCAAGTGCTTATTGATCGAGTTCTGCTTTGGATGCCAGGCTTCAGTGAACTCACATTTTTGCCGGCTTTTATCCCTTCCGAGGATACTAGCGTGCTCTAGGTGGAATTGTTGGTTCTCGGCATCCATATGCACTGACATGAGGGAGTTCTGACCGTGGCTAAGAATGGCTAGGCTGTGTTCGTATAGCTTTGTGCCAAGCTTGTCACCTGCCGGTAATCTAGTTTGGCAGAGTTATTCCACGGCTTCCGAGAGTACTTTTGTTTCACGGTAATTCAGTTTGTGGTACAGCGTATAATCCGATTTCTACATGCTATTTGACCGGGAAAAATTATGAAAAGCAGGAAAGATATAACTTGTAGAATTAAAGAATCTCCAGCCGACTTAATCCTAACAGCATTTTACTCGAGACGTGTTCACGTAAAAGGGCAGTTACAATGTAGCAAGTGACCTTATGCAAGAAACACTTTTTGTGGAAGAAAAGCATCCATTTCTTTTGCATGCTACATACGTAATATCTGATATAAGCGGTGGTTTATACTCTATATATCTTCGAACTTCTGAAAGCAATGGATTTTATATGAACCTGTTTTGACTGGAATTGCTAGAATCCGAACGCTGTACAATGGGTACAAGTAGAACGTTTACCATGTATTATTTCATCGACATTTAAGACGAAAGTTCATAACATTCATTTATAATCTGGCGAAAAACCAATAGCTTTAAAATACTAACATGTAATAAACCTGCCTTTCGAAATCACTTGGTTCCCGAATGTAAGTTGTCATTGCTAGTGTGCAGTCGTTCTCCGGAGCTTATGACAATATATGCAGACTGTTCCAGCCATTAACCCCGCACATTTCGACATGCAATGGATATGTATCCAGCTTCATAACGCGTACAAAAAGCTTGCATTGATGTCTGCGTCAATTGAAAAGCGTTAACAAATGAGTCAGCGACCTCAGAATTGAAGTCATCTATATGAAATAAGCAGCAGAGCACGAGGAGATCGATCAGCAGCGAACCACTGGACAAGATTTACAACCCATTATCTCACACATAGCTTCATGCTGCTATCCTCGTTTAATAGACTTAAGCCTGGTAACGATGTGATGGAACCGTTAGATCAAACTGTGTCTGGATTCGGATGCATTGACAGTAAGCAGGGAGCTGTAATAAGTTAATGGGCTTATGGAGTAGAGTAGGCGCGTGGTGGGTTTGTCAGCATAGTTAATTAGACTGCGGTTGTCTTCCAAAGTATGTGCAGTCCGTTAGGCTACAGCTACTCTTTTCCAAGGAGCTCAGTTCGTGGCGTGAGCGCACACTTTGGTCCCTCAAAGAACGTGTAAGGTGTAGTAGTTGAGCAGAAACAGTTCTGTTCCATCCGACAATTACATTTAGTAGGCACGTGCATGCCAATATGCTTGAGTATAATGGGAAGCGTACTTTCCCATACTCATTGGATGGTGGCTGCTTTTGATGAATAGCACTGCAGTTGTCTGGAATACTAATTATCCACCACATCTTCAAGTCATCGTCAACCTGGTGACAGTGTATTAAGAAGTTATGATAGATCGTCAATGTGGATTAAGAACAGCGTATAGCTCCGCAACTAGACTTCGAGTACTGGGGTGTTTAAAGATACAAGTTCGTTGGATGTCTGTTTACTGTGCTCTCCAGGTTGGACTAAGAAGAATTTCCCTGGCTTACTATTACAGTGATCCACCAAACATACAAATGCAACGCACATGATTTACGCGCTAGGGAGTCAAAGACTAACCCGGCAAAGGGTCTTGCTTTGAAGTAAACGCTAACGAGAGAATATAAAGATCAGTCCTAAATAAAAAGAAATTAGATTAAATGATGTTAAAATTGAAAGCGTTAAAAACAAGCGCAGCAAAGAAGTGGTCGTTTCGCAATGATATGACTTTAATGCATCTACTTACTTATAACAAATGGAAATTCTATGTACAGTTCTAATATACCTCTACACCTCTTACATTGATCTGTTTTCTTAAGTGGTCCATAAATAAAATAATGCATATATGTTAAAATGAGGCGTTCATATACACTAAGGTAAGGGTAGACGACACCTCTTCTAAAAGCCTTTACGTCTCCAGTGGTGTACCACAAGGATCCGTCCTTGGTCCGCTACTGTTTTTAGTCTACATTAATGACCTTCCAGCAGACATTCTCTCTCCAATACAAATATTTGCAGGCGATGCTAAAATATGGAGAGCAATTCGCTCAGCATCCGACCGTGTCTACCTCCAGGAAGATCTCACCCGGATTAAGGAATGGGCAGAAAAGAACCAGCTCCCACTGTACCATGCAAAGTGCCAACTGCTGACGGTGCCCAACAGCTTCGTCAACACATACATTTTAGGGCAACCCGTCATGTAACACGTGACTAGTGAACGCGACCTAGGTATAATCGTGCAAGATAGTCTTGGGAATTCGCTCCAATGTTCGAAAGCAGCAAATGTGGCGAACTTGAACTTGAGACTTTTGAGGTGAGCTCTCGGCACTTTTGTGCGGCGGCTAGTACCATTGCTGATTAACTCCTATATTCGTCCTCATGTTGAATGTGAAATTCAGGCCTGGTGTCCATGGTTAAAACAAGTGATCAGCCTCTTGGAATAGCCCCAAAGAAGAGCCACAAAGGCAACGCGTGGACGATCCGGTATAACTTACGAAATGCGTTTACGTGTACTCGGTGTATTCTCATTAGAATACCGACGGCTTCGCGGAGATCTTACTCTCTCATACCGGATACTAACCGAAAGCGATCATCCATGTACATCACTGTTGACTAGCCCCACTCAAACAAAACCGAGACAACCACCTGAAACCAATGACGCAGCAATCTCGTTTGAATGGTAGAAAGTATTTTTTCTCACTAAGAATCTGTTCTCACTGGAATGCATTACCAAACTATGTGGTGAACGCATCAGACGTGACGACATTCGAAAGACTCTTAGATTTTCATATTAGTGATAAACGATACACAACACTTTGTTAAAGTGCAGTGATTTCACCAACGATAGTTTGCGTTTCATGTTGGAAGATTTTGCTTTTAATTTCCTTTTGCCTATCCATCCTGTGGGTCTTGTAAAGTTATGCTCTTTATCCCATCATACACCATTGAACCATTGAATCATGTTGCAAATCCATTCAAACGAACAAGATTAACGAAGCATATAATCCGCAGTTAAAGAAGCCGTTTGCACTGTTATTTCGGTTTACGCCTGGGTAGGAAAAATGAATTAATGGAACATATTTCTTAAACATTTCGGCAAAAGCATATTTTAATATTCTTTATTTTTCAAAACTTTTTTGTGTGGCGTTTTTTCGCAGCTTTCAAAGCTGCTTTGTGCGCGTTTTGTACTGCTGATATGTTTTATAGCTAACCTATTGTAAGATGTCGAAGAAATCAAGACAAAGCCAACAAGTTTTACTTGATCTGGTAGATTTTCAAATTATATGTGGAACTAACTTCTACAGCCTACAGTCTATTACGTTTCATTTAACGCAATTTCATCTACAATAATGCAAACTATTTGGAAGGCAGCCGAAGGAGTTCAGAATATTTATATGTGTGGCAAATAACATTTTACTGTCGGAAACTGCAGAAACAATCACACACAATTTGGACCCTATTATAACCGATAGTCCTACTCTAATCAGCTCTTTTTCTCAACCCATCGAGCCGGATAAGCATACAAACCGATATTTTTGGAAAAGATTATCATAGGCAAAGGAAATCATGGCGGTCTTTTTACGAACGAAAGTAAATAAACTTATTTGTTAATGGTGTTCCCAAACTATTGGGCTATGCTGAGGACGACGAGCAAAATCATGACCAAGAGCAATGGTAATACATCCTCGAAGCACTCTCTCTATACCACTTTATCTTTTAAGCACTAACCAGGATTACTTCATCTCCAAACTAAAAGGGCTGCGGTCCAAAAATATTGAAAGTCGTGCGGCACTCCGGTTCAGTGACTGAAGTCTTATTGGATAGCTGGTTGAAGCATCGCTCCAGGTTGCCTAGCAATTATAGGCTAATATAGCAGGCACACGGCTACTAGTTATCAGCACTTCATTAGAAAATGCAGCCTCAGTAAAAGATATGCTTCTACAATCCCCCAGAGCTGTAGACAATATGGCTTTAGCGACACCTGACGGATCTGTGAACACACGAAAGAACCTCTCGATCTGGGATACCCCATTGACTGAATTTCAAGAACCGGAGGCCCACGCATAAAGAAACAGCGGCCGACCGACAAACGGTTTGCCTAAAACTACACACAAATTTGCTGTCCACTTACACACTTCTAACTTCAAAAACAGTATAATATTTGTATACTAACGCCAAAGGTCATCTTAGTAAGTTTTCTAAACTTAGAGAACGCCAGGCGTCACAACCGTGGTATATCCTTATTATTACGGAGAATTAGTTCAGCCTTGAGTTTGCAGGTTCTAAATTCAATTAACCTGATGTGTCACTGCTTCGGAATGGTATAGCTGTAATAGGTGGTGGCGCAATTTTGTACTACAAGGCTAACCTCCAATGTAAAATTATAGACCATTCAGGATCCTTGCCCCAGCTTCGCGTTGGTGCTGGCTATGGTTACGAAACAAAGCGCATGTCTTATTGCTGTGATTTACCGTCCACCAAGCTCTACGAGTGCAATGGAATCCAAACTAAACCACGTTCTTTATGTTGCTTTGAGCAAGACATACAGTCAAATTCTCATCGCAGACGGCTTCCATGTGCATGATCTGAAAACAGCGGCGAGTGATCGCATGCAGTTTAAAGCCTGTTTACAAGAGGCAGTTTCCAGCTACCCTGTTACAACCACTTGACCAATCCCACCAGATTTCGAACTGCTAACAAGCCGTCGATACATGAGCTCCTGCTCCCCAACGAATATTAACGACAGACGGAATAATTACAACATACCATTAGGTCGTATGGACCACGTGACTCTACTGCCAAACTATGTATGTCATGCGAAATATCCTGAGGTAGACGACGAGAAAGTATGTACGGCCACGCACTACCACGTGCCATGCGCGCTTGTTAAGCAGGCATCTTGAACATTCTTATTAGAAAACATGCTAAAATTGCTTGGAACACTTTTACAAGGACATTTACTACACGAGTAACACACGTGTCTGAGCAGAAATCCTTCCATCGTCAAAGGAGAAGTAAGTCCTTTCCGAGTAGCAAAACACGCAAACACATGTTCTTGGCGAAAATGGCATTGATAGCTCACAAGGAATCTCTGAATTCAGATAACTGTACTGCTAATGTGACACAGCATAACTTCTGTCGGAGTTTGATCCGTAATGACAAGGAGGTGTATCAGTAGGGGTTAACGTAGATATACTGCACGAACCGCAAACTCTTATGTGCGCATGTAAATGTCCTTCGTAAGGTGCAACGCGGAATTCCAAAACGGATCACGACTGACGGATGCACGCGATCAGCAAAGGAAGCAGACGATCTCTTACGGTTCTATTACAAACGTTCTAGGGAGTAACAGGCCCTACGGTTATCCTTGTTTCCATGGTCCCACCATCCGCGTTATCAAATATTACTTTTACTGCAGAAAGTTTCTCAAAGGAAGTGTTGTCAACGCGCATTCACAGCTATCCCGGTGTTGCTAACATTCGACCGAAGGCTTTACAGGCAACAGCCAGTGACCTGGCGAAACCTATGGCTATATACTATCAGAACAGTAACGAGGAGAATCATATTCCAATAATTTGGAAGCGTGGGTTGACACTCTTATCCAGAAGGAAGGTAGCCGCACTGACCCAAACAAATACCATAATTTAACGTTACTCCACGTGCTTCCCAAGGATATGGAGTCCATTATTGCTGATGCACTCAAGCAGTATCTATAAAATTACAAGATGATAACACCAGAAATATGTGGCTTATGACAAAAAGCGCTTATGCATTACGAAACTTCTAATTGTATGCAGTAGCTGGACTACAGAAGTTGTTGGGCGAACAGGAGTTGATATCATTTAGCTGTACTTCTCAAAATAGTTTGATCGCCTAGATCACCGAATTCTTCCCAATAAACTTCGGCTATATTGCCTTGGTGAAACACGGTTGCGTTGTATAGACAATCTGGTGAATAAACGTGAGTTGGAATTGTGAGTACGAGAATCCCTGTCTTACGCAATTGTGGTGGAGTGCATCGTACGACATGGCTCGGTAGTTGGGCCCCGTCTATTTTTGATTTTCTTAAACCATCCGGCAAGGGAAAATTCTTCTATTTTCTTATAATTCGCAGATGATATAAAGTTATCTGGAAAGACTAAAGAACCAGCAAACATGAAAAGATCCAGCGTGATCTCAACACTATTTTCAAAATTATTTTACTCTTATATATGCTTGTGACGGTCTAAAGTGAATAATCGGAAACAATTGTTTACCTAGAATCTCTTGTTCTTCATTTCAAACTTTTCAGTTCTGAATACCATACCATTCAATGTACAAAAATATTACGTTGTTCAATTGCGCCAAAGGCATGACTACTTTTGAATGCTTGGGTCACATGTATTGGAAATAGCTTACTAGGAAGGTCACCTTGGTGTACTCATTCAAAGTGAAGTTTACTGTTCAAACCAGTCAGCGGCAGCCTTGATGAGAGCCAACCAGTACGTCGGCTTGCTTCGGAGAGCATTCGGATTTCTCGAACCATCCTTCTTCCCCATGACGTACAACTCTTACGTACCACCTCACATTGAACACGTCATCCAAGTTTGGCAAAATGGCCTGAAGCGCGATTTAGAAGTGTTAGAGAAGCCACAACGCAGGGCAACGAAAACCTATTCCACGAAATTTGTCCCACCCCCAAGTGCTGAATTCACAGGCCGCTATCGAAGGCTGCGCTGCCATCTCATGTTAATCTACCAAATAGTGAGTGAATTTAATCAAGTAGACCGTCACTTGCTGAAACTCAGCTAGAACATCAATCTCAGTTGTAACAAACTGAAACAGTGTGCACAGTATAGCCGCCTGAAGTGCCGGCGAAATAATTTTTTCGCTTTTGGGTTTTCCAACCATGGAACTCTCTCCCAAACATCGTTGTTTAATTCCCAACCTTCGCTATGTTCCAAAGCGCTTGGATCTTGCCCATGGCCTTCAGCTCTTCTTTGCCTACACCGCAATTTTTATATATTTTAATTATCCCTCCAAAACGGATTAGCATGTTACGTGAACCTGAGGATACGGGACAGAATTGAGTATTCTTGTTTTTACTTTTCACATGTAATACGCCAACTATAACTGTCTCCATGTTGCCACGTCACTTAAATTTAATTCCTACATACACTACTACTATTCAGTGGCGTATCTGCTAGATAACCTATCGTTTAATAATTGTAGTTTAACCCCCCATCCTGCGGGACTTGTCATTCAAAGCTTTTTTACCCGACACATAATTGTTCATTAATTATTGTTCAAAAAGTACTTGCTATCACACTTGGGCGGATATCCTAGCTAGAAGTAAACTTACCAATCATATTGCCTCGTATCTACAGGATCTATGAAATGAAGCTAGTCGCAACGATAGTCGCATGACGCTTGGAAACCACAGCATAAGCACCAGTTCAATTTAGTCACTTGCTATTGAAATGTAAAGGATTACCAGGAATAGGAATTTTAATGCTTGAGCATAATTAACTCTGGCGGGCTGGATCATTCCTTGACAATACTGTGGCGTCAAGATGGTTAGCTCCTATGGCACAGCAAACTCCAACGGACGTGTCATCCAATCGTCGTTTCAGAGGTTAATGTCAAGATCTCTTTAGCGCAACTATGCAAACCAATCCTTCTAGGATTTTCCACGTACTTTATTATATTGCTCCCAATATGTTATAGGGGATTTCGTGATGTATAATATGATGAAAATGCGGCTAAGATTATCGTGTTTTGGCGGTTATCATAGGTAGGCAAAAATATTCGATAAAATATGAGCCAAAGTAATTAAAATTTAACGTAAATAAAAAAGAGAATAGTTCCTTGCCTAAATTGTCTCTTAATATGGGATGTTCTATAAGACATCGGTCATCATCATCCTAATAAGATGCAAAGTTCACCGTCTGGTTTTCGGCACCATACGTTCCTCACATGTTCTAAGTATAGAAAGCGTTTGGTGGGAGAACCTTTTAGGCAGAATTTGTTTTCATGCATCCATGCGGCTTGCGTTTTTATAGCTCTGTGAATGCTTCCACTTACTACCGGTAGTGAGAACGACAAAAACAGAAACAAAATTCAGGAAGACTATCGGATGGAAACGGCTTTGTTAAATAGCATCATACGTAGGCGTAAAATCAAACGAGCTTGATGCAGACGTTCGGACTGGCAAAGACTACGCAACTAAGGAAACAAATGGCTTTGCATGGAAAAGCTAATGTCTAGTAGTAACGTCAGAGTAGTGGTCTAACACGAAAGCAAAATAACGATATTAAACTGTCAATTGTGGTAACGTAGCGACATGTTTAAACCATGTCTGTGATTGGGTAAAATAAAGGAAAACATGGAGACTAAAAATAAATCCATGAGCATACCTGAATTTTTGTTCCTATTTTAACATATATCTCTTCTTTAAAATAGGTTTGCATTCGACGAACATCGGATTTATTTGCTAATCTACTTAGAAATGCGGAGCGATATTTCCCTTTAAATGTGTTCTGTCTTAGCTGGTCAATAGGTTTTGTTTTCTGCCAGGCATATCGCTGGGCTCGTCATTGGCCGGTACGTCCATAAAAAGTTGTCTGTAAAAATAGCAACCTTTTTAAATGTAGCGCGGCTTTCTTTGACTAGAATGGCGGATGCATACCTGCGGCCGACAAAATCTCGTATATAGCCCATCGACGGAGCAGCAGGAAGTCTCTATATTTCTATATATTTCCGTGCCTCCCTTAAGTTACAACAATCAAGGTAGTACCAACTACAAAATCCATGAGAACTGCGCCATGTCGTCCTTTTTGTCTGCTTAGAACTAAGAATTTCACACAGAGCATTCGTTGGCGTTTAGGGAACAACAAGTCCAAAATGTTTCTCACTCTTCGAAATAACGTTTTCTACGGAGTGAGTGCCCACAAAGTGCATTTGGATTCAGAGTAACAAAATGAATTAATATGAATATCCCCAGATTTTTTGTGCCGGGGCTTTGCTACTTCTACCGCAAATGCTCTCGTATGCTAAATATCAACAACCCTCTTAACATGATTATTATAATGTGGATGATTAAACGCACTCATCAAATTTGTAAATTAATTGCGCTGATAAAAGTCACCGAACAGGAAAAGCGTAATACAATATCTCAAAATCAACTTAGACCCGGATGTGATATTAAAATAGCCCTAGATCTAGAGTGCAAATCAATATTCTAATGGCCTATATAAAACCGATTTGGATTCTAGAACTTGGTGAATTAGAGAAAACCGTAAATTTTTACCAGTTATCATACACGTTTATGTCTGCTAGACTATATTGTGTAGAAATACACCGCAAGATATGTGGTGTACTAGTTGTCGACATCATCTATACTACGCTTGCATCCGACTACTTGCTATAATAACAATATTAATCATAACGTTGACCTGCGAATGTATTAAACATTCCCTTTCCGGCATAATCAAATTTTTACAATTATTTCATAGAACATTTACAAGTAGAAAAATAGTCGTGTTTTATACTTGAATAGTTATCCAGTACGAAGTCTTAAAATAACCAACTTTAATTCCTTGTTTAGTTTAGTTCATCTCAATTAGATTTCAAGCCGCATAGAAAAGCTACTCATCTGGACAAGCATCATATGCACGTTTCACCTTATCAGGGCTCGTCAGAAGTGCGCATCCATCCGCCCCCTACTCGGAATCGAACCCATGACCGCTAGAGGTTCACGCCAACTAGCCGGCAGCTTATGTCACTGAGCCATGGAGAAGGTCTACTGGCCATTGCGAATTCAAACCTAACTGCGATTCAGCCCGATCCATAAACCACTGCTGTGCAGGTTATTGCCTGTGCAGAGGACAGTGGCTGGCCGTCACGGTCGGGTCTTCGCTTGCTAGTGCCGTGAATCCACACAGCAATTTTGAATACTGATAGGGACAAGATTTTTGATTACTAATGAGCAGACGGATTTAAGTCTGATTCGGTTTAGCTCATCGTAGTTAGTATCCAAGCGGCATAGGTAAGCTACAGATCCGGAATGGCAACAACCGCGCGTTTCGCAAAACTGGGGCTCGTCATTGATGCGCACAGGTATCTGCAAAACCCAGGTAAACTATCTTCCATTTACCGGACACTCCAAAATACCGCTTGTATAAACTACATATTTAACTAGTGAAATCCGTTTAATGCTATATGTATTCTCGTATAATATTGAACATCCTAATTACCTTTGAGAAAGACATGCTCTACTTGTTCCAACTGATGGACATCTCAAGGGAGTAAAATAAATAAAGGTATCGCAATTGATGTATTGTCCCAATTATCGGAAAATGGTAAAAAAAATTGAATTTTAGTCTGTATAAATTTAAAAGCCTAAATGCATTTAAGCATTATGTTTGGACATCTACCCGCACATTGCTCTCTTGGTAAGTAGCAAATTTGTCAACAGCAAAAATGTTGGTTCAGATAGCCGGAAAAACTTAAATGTGATTTTTTCTTATGTAGGTCAGTAGACTGGCTCTGCGATCTAGATAAAATCCAAAAGGTGTACTAGATCATTCGGATTAAATAACTATCAAATCAAAAGCACCACAAGCGTTTGCTTAACACCAATATGGGGTTTTAGAGCTTTACCTAATTCTTTGCACTTAACCACTGAAATTAATGATCAGATTTATTTCTGATTTTTGCGATCATTAAGATTTGGTAACTTAATAATTTCGGGATATTTTGCTAGGACATTGCTCTGACTTATATTTTAAATACTCACAATTGTTCTGGTCAGCACTTTGTCAAATGACAAATGCCTTTACGGTTTATTTTCCAGTAGGCTTAATTTTTGCATTTTTACAGCCGTTTAGGATATATATATTATACTGTGGAAAATGTCACGCTAAGATGCTGTAATGCAGGGGAAGGGCAAAATTAATCTGAGCACAGTAATTAGGAATTTTCTAAAATTAGCCAAACACTGTGGGTAGAGGTAATGCAAGTATGCGAATTTACATTCTAGTACGTGCACAATCAATACGCTTGTTACATTAAGAAATCAGCGATGGATGGGCCATGTTTTTATTTGCTACACTAATGAGCAATGAATATTCGACTGGAGCACATGTTATAATCATAAGTAGAAACGTCTTACTTGGAATTAGATTTGACACATATTTTGCAACGAGTATTTGACGCAAGGCAAAAGGTATTCATTTGGCTTTTGGAATCAGCATTCTGAGAAAAGTAGCATGCATTTATTATACGTTAATTTACCAGCAGGTGGAGCCAAATTATAACGATCCTGGTTCCAGACTTATGTGCATTTTTAGTAAAACCCAAGATTCCGAATCGGTTTTTAACGTAAACGAAAAGTTTTCTCTCAATTGTCTTCAACTATCAATAGGATTTATCCTAAATTATTGCAACACTAGTCAAACGAATCGTTGACGCAAACGTCCTACACAGAAGAAAGGTCATGGGTTATAGTTAGGTACATAGTTAGCCATTTATAAGAAATCGGGTAAGGCAGTATAGCGTCTATCGTTAATCATTGTACCCATACAAGGCCATTGCCATTTGTGCACTGACAACTAAAAAGTACCCGACTTAAAGAAACCAATTGAAGTTGCGGCTAAATGGCATGACTGTGCACAATATATACACATACAAACAACCCTAAAATGGTGTCATATAAGTGCAAGCTTATCCGCTTTACAAATTACACCAAAACGCAGCCAAATGGACAAGGCATTATTTGCGAAACCCATGGGGAAAATAACGAGGATGGAAGCGGTTCCCTAGGAGACGGTTCCATGCATGTATCCACACTAAAACTTTGCTGCAACCTCTCAATCAGCCCGAAGTATTTAACCGATCAATTAGCCGTTAGTCAAAATATAGTTGGGTACTCTTTAGAAATTCGGAAAACAACCCAACTGCTATTTACTTTTCGGCTGTAGATCAAGAATCGTAATATGCAGTTTGACTGCACTTCTCAGCAACGAGTAAAATGCTTATGTTTCCATCCGTTAAAAGTTAAGATTGCGCATGTAAGAGCAAGGTGCTTACTTTGGATACACGGTCTGTGCCAAGTATGGAAGCAATTACATATATATATTTAACTTATTTATTGCTACGCTGTGTTTTTTAAACTTTAATTGGTATGAGCATTATATGGTCGGGCTAAACAGGATTCATGTATATAAAACATACAGATAAATCTTACTAAATAGTAATCTGCCTAACATTGTTTGACACATTAACAAAGAGAACATTGCATACGAAGAGAAGGTAGGATTTGCATATAAGTAAATAAGACATAGTGAAAGATTGTCTGAATAATAGCAGCATCCACTAATTAGAATCAAATTAATAGTATTTATATTTTCATGACAATTAAAGGTAGTAAACAATTGTCAGTTTAACAGGACCAGCAAATAACGGCAAACTTACACCAAAAACAGCTAATAATTCTTTATTCTATTTTTCCTAGGTATCATCAGCTTGCAATCTTCACATTGCAATCTTATGTTATATGTGTATTGAAATAAACCAGAAAAATGCAACTTGCATTAATTTAGTACATATAATAATAAAAAGCGTTCAAAACAGCCCTGATGACATCTTATTTGATATGGATAAATTATTGCAATAATGCACTCGGAAGACAAATCGTCACTCAGACAGTTATGCAACTTACTGCCTTTAACCTACATATATACATATACATTTAATACTTTTAAGTCACTATTATTTGTTTAGTTTAAAGCACATCGTTCTATCTATAGCTTATACAATTTACTTTAATCCAACAAACTTTCATGCGCTAATAATGTGAAACAATGAAGCCCAATGTGAAGTAAATAAATTATATACTGACTCATACTTAATGGGAAGGAATCACTAACGCAGCAGATGTAAACCTTGCAAATTAAAGCTTAACGATTCAGAAATTTGTACTTTCTTGAGAAAACAGAATTTCAGTTGTTTTTCATGAGTTACCCATACACAATAATTATCGGTGAAATTACGCCAGTTTCATTGGCTTGTTCTGTAATGACAGTTAAGTTTTCATTTTGTCTGTCCGAATTTTAAAAATATGAAATTAGTTATAATTCAATGAAAAGAACTGTTGTCTTGATAGCAAAGCGCAATTTTCGATTAATAGGCATCATTGATAAACATTTCGAACGACGGACAACTTTGATAATCTGAAAAGATATGTATAATTTATGTGTAATTAACGGCTATTGTATAATGCTTTCACATAATAATGGGCAGTATGTTCACCTATTCCCAATGTTACGCAGTGTTCCACCCTTCAGCTTGTCCCAGAATAAGCATTTCAGTCATTCATATATCTTTAACAACCGATGCGTCTGGTTCCAACGCATGTTTAGCCTTAATTATAATGCTGCGTAATATGGAAAAGTTATTGTGTCACAGGCGCAAGGCAAAGGACTATAGTTTACAAATAATGATGGTAAGCCTACTAACATATATGTTTTATACTAATCAATGACTAGGTGTTTGTAAGGCGGAAGATGACTCGGTGTTATAAGTGATGGGACAATCTGCATATTAGGTTGCGCCACTTTATTCTAAGTGTTGTCTTTACTTCTAATTAGGTAACTGAAAGACCCAACATTATTTTCTAGTGAGCATTCAATTTCTAGGCCTGCAACCTAGATGCGCTAAGTACAAATACGGGGTCATCAATGAAGGGGGCTTAAAGCATGGAAACAACATTTTGTTCAGCTTCTACTGTCCAAGTTTCATTGGCTTGCCTTAAACATAGGAACACAGAAGACGGTTTTCGCATCTTGATACAAAGCTCGTCGTTCACCGTATTTGCGAAGAATATCCTCGAAAAGTTTTCAAGCCAACTTTTGGTGCATTTAACTGAAAGTGTATGCCTAATTATGCAAGTGTTCTAAGTGTACCTTTGTGTATGTATAGGTAGATTTACTTAAAATGTTTTCCACTATGTTAGTAAAAAGACGCTTGAATTGAACATTAGTAAAGAAGACCAAAAAGGACAGATTTGAAATTCCTTATCCTACTATAGTTTGCGCATTTAGTACAAAATGTCAAAATGCTGCTTAAAAGTTAACTAGCTAACATCGCTTTTGAAATCGACTTGCGTTGGCGGCGTGCATGTTGCAACGTATATGTAAGGGAAGTCAAACATACAAAGCTATCATTTTTAAGTGACACATGGTTTTGTTCCCCTTTATCTTCTCTGTGGTAACACCCGATTCAAATGTCCAAATCGCTGAATGGTATACCACCTGATTGCTCAGTCAGGTGAATTTAATCTCCTCTATAAGGCACCTTACATTAGGATTATATTTTGTTGCAGGTTTCTATTAAAGCCAGAATAGCTGGCTTATTTTATAATTTATAGCGCACTACGGCGCAAATAGATTGTGTAATAAGAGATTAATTACTTGAAATTCAGTCCTGTCATTTTATTGCGACAACATACACAACATTAAATGGAAATGATTAAATTAAACCGGTATAACTATTCTTTCAGAACATACTCAGGGGTTAAAATATCCAGTATCGCATCGCTGAATGATTGAAACAAGTATGCAGATACGTAGTTAAGGCAAAGTAAAGAAGAATGCAAAAGAGTGGGCGCTAGGATCTAGAGAGTCCAACGGAATTGCTTGGATTTTTTCCACAGCAAATCGTGAGGGAGGAGCTAATAGCGTTCATAATTTCGAACCTCAAATGCAAAGAATGCAAGGAAAATACCTTGTACCTATATATATTTGCTGTGAATGAAAAGAAGTTAATTGCGGTTACAACAAATGTTGTTTATTTGGGAAATACAGGTTTTAAGATAAAGATAACTGGGAGTGTAAACCAACTTTAACCGGTGTTGCGGATCGATCACTCCCAACCAAGGCTCGAGACTCTCCAGCGAAGTGTCACGAAACCCGTCAAATATTTGTTCAATCTTTATTATCAACAGACTAAAGACCTGAAAATTATCCAACGGCTGGTAATAACACGGACGTGGCGAAGTTGTTACGGCCTACTAGTTGCTAAGGAACCCAAACCACTTCTGCTTCCATCTACTACAACTGAGCCGCAACATGAATTTGAGTAGCAACCATTAAAATTCAGCTACGCAATACGTCGGCTAGAATCTAAACGGAACTTGTATGTCGGCCATGGAACGCCCTCCTTAATTACGTTGTTTCCACGTCTAATGTACCTGTTTGTAAAATGTCTTGACCTTGTCCTAACCCACCTAAGTAACGAGATATAGCCAGTGTTTCTCGACAGGTATATAAAACAACGAAATTTGCAGAATCAGAATTTACCTACGCGACTGAGGCCGATCATATCTGCAAGCCCTTGGGTTAACACTGCGGTGAGTCCGCCGAAATGACTCACTTTATCACTGTTTTCTATTCACCTTGTGGTGTGGTTCACCTTCTGCCATCCAACGAGTCTTGCTAAGCATTCACCTTATTGCAAGTAATATACGATTGTTCATTTGTTCCAATGAAGCAAATTTGTGGGTTGTTGCATTAACTTATTTTTTATTTTGTTTGTGTTTAGCAGACACACAAAATGTTTGCTAACGGCGCATCATGAATTCGCACTTCTCTGGACGTATATGAAATATTTATGTATATTTCCTGGAGACTACATTGTTGAAATGGGTATAATCATCTTCAGCTGTGGAGCTTACAAAGGTTACGTCATTCAATAAGCCATGGCATACTGTAAACCAGTTAGCCTAGTGTTCCTCACTTGAAGAATTCTCGCCGCAACAGATTTGACCCGGAAACTTCCCTGCATGTGGCGGTAAAACCTGGGTTTATGTTGATAGGCAGCATCCCTTTCCGGCGTTCATCGACCGCTACTCGCAAGTAGGAATCAAAATTTTAATTTTTTAAGTATCTTTTCTGTATTAAAACTTGTGAACAAATCCTCCCGAAACGGTAATGGCTCTTGAGGCGTTGCATATGCTTATTTATTTTCGTAACTATTATTAGCCTTACTATGGTTATGAGAGGAGCGGACAACGAGGATAAAGTTACAGAATTGATAACAGGCATGGACTCATGTCGACTAATATTAGTATCCAGTAACTCAATAAAAGTGTGTGGTGCTAGCCGCTTTGACAAAATGCTGGGCATGCACCGGTACGTAGATAGAACACAGCTTTTACCTCAGAACGCATTTCAGGAGACACTGCAAATATATTGGTTTGCGTAGATGCAGAACGTGACAAAGCTTCTGCCAAGTCTGTAAAATTTAATGATACAACCTATAAATTGGAATCGGTAGGACACATAAATATTTATTTGATTAGCACAATTAATGTTCAAGAAGGTGCTCTATAAATGTAGCTTCAGCATCTTTTTCAAAGCTTACAAATTCAAATTAACAAAGTTGAAATAACGCGCAATATTACAAACAACATAAGCGTGCAAGCTGAAGATTATTATTTACACAAACTCGAGAGGTATAGGTAATTCATAACCCCTTAGTTATTTTGCGGCATGTGATTTTCGTTCGCATGTGAGTGTACCGAGCTTGCTCCTTGTCAAAACAGGGAAAATTATAACCTCAGAATCGGTATGAAATAAAAGTTTGAAGGAAACAGAATGTTATAAAAGAAAACATTTTTTGCACTGAAGATTTTTGGGGCTAATGTTTGCATAAACCACATCTGAGATGCTAAGATCAAATCTTGATGTATTTGCCGTTTCTTTACTATCTCCAAACGGTCTCCTATTAACGTCTAGTTTCCTTATGTCCCATATTACCACAAAGCCAGCCAGTATTTCATGTAAATTCCTAAAAGCTAGAAATGCACTTAATGGAAGGGGATTTGCCAATATAACTGTTACTACCTGTTGCTCTCCATGTTCTTTTATTTTCTAACGCGGCTTTTGCTAACACCCAATTTGTAGCGGCGACGAGGATGAACTCGCACCCATTCCCATTTTAGATACATCCGGCCAGGTCTGCATTTTGATATACTCTTCTTTCAATTTATCCAGATTACAAAGCTTGTTTTCAGTGAACAAGCGGCAGCCTAAGCACAATTGTTCGGTTGTCGTCGTGCTCTAACCCTCTAGTTAGTCATACATGACAAATATTTCAATGACTATCTCTGGCGCACCATACACGCACTTATGTACGATGTACACATCGTACCAATCCAAAGATTCCGATGATAAGAATACAGACAGGGTTAGATCGCCAAATACTTAGCACATTTTAATTGGTTCTGCCTTATTCCAGATTGCTAATCAATAAAATTCGTTATATAACCACCACAATATAATGACCCATAAGCGATTCTCTTCAATGAAACATAGTGTTTTCAGGGACGCTTGACAATACTGTGATGATTTCAAAGTAACACTTATTTGTAAAAGTTTGCTGCCACAGAAAAACACATGGTTCATTTTAAAAGTACCTGAAACATTTGCAGATCAACCTCTAGACCCTTCCCAATTGAAAATTATCCACGAATCTATTGCATTGTCAGTTGCAGGTGCCTCATCCTCATAGCGCCAGCATGTATCTATCACCCACCGAATGCTCCTAATGTATCATAAGAATCACTATTTTATTTGACTGCGAATCCCGATTGCAACATAACCAGAAGAAATTTGATGGTGATTTTAACCTACCGAAAATTTGCTGGTCATCTCACCCAACGTCTAAGTTGAACGCCAATCATTATCCTTCTCTGTTATACCCGATGGGTTAACTTAATAGGTTACCAGTGTAAAGTGGTCCGGTAGTGTATGGGACTTAATATTCACATTATGAATACCCGACCTGTAGACCAAGAAATTAAATAATCATCCTGGCACCGACCAGTAAATGATCCGCCTCCGTTTCCAAATTAAAGTGGTTATTAAGCACGTCTCTACAGTTGCGCCTCTACAAATTTCGCTATCTGCTGGCTTCCAGAAAACATGAGGGCGGAAACCCACGTAGGTCCAAAGGACGACGTACGTTTGACGAGACCCAGTAAGTCGAAAATCTGGCGTCTGGTTCTTTTCCAGATCAGCCCAAGCATACTGACTGAGAATTACCAGGATGAATTAGCTGAATTATAGCAGACATCCTCACTACTTAGCAGTAACATATAAACTGTCCGTCCGTATAGGTTGCAAATCCTCGTGCTGTGCCGGGGCGCTCTGGGTAAATTCCTCGCACTTGAGGCTAAACAGTGTCCTCTGCACAGTTCTTTAGTGGTATGACAATGGAAAATGTGCCTGGTTATATAATTGGCAACTGTCAATCACGCCGGCGTGCAGCTGTCACCCATGTCGAAGCAGCTCTAGTTGCTGCCTTCCAGAAGTCATGGGGGCGTAACCCGGCCGGGTTCTGTTGGGAGGAGCACCACCGACCAGACTCTGAATCTCGAAACTCCGAGGATTGGTGCTTTTCCAGTCCAGCCTACGCTTTCTGGTTGGGGAAGTCCACGATGAGTTAAAAGAATTATACCAAAATTCTCAATAATCATCGTTGACAAGTTAAGTTTTAAATGAAGACATTACCGTATATGCCGAATATTATCGATCCTCATGTTCGCTGTCGTCCTCGTGCGCATGGCATTTTTATTGTGTTCGGGTTTGTCTGAAGGAATGCAAATACACAATCATTGTGTTTGTTAGATCGATTGACAATTGTTATTAAAGGTTAATATTTTCCGCTCCTTGTTTTGGATGAAAGGCAGTGATTGAGTAGCGGTGAAGCGCAATTGAAATCAGAGGCAACGAATCGTGTCAGTTCAAAGTAAGGGTCATTAATATGTTCGAGAACGAAGGGTGGATTTTTTGTTCTACTTTTGGTAGGATAGAAACCGGAATCCTCGAGTCGTGCGGAGAATACGTTATCAACAGCATTTTTTGAGTAGTTGATAGTCTAATAAAGACCATGCATATAATAAAAGCACTAGCCTTGTTCAAATAATCAAAGTACAGTAAGATGTATCATAAGTTGCAATTACGCGTAAAGGCGTCTATGATATCCACGAATCTATTTCGTTGCAAATGAGTATGTAAGAAATATTCCTCTTGGATATTGAGCCCAGTGGATACTTAAGAGATAACTGCTCAAATATATGTATCAGCTTCTTGTGCGCCGATTGAAAGCGGTGGCTATTTAGCTTTTAGTGGCAGTAATTGCTAGTTGGGAAACTTAAGTAGTTAAACTAATATAGGTTCCCATGATTGTATTCCTGAATAAATACAAATGTATTAAGAAGGTTATGGAATGAATGTCTAACGGGAAGTTGTTTAACACTGCTAGCTTCGTTGAAGTATGCAGTACAATTTGAGTAACATAATTGCCTACGTTTTCTCTACTGGCTTCATTTGATCGCACAATCATTTATATTCGGCTTGGCATAGTGTTTCAGGTTTTGGTGTTCTCATATCATCTTGTGTAGGAAAAAATGCTGTTATTTTTTGCTTATTTTGCATTATGAAAAGATAATGAAGGTTTTTTGAGTGGTCTTTCGTAGAGTCCTTTCCTTGTTGGACTTACTGTATACCAGAAATTCTGTTTCAAATAATAAACCTCATTGTAATTTGCATTTGTGAACCTTTCTTCCATTTTGTCACTTAGTGTAAACATTTGCGATTGATGCTCTTATTTCTCCTTCGCTGAAGAGTTCCTTGCCCTATTTGGTTCCATTTTTTTGCTACAGTCTATAAGATATACCTGGGGTACAGCTGCCTCTATCGTTTCTACCTCCCATACTAGGCAAGTCTCTCAACTCGCATGGATACATACGGTTATTCAGGGCGCCATACAGCGGACGTATTTTGTGTTCTCTATTGATGAGAACACTGTTTCGTCAACGCTGCATATGCAATGTGTTGGTTAATTTTAGCTAGGGCTATGCCCATCTCGATTGCATGTAATTAAGCAGGTTGATAGTGAATAATTATTAGCTACACACGGTTGAAGTTACATTATATTTTGCTTGTAATTGCTGATTTCATTAATTATAGGATGATTTGGGACCTGCGTGTTTCATAATGAAAACAATTTATTAAATTTTGTAGGCGGTCAACATGGACACTTACAATTTTTCAACGTTATTCAATTACGGGAAATATTACTGTGTTGGAAAAATTTTCTGCACATGTTAGCTCTATAGTTGAGCACTTTTACCTAAAGGAATAGACTTAAAGGCGAACGTTTAGAATATTGAGATGGATTTTGTGTAACCAGGAACAACGAGGCAAACTGACTGCAAAGTAATGTAGGAATGAATTATAATTGCGATATTTTTAAGAACCGTACCATTGCGGCTTCATCAGTTACTCTACATATATATCTTGCTTATAACCGCAATGTATGCGGAAACATAATAATATATATACATCCTTCCAAAGATCTTCAAGAGACCGCAAAGCACGATTTAGAACATTGGCGGTTCATTCGTGCAACCTTTTCTTTGAATAATATCGTAAAGCCATAGCTCACCAGGATACCTCTATCACCAAATCATGGAGGTTGTGTCCCTAGAATTCTTAAATTTGCGGTTAAGTCAGAGCAACAAGCAACGGATGTTTTGGATCGATGGCAGAGAAATCAGAAACCACTTCCTTCTGAACTTTGGTTAAAGGTCACAGAAGCTTTGCACATCTCATATATTAAAGCACCTGAAGCAGCAAGCGTGCCGACGAATGTGCGGTAGCGTAACTTGACTGCTGCTTTAATTGACTTTGACGTATATCTAAGCAAAGATTGAGGCGCACTTTGGTCAAATCAAGCTGCAGACATGGTATCATTATCTCACCAAGAACGCGGAACTGCCGAACCTATCGATCGGAATTCTTCCACAATTGCCTCCTTCAGGACGCTCTTTGCTCCTTTAAACCGAGAAAAATTTGGCCTCTATACAAATGCTTAGGGTATTTTTAATACACTGGCCAAACGGAAAGGTCGTCAAGTTTCCCGGTGATATGATGTCATTGGTATCACCGAGACGTGGTTGCAAATGGGAATGACGGTCGCTGAACTTTCTCTACCGGGCACGTAGCTGCTCCGGAACGACTGGTTCACAAATGGAGGTGGGGTATTCCTGTATTAACGAAGCGACTTACATTACGAAGCAGATTCAGATTCGCAGTTTCCCGACTCTCTTTGGTGCAAAATGCAGTTAAAAGGAACGGACGTTTCACTTATTGTCTTGGTGTACCGCCCCCTAACGCTACACAAAAAGCCGACTGACACCTAGCGGCTGCTTAACGATGCAGTTTGCGACGTAAGTACACTCATATGGTTATCATTGGTGATTTCAACGTACATTGTGCAGAAACACCTGCCACGGTCGGAGAACAATTTAAATCCGATCTACAAGGTTTCCTAACAAGTGTTGTTCTTTACATTCGCCTCACTTTGCGCACTCGGCTAAGAGCATGTAACAGTCCATCTATACTGGATATTTTGCTTACCAAAAAGGAGCATTTGAATGTGTTAGTTTTTAAGTGCCGGTTTTTTCGCAATGATCAGAACAACTTCGTATTATATGCAGAATATCTGAATGAGAACGATAAGATTGTGCGAACCATCACAAGCTTCAAACGTTTAGCCCAGATCGTCAGCGCCAAAATGTGGTCGTTCCTTGACCAAGAACCCCCGGAATTCGCATAGCTCGCATTCGTCAACAAAATCAGTTAGCTGCTTGCAGTGGCTTTAGAGATAAAAGTTTGTTATAAGTGCAAATCCGTTTCTTTCGTTAGGAGCTGATCTCAAATTGGATTATAGTGCGAAACGCCGCATGGCGATTGTACAGAGATGCTCCAGCACCAGAAACGTGGAACAACCACTTAGCCCAACGTCACCAAACACCCAAATGCTAAGAGCAGACAAATCCGCTCATCAGCCACATGGCAAAATCCTTCAGTGCTAACCACAAACAGTTGTAGAAGCACGTCAATAGCCTACGAAAGGTGAGCCAAGGATTTCCTCCACTCAAGAAGGCTGATGGCACAACAAGAACGGCTGTGGAAGCAGCAAATGCGCTGCGGATGCGATGTGCCCCTATCTTTCAAAGGGCCTTGCTATCAAGCGACCTACCAATATTTGTCGTCTCCTCGTCAGGACTAAACCACATCACTTTTACCGAGTACTGGATATTGCAAATTCTGACGTCTACTCGCAAACTCAGCGTCCGCAGTGTCGACAAAATTCGTCTAGATGCACTAGAAGCAACAGCAAGCCCACTGGCAGATATTATCGTTTAGTTTTTCCAGCGCAGCTAAGATCAGAATAAAGTTCCTGCTATGTGGAAGTTTGAAAAGATAACCCCGATTCACAAATATGGCAGCATTACTGCTCCCTCCAACTACCGCTCAATATACATTCTTCCTATACTCTCCAACTTCATGGAATCCATATTTGATGATGCACTGGCCCGCTATTTAGAAAACCGTAACATAATCACGCCTGAGTAACACCGGTTCCGTCGACATCGGTCATGTGCAACGAATTTACTATTTAGGCGCGGTAGTTAGACTGAGGCAGCAGACGTTGGATATGTTGGTGTTATCCAACTAGATTTTTCCAAGGCTTTCGATGGTCTAGACCATCGGGTGCTACTCTCCAAAGACCACCATTACGGGATGGACGACTGTCCTTTAAGCTGGATGGCCAACTATCTACTTCAACGGCACTTAGTGGTCAGAGTTCGGAGATCTTCATCTGACCCCATGCAAGTCAAGTTTGATGTGTTGTAAGGCTCAAGTCTAGTTACACGTTGGTTTTTGGTATTTATGAATGACCGTGTACAAGGACTCGCTCCAAATGTATTTATGGTGATGGTCGACGTTTCGCTTTTGACACAAAGCTTCATCAGGCGAAGTGAATTATCTTAACAGAGGCCACTGTTAAGATAATTCACTTCGCCTGATGAAGCTTTTGTGTCAAAAGCGAAACGTTGTCCATCACCATAAATACATTAACCGGTGGTCTACCAAGTTTTCTGAAATGATGACTTCCCGATCGGTTCCAAATATGTTCCAAGATGTTGAATCAATCCAAACTTTCTAATGTTTTCCGACGATATAAAGACTTGGCGCGGGATGCAGGCGAACAACGACCTACATGGGCTTTAGATTGACTTAAGTATTGTGTGTCAATTGTCAACCCAAAATGTACTGCAATTCAACGTCGGCAAATACAAGATGCTTTCCATCCGACATCAGAGTAACTACTCGCACCGACTTGGAACGAATATACTACAACGATCCACTATCGAACATGAGTTTGGTGTCCAGGTTCAACATTAATTGGGTTGCTCCAGGCAATCCAAAAATGCCTCAACAACTGGGAACCAACAAGTCGGGCTGTTGCAACGTACGTTTGGACAAATAGACAGCTCTATCTTTTGACAAATGCTTAGTGCATATGTCCTCCCCCACGTCGAATACGCAATTCAAGGTTTGCATCCATGGTTTCAGCGCGATCTTAATTCACTGGAGCAGCCACAACGTCGGGCATCCAAGAACGTAATTGGAATTCGCAATATTTCATGCCAGAAGAGGCTGCAACGATTGAGGATGTCCAGTGGAAGCTATCGCGGAATACGTGGCGACCTGATTATTGCATACTTAATTCTGCGAGACCAACATCGTGTTTGCCACCGTTTACAGCAACGAAGCTGCAACACAAAACTGAGCGCCCACTCATTGAAATTTGCTGTACACCATAGCCACCAGGAGTGCCGCAGAAATTTGTTTTTCATTCGGGTCCGTCACCCGTGGAATGCTCTCCAGAATCCGTCGTCTCTGCACCAAGACTAACAGTATTTAAAAGACGGTTGGCTGGTGCACTCATCCTCTTACACTTTGTCACATAGCAATACCTCTTCTTCCTACACCTGGAGTTTACCATGAAAGTATTTGATGATAAATATAGGTGTTGTGAGTCTAAGCGGATGGGAGGACTACAGCGAAGCAAAGGAGCAGACTTTATTTTCGTTATTTTGGTACTAAATGTTTTAATATGATTATTATCATTATTGTTATCTCGATATCCACACCAACTAGCCAACGGGACTTGTAAAGCAACGCTTCTTAACCAGTACAAAATTATTGCTCATTTTCCATTGTTCACATGCACAGGTCGGATGTATTCTTCCGTGCAAATTAGTTGGCATATATGTTTAATAAGTAAATTCAGTAATATCGTTGCAATGGCTCTGAAGAATAAAAGATTATAGATGATATTACTCATGTACTCCCTATTATCACGGTCATTCAGCAGGCAGCAGACGCAGGACTTTGTCATGGTCAACTCTCAGTCACGCAACACGGCTAATATGTTCTCCACTTTAAACTTGAGAGCGCAAATAAAATATCATGAACTATTGCAGTAAGGTGGTCATGTAATGGTTTCTTAGTGTTCTACTACAATTTGGCAGGGCCAAACGCATGCAACATATAGCTCTGAGAGAAAGTTTAAACCACAAGTCAAATAAATTAACAAAACTAAATGTCAAAAGATATCTAGGAGGAACAGTTACGCTAAACATTAATGATGCTTTCACTTACAGGGAAAAGTTTCACTCAGATTGGCAGTTAGAATGTGGAAAAGCTTATACACACCAGCATCTAGGTGACGCGCACTCTATAACGACTTTTTTTATCTTCGCTGCAAAAATAGCCCAGACGTTGTAACCTTGTATCGGGTATAAAAGACTGCATTCAAATGTTCAGCTAGGCTACAAATGATTCTGAAAAATAGAGCCTCTGTATCAAACCAGTATATGGAACATTTGTTTAAAAATAGAAATGCAAATTTGCAGTAAGCCAATATGGCTACATGAATTTTGGTTTAAAACATTAGTCTGTAAAATACAGTTCTAAGCTCACAATCATAAATAGTATTTACTCACCTACTCCATGCATGCACACAAACAAGCGGAATACGTTTACAGAGTACATAGCTAAAGAGGCAATTTTCCTGACATTCATACATAGACTACGGAATTGTGTCCCTTTCTACGGTTATTCACCTACCTTAAGTCATCTACATGTAAAAAATCCAAGGTGTGTATATTGGTCTTATTTTGTACATTTGTGTAAACTGAAGCCAAAATGTTGTCGTTTTCTCCAAAGTGAGAGTCAATTCTAATGGATTTCGTTGCATGAGCAAATTGTTTATGTTGTACACATTTAATGAAAATAAATTTTGCCGGATTTCTTATCATACTTTTTATCACATATCAATTTTTAGCAGGACTGTGCATATAATTTAGCCAAACGTAGTTATATACATCCCTCAGGTAAGGAGTTGTGAATATGGGAGCTGCCTACAGTGTATTTGATTTACCGTTAATGAAAATGTTGCTGCACCGACATTCTTTTCTCTTTTGAGTTCCAACAGTGACAATAAGCGTGGCTTCTAATAATATACTATCTTGATTCCTATATCAGCGCATCAAATAATTATTGTAACTTATAGTGATACAATGATTACACGACGTTCGAATGCAAATGTTTTAGGAAAACGACAATGCATATTCGTTGATATTTTCGTCTTATACAAGCAAGAGCAATTTAAATTCACTCGAATAATCAAATAATTTTACTTGCGCATCCAATATAACGACGTTTCATTGAAGGCCAGCAAATAAAATAGGGAATTTAGCTGTTGATTATAGTATTGGCAATGCTTTAGTTATTACAAATCATGTTTCAGGATGTAAGCGCATATGTTTATTTGCAACAGTTGGTGGTTTTGTAATAAGTAGTGGGGTTTATTCAGTTTTCGTGTTGGTTTGTCGCAGTTAGCCACAGGCAGACAGTATGGTACTTTTATTTTTCCGTTGATATTGATTATTTTGGAATTTGGCCAGTATATTTAATGTGTTATTTTGTATGTATATGTCTGTGTCATTGGCAATCTTTTGTATAGTAAACGACGGTGCCTAATATAACAGGAAATAAATGGTCAAGCGCCTAGGTTTGTTCATTTAGCAAACAAATATCACTGATATATTCGGTAAGCAGCTTAAACACAGTATATTTTACTGACAAATATTTGTAGAATCATTTGTAACACTTCTCATTCTTCCTTGTTAATTTCAATGCGTTTAAAAGCCAAGCTTTTATTTTAATCGATTACACGTATTTGAGACCTATTAAACAAATTAAATTATATATTACTAGATTCAAGAGAAAATAACATAAATTATGTATGTCTCAATTATTTAAACTTCAGGTCTTACATGGATCTAATTTAGAGTTTGGTATCAGATTATTAGCAGGAATGATCTTATCGATTAAATTGCTGGAAGATACTTTACTCACACTATCCTGTATCCTATCCTGAACTCTACCGGCATTACAGTGATTTCAGCCAATTTATTCGAGAAACCTGACGGTGTATTAATAGCTACAACCTGTACCGGCAGCAACCAACCAAATTATTACTGCGCGCAAATCATGTGCATGCTTTTCATTCAAAAATAAAATAATGCCGCTTACTATGTCACCGGATGCTATTAAGCACATGGTTTTGCAATTTGTAAAATAATCCGCAGTTTGCGCTTTCCCTTTTAACCTCCAGTGTCTAAAAATGTGAAGAAAATATGGCACTCGAATCCTTTAGAGAAACTGTACCGAAGTGCAGAAGAAAAGTAAACCTGGCAGGAGATTTTGCGGATAAATTAAGACAAACGATTTGAAAAAGAACGCAAGTAACTCAGTTGTAAGCAACCTTTTGCAGTAGTTGTTGTATGCACCATTAATTTGCCTATATATCAGTCACTTCAAAAGCGTTGCGAAATTTTTAGTTAAACCCAAACGCTTCATCAAATGTGAGAGCTTTTAGCGCAAGCGCGCTATTGATTGCGTAGTGCCGCATTATATTAATTCGAGGTGTGCATATAATAACACCTTCAGCAAAAAGGTCAGAGAGTTGAGTATATTCTAGATGTTATAATGTTCTGTACGTTTTCTGGGCTGCGGATTCACAGATGAACAACGTCGCTTTTTGATTACATTAAAGACGTGGCGCGTGATCACCAACAATAGTAAGCATGCATGAGTAGATGCAGATAAGATCAGATCAACATCGTAATCAAAAAACTGATAGAATCAACAAAAGGCCTGTAAATAACACACATAAATCCATTACCTTTTATGTATTTATATAATTATTTTGATATATAAGGTTTGTAACTTTAACATTTTACTTACATGAACGGCATTCCCTTGATGTTTTGTTGTATGTTTTATAGGCACTTTCATAAGGATAAATAGTAAGTTCATGCCACAACCAATCCATAAATCTGAACTGTTATGTTGGTGCACCTAGAATACACAAAATATATGTTGTTACCAATTAGGTTGTGAGTGAAAACATTTCGTGATTTTAAATTTGAGCAAATCTCACAAACTATTGCGGACCTATTTTGAAGTGTTCAAAGATTGTTGCCGAGTTTTCCAAACATTGGAACTTAAAATCTGCAACCCTAAAGATAGTTCCGTTTATCTTCTTAACTGCATCTTATTATTTGACCAGTTGTGTTCCATTCTATGTACATAGTTTTGCTTAGAAATACACCAAATTTATAAGGCAAGTGTATGTACTTTGAAATACCGGGGCAGCAAAGAGATTTTTTAACTGGTGCAAGGTAATGAAGCCTTTTGGTATTACAAAATTATCGCTTCTTAAATTCTAAGCTTGTTGTTTCTGAAGGTGATCATGCCTGCATCAAGCATTCAGCGTCTCATTCCGTCTTTTTAACATGTTTCAGTTACGCGGATGACGAAGCGTTTGCAAGAATTTTTGCGACCTTTCAGGTTCTCCAGATTAGTAAGAGTGACCTCAGTAAAATTATAAATGTAAGTTAAATTTTGGTTTCTACTAGAATCCGCTGAGTAATAAAGGCTTTCATTGTGATCAAATGCCGACCGCTGACAATTCAGTCGTTTTTACTTGTTCGTTTGCACAACTAATATCATCCGCAGCTTGATTTGATCATGTACCGCCTGTTAGCCGTCTAAACGTGCGTGAAATCGCCGGTTTTTTATGCCGTTTCAGATAAGCTCATTTCAAATCCTTTTAAGGTTTCTGCAACCTTTAACGGAAGTTCAGATACAAGTCGTACCGATTTATCCGCCAACGTTATAACATATTCGTTTCTGCCTGCCGTGATTAAAATATGATAGGCTACATTTCTTTTCTTATTTTCTTTAATAAGTTAGATGGGTAGTCGTTTGAGAGGACGAGCTAACTCCCTTTTCACAATTGAACCATTGCTATTCTAATTCATTTTAGGAGAGGTTTAACAGTTTTGTGAATAAATTGCTGGCACCCCGTAAATGAAGAGTGTGTCTAGATTTTCATGCCTGCGTTGCATTCCATATGTTTCTATAGGTTTCCTCATGCTCCATTGACGGAAATTATAGATGCACACATCGCTGAATCTATGTTGTACGGCATATGTTGGGATTATAACATTTTTAACGTCATTGTTGGATTCTAATTTAACTCCCGTTATTCGCGCTTCACTAAAATGTACAGTTAGAGTGACGAGTAACGGGTACTAATTTTGTGGGGTTGCTACCCCCTTCAGCAAATGCACCACGTGTTTCACTGCTCTTGGTAGTCATACAACATAACCCGCTATGTGGTGTCGCCAGGTTTAATGTTGTTTGGGCGCAGAACAGTCCGGGCAAACATATGGCTAGCTTTTATTACACTGCTAGATCGAGAATTTGTTAGTCTAGGTTTTCCGTTAGGTGATGATTCACTGTTGGTCTCCCTGTCCAAGGCAGCGTTTTTAAAAGAGAGATGACTAATAAGTTTCATCACGGTTGACATTACAGCGATCGTATATAGGTCACTGAATCCTAGTTGAACATAAACATGGTCAAAATCACTGTAGTTGCACAAGCAGAATACTGGTGCTTGACCGAGCCACCATAAACACCAAAAGTTAATAGGATCATCTACGTTTGATGTATGCCAATTTCCGATGTGCATTATCTTCCTTGTCACGAGTACCGCTTAAGTAACAATGCCGTCAGCATTCGCCAGAGGCTTTGACACAATTGGAAGATATAACGTCAATAAGGATCATGTAGATCATGGTTCGCCAGAAGCAAGATTGGACCGTAGTTAGTTTACATGCATAATTTGTTTCTGCGTATTTTCACTTCCAGTAAACTAAGCTTGGCATTTATTCACTTTTTATACATTGCTTATTGTTTATACTTTTGTGTAGGGAGGCAAAGGTTAATGCTGTTCCGGAGGACTAACAGGCTAATAAAATGAGTGCTGACGGAAAATTGAACATGAACACTGAGATATATCAGACGAAGCAACACTGCTGAGACGTACAATTTGAAAACGTGGCACGAGCGGCGTCCTGTAGTGAGCTCCAGTCAGGTAGAACGGTGAGATTATTCGCCAAGAATGTAACATGTAGGACAAAACGCTGTTGTTGTAGCCTCCCGGACGAACTTCAAAGGTAGCGGTGCATCTAACTACAAGCAAATCTCTAGCTATCTAAGGACCACAAGCCGGTCACAATGGAACACGTATTAACGGATACGAAAATTGACATGGAATACTATATCAATAGGTCCCCAAATTTCATAGAAGTGTCGCGAGCAGAAGACAGGAATGACGTTACGTCTACGTGAAAATAGTTATAATTATTGATGGCGCCCAAAAAGATTGTCCGTCAGTTCTGCGTGGTTCTTGCCACATTAGGATTTTTATATGCATGCACTTTGCCAAATGCCATCTTTGACGACGCAGTAAAAGGGATAGACGTCATGGGAGCTGTTTGGATTAGTTACGTTTGGTGCGTAATATAATAGCGTTTTAGATAATACTGCTAGTAAATTATGGGTATAATGTAACCAAGTTCAATGATCGGATATATTCACCTGACTCACAGACACCCTTCATCGGTAGAAAATTTGGACAGTTAAATATTTCTATTTGGTTCAGCAGTAAGCAAATGCGCCTTGTTAGTACCCTGCTCAGTAATTTAGTTTATCGGCAGCACTGTTCCGAATTTGGTCGATTGCCTACAACAGTTAGAATAACAATGTGTTTAGAAAGGCATGTGAGGACGGACTAGCGGGGATAGTGTTTTAATAGTCGGAGTGAAGTGGTACGCTGGCGCATTAGTTGACAATGTGAAAATATTAGCGACTGCATTTTATATATCAGACAACTCTAATTTAATGTTGGATGAACAACAGTTTCTCGAGAATTTGAAGCAGCTGCGCAATAAATGAATTATACTTTGAAATGATCACCTCAAGGAAAAGCTTGCTCAATGAAATGCTCAAACATTGGGATATTGCGCTCTTGAATTCTAACAACGGATTCCCTTACAAACGCAGATCTGTATCAGAGGTTGAAGCGAGAAACAGGACCCCGCATTACGTATGTACCCTTCTGGCTGATAAATCGGATTCGGTTGAATGTAGGCTCAATAATGAGACTCAGTATGCTGGAAGATGGTCCATAAAAAGGCAGACGCATTGATTTGATGTGACCGCACAAGGGTAAACTAATTGGATCTCTGTGTCAAATTGTTTCTTAACACCAGCGTAATTTTACGAAAACCGAACCACTACATTATATTCTTTAGCGTTTTGTATACGTGAGATTACTTTATTGACTAACAGTAATTAAATACGAAGAGGAAAACATTTGTAGTCGTTTGCAAGTTATATTCTTTAGATTATATTGCAAACCTCTTATAGATACAGCGCCTAAAGCTTCAATTTGAAAGACGTTTATGTTAAAAACAAAAATACATAAGTTTCTATTCACCGGATTTTAAACAATATTTTTAAAACCCTTATTTGCAAAATTCTACTTTGTGAGAGACAAACGGTTAGCACTGTTGTGCAGTTAGTAATTAAAGCGTTAAACAAAACGCAGTTAAAAATACTGGAAGCCATTTACCTTTTACAGTCTGCATTTCGTGAATTCTCAACACTGCTGCATTTACACAACTTTCTTCGATGAGATAAATAGGTTTAAATGTTGCACAATGAGCTTCTATATACTGCTTATCAAAACATGAGAGTCATTCAAATTAGTTCATAGGGAATACCAAACTTGGTAACAGCTATGATAATTATCCGGTGAACGAGGAAAACTGCGCACTATCATATACGCAAATTTACTTGCTTAGGGTATATCGTCCAACAGCTGATTCCCGAACCTTATCGAAGTAGTAACATATAGGCTAGCGCTATAGCAATACAGATTATTAAATTTTTTTACCAGCTGCAATTAGTTAGAATAAAAATAGTTAACTTGCACTTTTCTATGCCATGCCCTTTGTTTAATGCCCAACAGTTGCTTTCGGTCCTTTATACCCAGAGCGCCTTGCGCCCGCACTTAATAAAACAGATGAATTTTACTTATTTTAGGGATAAAAGTTCCGTTTCTTTTATATATATACTTATGATAATTTGGAATCAGTTTTTGTGTATTTGGATTATTCAGAATCTTCTACAATGCGGAAAGCAATCTCAATCGAGGCCAATGTTTGATTAGAAGCAAACTTGCTCTGTTTGAATAAGTCGGAAATGGGAAGCTAAGATTATAATTTCCGGTTCACATTTAACAAACTGAAGAAGCTTAGAAAATTTCTTCTGCATAATCCAAATTAAGAGCTTGATCACTTGGACCCAACTTTCATTTACTTTGTCAATTTCCAACAAGTGTGATGCCCGTAAAGTCTTCAAAAATTGTTTAGCATAGATGGTGACAGAATATTATTCTCTCTATGCAGCAATATATTATTGATCACTGAATTCTCGGTGGATTAAGCACGTCCAGAGTTTGCAGCTTGGCCTAAAACCTTTAGCTCCAGTATCGCTGAGATAAGTCACTAGGAATATGTTTATATATTTCTCTGATATAAATGTATCGATCGAAAATTCCATAAAGTGCACATCAACACAACTATCCAACTAAAATTATATTTAAAGATAAACTGCTTTTGTGTGTCGAAATGTTGATCTAGCGACAGCTATGAAGTGAAGATATTATAAACGCAGAAAAGATTTTGCGGATAGGCTTCCTTCATCAGAGAGACACAGGAATATGCAAAATGACAAGTTCAAAAAGATATGTGGAAATAAGATCATAATTTATTGTAAAACCATACGCTGTTTTAAGTTTCCGTCCCTTATAAATTCCCTGTCAACATTGTTTACTAAAATTTATGGGAAGGCTAAAACAGAGCTCAAAATATTTTGTGTTTAAACAGTGCTTATTATTGCTTGTTCCGATTGGAACTCTATGCTTGCTGCTATGTACTATTTGCGATCCGCTCTTACAAGCGTGGATGAAGTGAAGAACATATTTATTATAGATGACGTCTTGAAACAACCTTTTGCAATAAAGGACATCAGCTATTTTTCTACCAGAACCGTACGAAAGTTACAGTATAAAAAATTACCTAATTCCGTAAATGAAGCCACATAGGACACGAACTTGAAGGTCTGCAGCAGTTGCGTTGAGACTGCATTGTAATTGTGTTAGAGAACTGCTACTGGAAACCTCAGTCTTAAGCCGCCGAACCGCAGAAGGCAACTCGTCTAACAACCAACAGAGACCGAAGGTAAGGATAATTTTGAGTAATCCAGATGCATTTAGCCGCAAAGTAAAACAAACAAAATTCACAAACGAAGCAGTATGACCACTATTTGCTTTCATATCCAAATAAATTGGAAGAACTCGGGTCAATATTTTGCTTATGGCAGTATTTTTAAACGCATTGTGCTGACTTATCTAGCTAACCAACGATCCAAAAGTATACCAATGTCACCGTTGTAAGCTGAATCAAATCGCATTTATGCAACAATAGTTTATTCCGTTTCTTCCTCTGTCGACAGAGGTTTTACTTTTTAAACCCATGACAAAACTTGAACTTTTATTCTTTATTCAGATTTACGATGCGGTTTAATATTACGCAATGGAAGTAAACACGGTAAACGGAGTGTTCGGTACAACAAGCATAATCATTCAAATTAGTATTACAAGTGTTACAAAATTATATAATATATCGTGAGGGTTCGGCTTACTTTTATGATATGTTGCATCTTTATTTCACTGAAATGCTTTGAAAATCAAAAATTGTTTGTCCGGAATATTAGCTTTGCCAATAAAACGGCAGACGTTTGCGTCCTGGGGAGAGACATGATGTTAAATGTTCCTAACCTTTGCTACAAATGTCTAAATGATGAGACTAGTGTGTTACACTTTCTCACTAATACCTATCATCATATCCATCATTCATACCGTAAACTATAGGCTGCAAAGAAGTAAGCTACGACAAATTAACATGCTAGCGTCGAATAATGAATTGCATAAATAGTTTTCAAATGCGTCAACGAATTTGGCTCGCAGAATGATAACGATTGTTTCGCGGCGTGTCTGGCTCTCCGTTACATGTTCATAACACTTAAACTGGCAACGTGAATAGATAGAATTAAATCATGCAGCGCGTATGGACAGCAAGCGCTTAAACAATGGTAATACTGATAGATCCAAGGAAAACATATGTACTTTATGCCGTGAAAATCAAATGATTTATAACAATTATTCTAATAGCATCTGTGTTTAATTTAGGCGATTACAAATTGTTCTTCGAGCAGTTAACTATTAAATGGATAGGTATGTTTCAGGCAATAATTTTGCCAAAATCACAATGTGAAATATTTACGCTATTCTTGTCGTATTCAACATGCATAAGCAAACGAATTATTTCATGAGAAGCAACACACATTCGTTCGATTAAGGGCAATTGTAAATCAAATGATTCATGAAGTTACAAATGCTGACGCAATGAGTAATGAACTAAAATGGCCAGCGTGTACACGTTTTCCTCTTTATCTTGCATAGGCGTTTTCTTTGATAAAAATGTACTTGCTAATTTGGTAATGCAATACGTGTTGAAAACCAAAATACGGTTGCAAACATTTATAAAGCAAATGTTAGGAATGCATGTCAACGTAGAAGTAATGTTTGTGATACGTCTAATATTCAAAGAGTGATAAACACGCTGTATTGTCTTGCGCATAAACAGCATACATTGTTCATTAAAACGTTGGCTTCGTTTATGTTGCAGATGAAACTAAAAATGTGACTCGACTGAATGCCTAAGACGTATGTCAACACACTCACATCATTCAAACATATAAATAATAATCTGCTTCAAATCGGTGATAGGGCAATATGAGGCAGGATACTAGTATTTTAAAGTAATATCGTCAACTGATTAGCGTCAATAAAGCTAGTAAAACCTTTTAAGAACCACAGTACCTTCTGACCTTTGTGGCGACTTGTCCATCGCGAACTATAAACCGAGGCAGAATAAGCGTACACGATAAATTTAAATCAGAAATCTACCCGCTGCTATCCAACGGCTTGTGATTATTCAAGAACACCGATATATATAAGGTGCGCTTTCAAACGATAGCACCCATTTTCCAGGCAATGATTACATTTCAAGCAGGGATTCCTTCGGTTGGTGGTACAAGTATACTATTAGATTCGCATCAGATAAAATAGAATGTTTATGCATATGCCAAAAGGAAAAGACTCCACACCTAGATGCCACTTGTTTAGCAAAAGGTCGAATTTAACAATTTCGGGCCAACAGTCTGAATGCTAAACAATCGATGCAGAAGTGCATTTAAGGACAGCATGCAATCGATTAGGATCAATCTGAACAACATTCAAACATGTAGCTGTGCTCTATCTCCGTGAATAGTTCTAATCGACGCTAGGTTTATAAAGAGCCCTTGTTCTGTGGATTATGTATTTCTGATCAAGGCCCAAAATTTGATTTTGAAGCACGGCGGAACACATGACAAAAAGTACGTTTCCGCTTGCAATTAAACAGTAAAAGAAGCATTGTTTGTTACCTTACATTTTATGGCTAAATAGATGCAAAATTCGGTTACACATTTGACGGTTGAAGAAGTAACGTAGTCATATTGAACAGAACATGCATACATATATATACATTTTTGTGAATTAGTTAAATATATGCTAAATGATGACATAAATATAGCTGAATGTAAAATTCATATTTTTTATTGCAAGCTCTATGTATCAAACCAATTTACTTGAAAAATCGATGAATATAAACTGAGAAAATTTCATTGCATTATCAGTCTCCCTGTTAAATTCGGTAGGGCTATGCCTACGTAATAAGGAAACGGTTAACTCTGATGTATATAAAGAAATAATAAATCGTTTTGCCACTAAGAAGGAACAAAACATTTGCTTTCGCATTCTTTTGATTAGCAGTCAACAAAATTTTATACAGTTTGTTACATGCATTCATTCTGCGCACATTTATTAGCGGTGCGCAATGGGCAGCATTTGATTTATTATTTCTGATTCAACTAGCGAGTAACGTCTGCGTTTTTGACGGTATTGCTGCTAACATGTACAAGAGAAAGAGCTCATTGTTTAAATGCAGCTGCTCAATCTGCCTATTCCGAGACCTACACAACTAAGTCAATTTCGAAGTTGTCTTCTGCATAAGCTGGGCGGAAATGGACCGTAGCTGTGCGAATCTAGCGGTATTTATGATCAAAAGCAACCTAACCGTCTGTTTGAACATTTTCACTTAAGCTTACAACTGTTAGTTATAAGAGCGAAGCAGTCGAACACCAAGCTACTGCACTTGCAGTCCAATTTCTCCTTGTGTAGCGAAAGTAACCGTTGCATATGTTTTCTTTGAATATATTTCTTCAAGGTCAGTCGGAAGGTTACCTTTGCTGTCTCTTACATTTTAAACCGTAACTGCAAATGGAAAAACAAAAAGTAAAAAATAATTACTTAACAATGCTTAGGACAAATATTACCCGAACTTGCAGTTTAACACTTCGATAACTAGCATCATGATTTGACTGTTCCACATTCTAATACATTTGCAAATACCCAGTCACACTGCGTGGTAAGTATTTGGACGGCCAAGAACAGTAGAAGTAAGTTCACGAACTGATGGGTATCAAAGCCAATGTTATACGTGTTCACATCACTCGAAAACTGCACACCTCGGAGAACACAGACTTTTTATATTAACATTGTTTAAAAACAACCATATTGGAAAACCTTTACTCCGAGCAATTAACTGCGAAACGGATTTTGTGAAATATGCATCTATTCTTATGTACCTAGCAGCATGCGACAACCTCAAACTAACACCGACAGACAGAGTAAGTAATATCATATAAACCGAAACATCATACGTCGCGTGTCACAGTTTCCTACTATCAAAATTGAAAAGCCGGAAATCACGAGAAAAACAGCAGTGGTGGCTCCCAGTTCAACAATCTCTAGGATAATGTATAGGAGCTATCGCATAAAATGCCAGCCCGTTCACTAAGTAATAGAGCAGGAAACCCAACATTCCTAAAACTGTTGGTTCTTTCGAAGCAATAGCGACGGATGTTTTGTATCAATGGCAGATAAATCGGAAACGTCTTCCGTATGTACTTCGGATAAAGACCGTAGAATCCTTGAAATTTGCATATGTGAACTCATTTTTAACTGCAGACCTACTTGTGATGAAACAGATGTTTTACTCTACTGAACTATAATCAACTCCGACGCAGATCTCAGCGTGATTTGGAACGTGTGTTGGCCAAATAACGTTGTAGACGAGGTATCAGTGTCATGTTAAAAAGGAGTTCGGAACGCATCACATCTGCCGGCGTTTGCTTATTTCTGAATAGGTGGACTAATAGAGACGGATAAAGTGGGCTGCTTGTATAGAAAAGCTGAGGGTAAATTCAATAGTTTAAACATATGTAAAAGTCGCCAAGCTTCCCGGTCCCATGATTTCTTTGGCAGCAATGAGACGCTGACATTTTGCTAACCTGAAAGTAAACATGCGGAGAGGATAAACTCAAAGAAGTGTTGTTATTCCATAGACTAATGTAATAGAACACGGATGATTCTGATCAAAAGTCCACTAACTATATTTGCGTTAAATACAGTAAACACCGGATTTCTTCCGTGTTGTACGCACCTTAATTCCACGCCTAAAACAGACTGCAAACTTGTAGCTGCTTTCAGCCGCACACTAAATATAAAATATCCTCACATACTTGTTATTGTTGATTTTAATGTATATTATGTAGAAATCCATGCTTCGATTATTGCACATTCGATTCCACACATCCGATTACGCATTCGATAAAGTAAAACTTGAGGTCCTACTTCACATGCTGAGATGTGTGCTGTAGGTAGCGCACTGTAACAGTGGATCAGGGACATCCTTACTTGAATTTGCCGGTTCGTTTATATGACCACCTAACGGAAAGGTACACTTTACTAGCGGCCTAATTCAAGGCACAATACTGAGGCCCACTTCATTACTGGTCATCATCAGCGAATTACCACAGCAACTTCAGTTGCCATGCTTATTATTTACTGATGAGTTGCAGATTTGCAGGATTGCTGATTCTCCTAAGCAGTCCCTTGGCTGCCTATCTCGGTGATTGCAGAAGTTGACCAACCGACCAACACGCTCAAGTCCTAATTTATGAGCCTGGGAAGGGGTAATAATTGCCGTATCTACACCCTAAATGGACGCCCACTGCATCCCACCAATTACGTAAATGATCTAGACGTACTCTCACGCTGTGTTCTGCTGTCCGTCCGCAGTACGAACAGAATGCGCGTAATCGGACTACGCCTGCTTTGCGCACTTAGACTCAGCGTTTGCAATTCGTCTCAAAGGATTTCTACCCGTCAGTTTTCTTTCATAATAAGACCAACGCTGAAATACGGCGCAAAGGTCTATTGCCAGATCACAATAGGTGTGGTGCAGAGACTGGAACAGGTCCAGAATTTAGCTACCCGGCTCAAATACAGTATACGGGGTATGTCGTACGAGGAACGATGTAGACGACTAGGGCTCTATATCCTGTCATATCATCGACATTGAGTTGACCTAATTCTGACGCACCGGATACTACACCTAGGTAAATTCCTTATATTAAAGCCGCTGCTGCACGTTCGTGCACCTAGCAGCACACGCATACACCAACAACAACTTGTGGTTTAGGATTTAATGCACATCGCTTACCCTTTATGCTTTGAGCGTCGAGTAGTGAAATATTAAAACCAATTGTCGGAGACGCTGGTCGGTGTCAAAATTTAAGATGTTTCTTGACAACCACCTTGCAGACTATAGGCATAAGGAGCATAACGCTCCCAGATAAGATGTAATGTTGCTACGATAAGATGCCACTGCGCAAAAATCAGCGACATGAATGCGCGCATGTGCCGGATCTACCTCCCATGGAACAACACAGAATTTTATTTTTCGCCATCTATTCCCAGTGTTCAGTATTCAAGCCACTTTGCCCATTCGGAGCTAGATAATTAACGATCGATCTGTACATGACCTTATGATTACGAACGGGGTACATGTGATTGCTATTTTGGTTGCAGGCTCCACGTTAACGCCCGGTGGCCATGAAGTCATTACTTTCAACTTCGACTGTTATGCGGAAAATGGAAATGAGAATTAGGTAACTATGGCACTATCACATGCGTTCGTTTAGCCAAGCACGACAGCGCCGCAACTTGGTCGTTCCTTGCTCAAGAACCGCTGTAAGTAGCCTGACTCACGTTTGTCAACTAATATAGTCGGCTAAGTACAAATGCTATAGCGACTAGAGTTTGCAAGAGTCCAAAATAAGCTTTTCTCGTTAGGATCAGAACTAACTTGTGGAGGTTAGTGCGGAACGCAGTATGAAGAGCGTAAATATGAGCTCTAACATCAGACATTTGAGACAACAATATAGCCCAACGTAAAAACGACGTACAACTGCTCAGAAATTAAAAACAACCTATAAGTGAAAAAAGGAAAGCCCTAAGTGTTAACCGGAAAACTGATATTCAAGTAATTTAACTAACTAAAAAAGATGGCGCAGGTTTCCCTTAACTCAGGAAAGCGGATAGCTCAACAAGAACGGCTACAGAAGCTGCAAGCTAACCGCGAATTTACTTTGATCTAACATTGAAGACGCCCTCGCCATTACGCGATCGTTCAGCACTTTCGTCCTGCGGCCTAAACCTACCCACAACGCCTTTACCGCTGAAACTCTACTGCAGAGTTTTGTGTATTTACACATGCACAGCGCTCCAGGCATCGATAGCCTAAGTGTAGAGGCACTGAAATTAGCAACACGAAAACTGATAGATAATTTGGCTTAAAACAATAACTCAGTCAACTTGCGGAAACGGAACGTAGCCTTCAACTCATCGCTCAGTAACGCTTCTTCTTTTAGAGTATTATGCTTAGAAACTATAGTTGTAGATACGTTGGCGCGCTATCTGAAATTCTGTAGTATAAATACGTACAGACATCATGCATTCCATCTAAGGCCATCCTGCAAACAAACTTGCTCACCACAGGGATTAGTTTGTTGGGAGTTCGCAGACACTGTAGTAGATGATGTCATATACCTGCATTTATCGAAGTCACACGGCTCTCTAGATTACTGTACACTTTTATCCAAGATACATTATTAAAAGATTGGTGGCTGTCTTCTAAGCCGGATCGCTAAATTATATAAAAGGAACTTGGTGCTCAGGGTTTAGAGCTTCATATCTGACCCAATTCAAATCAAGTGTGGAGGACCGCACGTTTTAATTTTAGATCCACTATGAAATTATGTGTTCATTAAATGAACAGCAAAGGCAATCGCTTCAAATTTTTGGATGGTTTCTAACGATGTTAATATCTGAAGCAGGATTCAAGTAGTTGTCGATCATAATTTGCTTCAGCATGACACAAAGCACTTTTGCTCAATACCAAATACACCACCTTTCAACGCGAGTAACCGCAAGGTCCTCTTCATGTGACAGCGGAGTATCTATTCAGATAACATCAAGATGCAAGTACTGCAGAAACCGTACGTCGAACAAGATATGTGAATATTACTTTGGGAAGATCAAGCTTGTTGCGGGCAATCGTAAAACCTCCCAAATCTAGAAATCAACACCACGGGCTATTGCGACGGGTTTGGTAGATTATACATCTCTGTTATTTGATGGATCCTCAGAGCGTATTCTCACGCTTAAGTCAAATAAGAACCTCTAACATAGCCTCCATAGCTTAAACAGGGCCGCTAGTGCAGACTCAACGTCAAGCATTTTATTACCTCAATGGAAGGTGCAGTCCCATTTATGAGCAGAGGCTGAAATTAGAAGGGGTAATCTGCAGGCAGCATCGCTGATTTTGGGGCGACATATTAGTGGCCTACATGATTTGACACATTCAAAATCATGTGTGCCTTTTTGACTGCTAGCATATTCTTTCATGCATTTATTCTTAGATTACTTAAAAACAAGCGTAGGAAACTAGCTTTAGCAACGCCAAAGAGTTATTGACAATGAAAAAGCACTCTTCCTAGGGTGTTACTAGAAAGCTTTTGCATTTTTACATCACTGTTATTAAGAAACTTTTGCAAGTTGTAGCATTTCCATACTTGCAAATAAGTAGAATTTGAAGTGAGCCAGATCTGTTGCATTGGATTGATAACGAAGAAGCGCGAAGCTGCAATCAGGAATAGTTTTCTATGCAGTGGATGAGTAAAAGGTTTGAGGGTTGTACTGTGGAAAATGACTACACGTGCCATAATTCTTAACACGTCAGTTTATAAGAAGGCCGCATTTTCAGCGATTTTACAAAAGACGAGAATCCTTTTGCAAATGCTTATAAGTGAAAGAAGTTTACTTATATAAACCTGCCATATACTGGAAGAACGGCGCTTAAATCTTCACAGCAATCTGGTTTTATATGTGAAGAAATTATGTCGATATCTGGACCTCAGTTAACCATGTATATAAGTTACAGTTGATTAAATAAACACATGGAATTATCCGGTTGTATGAATTAAATGCGGAGGTTAAATTGTTTCCAAAATTAACACTAGCAAAGAGCATTACAAAAATTATTCATAATATAAATTAGCAAAACCATCTATATTATATAAATGGAGCCACTTTTCCTTTTTACACAAAATTTATATTACGTAACTTATGACTCCGTTGTCAAAACTGTTTAGTAATAAACAGTATGCAGTTTGTGGGGATGCATAATCCAAGGACCTCAGCTATGCATAAAAGAAAATCATTTTAATATTTTCATAATTTCACTAAATGGAAAATATGCGACATATAAAAGCACGTACACGCAGCTTAGTTGTTAAAAGCAATTGAGTTAGTATCTACTTTAATATTACATCTAAAATTAAAGCTTACATTATGCAAGCGTCTATTTGATTAATTGTCCAATAAATTTAGCACTTAGGGGCATCATTGCACATTTAATTTATTATTTTGAAACAGCCCGATCTCTATGGTAGTTCATAGTTTGTACTTCATTGTTCTTAAGAAAATGTTATACGCATGAAATATAACGAATAATGAGCTTGCTTTATTTAGTTGGTTATCGCCAGTAATTTTGGAGATATTTTGCTTTAACGCTTCAGTTAACCATATAATAATTTCTAGTAAGTTGATTGGCACCCCATTCTCAATAACGCTTTCCTCCTTAAAAACGCAATTATTTGCGCTGTTTCCATCACTATCTCTGCCAAGCGCTAAATTTGAACTGACACGTCTGGCTGAGTTTGGATGGGACCATCTAGAGTGTTTTTTCCTTGGCACCGTTTCTTATCTATTCATCACGATGCTAAAATGCTTCTAGCCAGTTATTAGCCCGAATATTTAAAGTTGGCTATAAAGCAAATAGTTTAGTTGTTACTTTCCATTTGTCTTATTAATAGTAAATTTGGATTCTAGTGTTTTATCTTATTAGAAGCGAAGGTATATATACTACACACATGTTCTTCTATTCAATGTTTACCTATTTAAACCATGAAATAAATCGCCACCAAGAGATATTTTATTGGATATTATATTTAGTCTGTATATTGTTAAAGCATTACAAACATTAATGTGTACGATAAAAACAAATTTATTATGCAGCAAATCAGAAGCCGCATCTTCGGTGTTGGAAAATATGCTATATCGAATGTGCTGATTTAATAACGAAAGTTTTCACATAAAGTTACCTTAACTTCCGTCAGTTTGCAATAGCAATGTTGCATTGAAACGAGGACGTGAATAGAGCAAATAACTTCATTTATAATTTTATTAGAATAACTAAATTTATTTCATACAAAACAATATTAATAAAAGCAAATTTATTACCAGCTTACTGATGAATTGTTAACAAACTTAGCTTTGTACGTCTTCCTGTGTAGTGTTAAGTATGTGTGCTCTTTAGGTGTGCTGGACTGACATATATATGCTTTCATTACCAGGGATTAGTCATGCTATTAATCCACTCTGGTGAGATGTAAATCGAGTATTTTGTTGAACATCAGCGCATAATTGACCTTCTTGATATATTCTTTCAGTTTTCAAAATAGGAAGAATAAAATTTATTTGGAGTATAACCTAAATACAGTTGACTCATGTATTCTCGTCAGCTCTATAAATAGCTCCGTTAAAGTATCGCGTAGATTACAGATTAGAAAGCTTTTGAAACCTCTTACAGTTTAAATAATAAAATGATCAATTACTCCACTACAAAAAAGACAGGCTCACCGTAAACTCAGTCTGTCTGCACAGAATGTGCCCAAGCCCCCTAATCGTTGAAGCTTCAGAAAACTGACGCAGGAAACATTGCTCTGTTGACAAATAGCACAAATTATTGCAAGGTACTATGGATCATAACAAGTTCTAGTATGTGCTACGCTATGGATTCAACCGGCGGTTTGCATCCTTTCGCTATCGTTTCCGGGAGACCGGTTTTGAAAACCAATTGAATGGCCTACACTCAATTCGGCCGACGTACCTAACAGAACAAGTGCAGTGAAAAAGGCAATCTGAATGAGCATTTACACCGCTTCCACTGCTAGGCCACGCGACCGTTTCACGGAGAGATTGTACACAATTGAAAACCATAGCAAGAAGTCCTAAACTCAATTTAACCTCAAATATCTTTTCTTGCTCTAGCCATGTTCAAATTTGTTAAGAGAAAATACTGCACAAAGTTTCTCAGACATGGTCCAAACATTTATCGCTCTCAGCTCAAAGCACAGATAGCGGGTTAATTACGTTAGAATAAACACCACCAGCGTTTACCGCCTTACGCGTGTGCTGCATAGTATTCGCAAGTAGACCAGCGGCCTGAGCACGTGGATGGGCCAAGATATAATATTTGGTAAGTCACAATGTGATCAACCCCCACCAGACAATTGTATAAGAAGTACATTCCTAGGTTATCGCATCGATCTTGGCATTAAAAGCTTTGTGTACAAGAATGAGTCTAATAGCAACGTACTAGGCTAATTCTATTTTCTGTGATTCTTTCCTGACTAATTAGACCACAGGCAGGTGAGCCTTACACTATTTCTTGAATTAAAATCGAAGAAAATAAGGCAAGTAGCGATCAATCTAGACCAAGTAGAAAAGCGGAGTTTAATGACAAATGGACACGCGGTTCGATACAATTTAGCTTTATCGTATTTGTCAAGTACTAACATGTACATATTGATGAGAAGCGAAATACAGCATAGGATTTTTTGGCAACCGAGTTAACTTAAATTTGCTCCTTTCTTAATTATTTGAATTATATCTATGAAACTCGCATACTAAAATCTGGTTATTCTGTCAGATCTTAAACCATCCTAGCAGCGGACATTACGTTTTCACACTAAACTGGTCTAGTCAATCGATTTAGTATTCATACATAAGATTCAAAGTAAAGATTATCCTTGTCTGCAAAAATTAATCTTAAAGGTTTGCTAATTTAAGGCGTCAAATAAGCAAATTATTCCTAATCTAACCTATGCGTTTATTTCTAACGCAATGCAATAAACCAGTTTAGATAGATAATGTATCTTTTTATTAAATATCAGTGGAATCGAAAGCAATTATAAGCAGACGCACAGAGGTTTACCCATAGATAACTGACAGCATACAATCTCCATTTTTTCTGAAAGTCTGCTTGATATTATACATGTTACGGCAAAGTAAAACTTTTCAGAAAAGTATGCTAAGCTTTCTACGTGTTCAACAATGTTAATGAAGATATTTAAAGCATTCATGCAGCAGACATAAAAGTGCAATTTAACAATGTACAGTTTGAAGTTTGACAAATATACTCTGGTTTAATTCCTATCAAATGTTCCTCATGTTTTTCAAAATTGTCGTAGATATTTAATAACACTTGACAATGGTTCAAGGCACAGTTTTCAGCCAAATCCAAGGCACCTGACTGTATTTGGTGGCATGTTTACCAGGTATTGTTGCTTGATATGGCGTCTAGGAATATCAGTAAACAAATAGTTTGCATCTTATACAGGATTTATTTAAGCAACGAAGCCTGAAACTAGTAGAATCATTATCTGTTTTTATCTGTATTGACGACGTTGATTACTTTGAAGCATTTGCATGAAATCACTCACATGATATCAGTCGCTTGAATTGTTCAAGCTCCTGATAACATAGGGTTTACAAAATACTACTGCTGCAGCCTGAAAGCGCCGTCAAGGCATCAATAAGCTAATTAAAAATCATCGTCCAACTCTAAAATGTCTGTCTTTACATGTTGCATAGAAAAAGTGCAGATGAAAGAAGTCTGGAGCTCTGTTGTACAAAAATGCGGTTGTCATATAGTCGTTGGAAGTAAAATGTTTGGCGAACTTATAGCAGTGTCTTTAGGATGGTTCTTACGATTCCGTCAGCTGCATTAAAATTGTTTACCCAAACCGACTTCTTACGTCAATATAAATTGATAACATGTTGTGGTTATATGAATACTACCCAGTGGTCCTTGTTTAAACATTTAAAAACTCATTCCTTTTCCCCCCAGTCTGTATTTTTTATTTTTTAACTATGAAAGAATTGTTGTTTATATGCCACTCTCATACCCGAGGCTTATTGACGAAGGCGTGTCATTAATCACTATTTGTCAGCTTGCAATCTTAACTCACACCAATTTGAGGTGACTTGTCAAGCTAGGGATAAGACCATTAACGATGCAAGGCTGGGTTTAAACTGGGTAGCACTAAAAATCGCAACAAAATATACGCCAATTTTCAAGAGCAGTTTCTTGAATTATTTTGCTATATATAATATGGTTGTAACTATCACCTAGTTAAGCATAGATGAACCTGTTTAAAGAATAGCTCTACGTGATTTTGCCGATTTTTATACAGTTGTCTACATTATAAATGCAAATTGTAGCATAACTGCGAAATATTTATTACCAGTTCAAACAATGAATGACAAAATTAGGTTAAGATAAGGAATGTTGTGCATTTTTCCGCGACATATAGATATATTTGTGCATTTGAACTGTAGTAACAAAGCATTTGGGCTGAAAGCACTAAGTTAGTAGTTCCGTAAAGATAATTAACTATCTTGCGCATATGTATAAATTATTTCACGAGAAATACAGTCAAACGTCAATCAAATGTACAAATAATAAAGTACTTAATATTGCATTCTGACAATAAATTAATGTTATGCTTCATTTGACATTGACAAATTTACGAGAAAACAGAATGCTCTGAACTCATGTATTTTTCTTGTTCCCTAAACTGTTAACGTTAAATCCATGGCTAATTTTTTTACATTTAAGAACAAAAACGTTCAAAGTAATTAAAGTTAAACATGAAACAAATAAATAGTTACCAAGGCAGGTTAACGCTGGTCGTAAACTCGGTGTTCATCCACAAACCGGCATTCATTTGCCAAACAGCTATAGTTTCTGCATACAGAAGCAAGTGGGAATGGCTGAACGATTTCAGTGCAGTTCGACATATGGAGCAATATCTAATGTGTTAGGCAATGGAACCTGCCCGCATTTTGGGAACTTCCGCGACCATACTGCATGCTATATGCTCTGAAATCTTGGTTGAAAGACTTCTCTCTGTTTGACCCAGGTAACTGTTACCAAACATATAATGAAAATGGTAAACACATGTGGCGGTAACTATAGAGTCTAGCTTGTCAAGTTTGGATTTGCAGTGTATCTTACTTATTTGGTGTAATGCCACATGTTTGGCAGCATAATAATACTATTTATTATCCGTGGGAGTCGGTGCGGTAAGCTTCTATCGTTTTGGTCCCCTTTAAAAGATAAAGTGAAAAACACATATTTTTGGGTACGACAGTCAGTCGATTTTCTTTTTTTTCTGTGTTGGCTTATCCTGCTATAAATCAATAATGACATCCGTTTTCATGCAATGTTGTGGATACCTGCTTTAATTCACTGCTTATAGTAGGATTAGCGCAAATTTTATGAGTTTTCGCAAAGGCGCTTCGAAACAATGCCCGTTTATATTTTATAGGTTAAAATTTGTTAAACTTTATGTCTTGTCCTGTGGTAATAACAGAATTTTCCAAGCATTTGCTATTTGTCCCTTGTAAAACGATGCACTTAGTTCATGGGCTAAGTTCAATTCACCCAGATAGGAAGCAGTGTAAACGGAAAACTGCAAACAAGTGCGTCATTCATTCGGGTATTTTGCACTTTACAAGCTGCACTCTACACAGCAAACGCAAATTTAAATATAGAAAACTAATTTTGCTGAGTAGGCTTTTTACTTACCTTGCTCTGGTTTTGCAGTGAAAAATGGTGCATGATTCTGAATTAAGTATATAATCATTATATGATCTTAACTCCATCCAATTTAGTAGTAATCATTATTATATTAATATTCATTATTATTAATCATTTAGTTGGACCCATGCACCAGATTACTCTATAATTAAGACGTCAATGTGTTTTGGCATCTTGTTGACCAACCAACACCTGCTCTGTTAATTATTTTAGTGAACTTTATTGAAGAAAGTATTTTGAGTTTCTGTTTATCGTTATTCTACTATTCGCACCTCTTTGGATTAATCAGCTATTTGCGTTTCCATTTTATATTCCTGAATGCCTGAAAAGATTTGTCGGATAGGGTACTCTTCGCGGTTTGTTCTTACGTTTCTATGATGAGTTAGATTTATGTTTTTTGTGTGCAATAAAATGCTCCAATAATTAACAGGTTCCGAAATGTCTTATTATATTCAGTTTAATTAGTACCTTTAATTTCAAGTTTTATGAATTTGAGACACCGAGGAAACAACATCCTTTCCCACTCGATCTACTGCTTATGTTAGTCTTCTCTGCCCACGTTTACAAGACGAGCATAAGTGTTAGAAGTATTCTTCAAGAATATTACTGTTTTAGAATAACAATTTACTGACAACGTAAAACGGTTCAGGTACACCCAAACAATACGCAATATTCATAAGTCTATAACTCTGACAAATCTAAGTGGATCTGAATTTCTGCATTTTAAATGCTTTCCAGATGAACCCGAGACAATATATACTGCAGCTTTGATTGCATCAATTGCGAGGTGATTTGCGTAATTTCCTGAAACAAATGATCTGAATAGTTAATTATTATTTGTGGAGAAAATTGAACTTATACTTTGGTGTCCTTGACGAAGTAATCCACATGCACTTCGCAATATACAATTTTAAGTTGCTTTTATAACTTCTAAGTTGTCTGGGGTTTTTGCTTAATCCTAACCAGCTGAAGTTATAAAATATTTGAGTTTTTCGTCTAACTCAAACTATCTGTCTTAGAGAGCTTACCCAGTTAAATTTTTTATTCTAAATACTATGAATACATGAATTAGGAAGTCGCTTCAAGTTTTTCTTTACAATAATCTTTAATCTTCCGAAAATGGCCTTTGAGTGAGCAAAATGTTAACTCAGCCTATATATCAAAACTACGGTTCTCGGAAAATGCTTGTCTAATGGATTTTAGCTTGGATCTAGTGCATGGCTTTTTATCGGCTCCTTAACTTTACCGCCATCGGTATTGTTGTTCAGTTGTTTTCCTTAAGTTTCGCAGGAAAGTATGGAGAGCAGACGGGGTGCATTTTAGCTGACGTTCACTCGTAGCGGCCGTGATCATTAAAGATGGTTGGTTGTATGCACTGGTGTAATTGATGATGGTAATTGAATGCAAATCTACAATCTCCAAGATGATGATATGATAACGTGTCCAGTTTCGGAAAGTCGCTGATCCTCGTCTTCCCTTATGCATTTGGATTTTACACACCTATTACTCTATGCGTCTTCACATTATAACCTTCCACATTGGTTTGTCAACGAATTAGAATCAAGTTGATTTAGTGTCAATTAGATGTATGCTCAATGCACCCTGATAATGTCGGGTAAGTCATGGTACATTATCACTGTAAATTTCCAGGTATATGAAATTACTGTTCAAGTAAAAGCGATTATACGTCAAATGATACCCCTACATATCACCGGCGCAAATTTTTCGCATCATACCTTTAGTTTTGTTTAGGTCAACAATTAACCGGACAGATACGGAAGAACGGAAATACGAAAGGATGCAATACGAGAAAATTTGAAAGTGAAGAGTAAATTTATATTGCGTTTGATAGTTCACAATGTAGTGAATGATGTCCCTGGTTTCGAAAATTGAAGGAAAAGCGGTTAAAAGCTCCTAGCGCTTGCTGACAAGAAAGTCAGAAAAACAAGCTATATATAATCCACGGCATCTGAAAATAAGCAATATGGAACATACGATATCATTGTAGGTTTTTAAGCAACGCTTGTCGGAATACGGTAGAATAGTACAACAAAATCGGCAGAATGCACGCAGTCACTATTCTAGGATCAAATCAAATTGTTTCTAAATTAACTCAAATCGAATTGTGTAAAAGGAAAACAGTTTAAGTTTACGCAAGCTTTCGGCAAGGTGAATAGACCTAGAGGAGAATTGGGATGTAAAGACCCGCTAGCTATGTAATACTTGACGATCTGGGTATGAACCGGTCACTAATGGGGATGCGGTGTTCAAAGCTATACGTAACGCATCATCACAGAAAAACAAACATTTTGATCGGAAAGATAATAAAAGCACAAGGTCATTTAGACTATATTAAAAAGGTTGAGGGGCTTAGAATAATGCAACTCAAAACAATAAAATCAGAAATGTATATAGGCTAAATGTAGTTAGCATTGAGAGCCGTAGAAATTAAATAAAATCTGAGCCAGTAACAAGATGGCTGCCTGTAGATTATTATTACTAGAGAGAAACACAGAAGCAGTTGCTTTTTTTAACTGGGTACATTGACTGCGGCTTGTGAGGTAGTTTTTAGCCATGCTGAAAACGCTCGTTGAAACTTAGTCCGCAAAATCTGGTTAAGCAGGCTGTGTCTGTCACCGCTCTCGAAAGCATTTGTTTAGTCGAGAAACAGAAGGCGTACCGCCCCGATGTTTTCATTCAGTTCAGATGTTAAAGAATTCATAATAATTGACAAATCATCCAGTTGGAGCAATCTTTCCTGTAACTGAACTAACGTACCTGTGTTAAGGTGATCTTTTATTGGGCTACATGATGTTCAATATTTTTGGTTACTGAGCCAACTCAGGAGTTGTCCTCTGATTTGCTGGCCTATAAATCTGTTCTTACGTCCAAGGTACCTGAACCCACAAAAAGTAATGAATAGCCAACTTGTCATCAATTAAAGATGATCAGCACTAAGTCTTTTATTTTCGGAACATTTGATGTTTGCTGGTGCATAATACCTACACGTGGGGTTCATTCAAAACCTTTGCTGCTCTGTAGTATTCTACGCATACAGACGTCCGGAGCATGGTTTACTTTAAAGAGTAGAGTCAGAAACGGTTGCTTTTTTTCGACCATACGCATTGTACTTTTGGACTCCTCTGATTCATGTGGGTGTCGATAATGCGCTCCGGATATCCGTTCTCTAGGAGTGCTCCTTTGATTCGTTTGAGTTCCGTTTGGAAAATTAGGAATCCGATTCCATCTAGCTTACCATCACTTAATTTTTGACAGCTGGAGTTCCGAATTTCCGAATCTTCATTGCGTTCGGTATAGCTCAGTTGCTCGATGACACGGGGCCACATTCATAATCACACTGATAATATGCACTAGTGTTAACCGTTTAGCCGACGTAAACATACCGGAGTTCATGCGTAGAAAAAGCCGCGAATCATCAACTTTCACTTGACACGATTGTCGGTCGTGAAAACACTACAGTGATCTATATCTGGCCTCCGTGGATTACAACGATGGCGTCAAAACAACGTTGGACTAACGTTACTCAGGTATTATAAGATGCAAAACGCAACAGCAGTTACTTAATTGCAGATATATTCAGCGCCATAAAATTGTGAATATATTACTTAGTCAATAAGCTGGTACGGGTTTTGCGCCTTTACACGGCATTATATATATATATATATATATATGTATATATATATATATAACAATTACAAACCATCTAACGCGTTTCGCATTTTTGGTAGGTTTCGTCCATTTTCCAGATAATGTTTTATACCCATTTAGCCTTCCGCCACCAACCAAATGTCTGTGCTTGATAGAGCACACTTAGCAATTTCCACTACAATGAAAACACCGCACATAATCACCGACTATTTTTGATGGCTTATAGAAACCTTGGCTGTTAGTTGATTGTCCACAAATGCATTAGAATATTTAGACAAAATACTCATAAGATCAACTGCCACTTTCCCAACGCAGTAATCTATGATTGCCAATTACGTTAATTATGCATGATTAGGTTGGACAAAAATAAGCGAATATATTAATTTTCAATCATATTTCGGTAGATCATGCGATATGTTGTCGCGTCCACTTCCGACAGTCTGAAAACCCTCTAGCAAAACAGGGGAAATGGAAATTTAATTGCCAACTTATGGTCATGTTTACTGGAGCCGAGCGATCCATACGCCTGCCTTCCATGTGTAATGAGATTGGTTTAATTAAACAAAAAGATTATTTCAAAAATCTTCAAAGTTGTAGAAGACAAGCATAAAAAATATCGAAATCACTTTCTCATTGTCGCAGCTAGTGTCCCGTTCGTACAATAAGGTCAAAAAATCGCTGTTCATACTGCTTGAAAATAATTAATATTTATCGCGCATCATGAAAATGGAGGAACAATACTGCGTGCTATCATATATGTTTTGTTTAAATGTTCACAGCAATTGAAGTTTCGCTTTCTTAACTCGAAATGCACATGCATTTAGTTGCTAGTGAAACCAAGGTAGGTGAAAGAAGTAGTAAATTCTAGTAAAACGCTAAAACACAAAGTGATGTTTTTACCAATTAGTATTTTTCCTTAATCGTATCTGATACAGCATTATTACCTAAAAATTTCAACTAACTGTCGATAGTGAAATAGACAAATTTCGTTAGTGCGTTGGCATTTTAACCTAAGCAAATCTTTGGTAGATTGACGTCATAATGATTCATATATCCTAAGCCAATTCATTGCTTGTTAATTCGGTCTAAGTCTTTGGCCATCGGTTTAGCTAAATCAGCATACCAAAAACATCAACCGAAATTTCAGCAAATCAAAAACACGCTTCCTAGCAATATCCATTATACTTCCCTTTAGTCCAACAATTCACAAACAGAATCTTCTTTTGTGTAATATCCATATAAATGAGGTCTAAATGCTTTTATTTCGTGTAAGTTTCTTTGCGTGATAGATCCACTTAGCAGGGTGATTTTTGCCACCATCCCTTAGGTTTGCTCGCTGGATCTCCAAGTAGTTTGAAACAGTTGGTAACAATTATTAAAATATCCCATGTTTTATTAGAACTTTAGAATCCGAGTCTTCTTTGAACTAAAACGTCAGCTGCAATAGATTCAATTAGGTGAAACAGTTGCATTGCTTTGGAAGGTTTTCCCATTGCGGGTTCCTACGAATAATTATGCATCTATTATGAGTGCTGCCAGTAAAATATGCTATAAGATTTGATGGTTAAATTTTAGGGTTTTATTAAGCAAACCCTTGTTGTATTTAATATAATACGAATGCCCCAAGAGAAGCCGTCCACCACAAACGACAAATGTGCTGTGGACATCAAGTCGATGTTGCTTAACCCGAGGATCTTATGCATGTCATGTATGTTACAGGCAACCTAACCGAATTGTCTTGGAAAGCCGTGTAGTTGGCCCCAGCTACACTCTTTTTGATGAAAGTGCATTTGGCCCCGTTATCAACAAATCTTTTTCACGCTCCCACGTTATCAACCACAAAATCGAAGAACAACTACCAATTCTGTGCCCAAAAGTTTTGTTATATTAAATAAGTGCCTACTTGGCTTACTAACGCTGTTGTGTCCGCCAGAGAAACTGTCTTGCTTGGATCTGTGTTAGTGGGGGCGTTTTTGCTACGGACTAAAGGAAGAATGGTGACCAACACACCAACATCTTTTGCATAACATTTCTTAGCAGGAACCACCACTGTAATCACCAATGATCGCTGAGTGACGACTACATTGTTTGCGGCATATATCTTTATTTGATTGAGTTAATTCGGCACATTGAAGCAATGGAATACATCATGGTCACAATTGTCCGGGTTCTACGTCTTCATATTTTGTTTTGACCTTAATGGATACCGCTACTAAGTGCGGAGTCTTATTTCTAAATTTGCAAACTGGCTCGTGAGATCCCACACCAAACGAAGATGGTGTAGAATTGGTTTATCTAATACTGATTATGATAAGTCCGGAAAATATTTTACACCCAGTTCCTTTTAAATCGCAAGGTGTCTGTGAACATTGTTCTGTATGCACCTGTTGGTGAACACAATTAGAATAAACTAACAGGTTTTATGGTGCATTATCAGAGTAAACCTTTCGTAACGAAACCGCTGTAAAGCGACTTCGTAGCCCAGGCAGTTCAAGATAAATTTCCACTGGTCTTTGTGATCTACACGTGTAAAGTCGCTTTTAAATGGCGCCTCCAAATCATTGAAATCTTTGCTACTTGTGCATAAAATGATCTCTAGAAGTGTAAGTAGACTCATTCCAGACCATCTGTGTTAGTGCTCTCGGGGTTGTTAAATATTTAACATTCACCCACTACGAGACTTCAGACAAATTTGTACAGCAAAAGTTGGACTGGTGGGCGGTATATGTTTTATTAGTAACCATGGTTAAATAAATCATATGACACAAAAAGCTTTAGTAAGTGTAATTCTGTGCACACCAAAAGAATACTCGAGTTAACAACGTTAGTATAGAATGATAACTCAAAGGTGCCAAGATCCCGCCAAGCAGGAAAACTGAGGAATATCCAACAACGAGACTTACCTTAGATTGGATCCCTGCAATCAGCCCGCGAATAACGCAGACATAATTTTATCAGTCAGATGGGTTCGTTTTCACTGCCCAGCAAATCAGTTGCGTCCGTTGTGCGAACACGATATTTATGTACTGAAATTTCCCTAGATTAAATTGATCAAAATATGTAGGGTATGGTTTCACATTCCCCACAAAAGCACGCCGCAGGCATTCGGATTTTAAAGCGGTGAATATTGGCGACAGCCAGTTGACCTATTGCAAAACGTTGCATCGTAGCACGAAATGCAAGTTGAGAAGCTATAATATCATGTTTGCTACCTATTACAGTCGACTCGAATGTCGAGAAACGCGTTCTTCGTAACTCTGGATTGCTCTTCCAAATTCTGCCACTTTTGTTCCCACACCAACGATTTAAACAAATCTCCTTGACGACACCAGCATAGCTTCATTACGTGATACAGTTCTTTTCACCTTGGGACTAAACAACTCGAAATAAACTATGTGCTCACCAAGCCTCTCCATAACTTAAGGTAAGGAAAATTATATCAGCTAAATGTGGACGTGTGGGCAAGTCGGTAAAAGCCCGATTCCTAATTTTTATGTATTATTTTCACCTTTTGTTTTAGTAGCAGCGTCAGAATCAACCTGCAGCATTTGTCAAGATTTAGCCCTTTTGCGCGTTATAAAAAATGCTCTTTGTTCATTGTGAAAGTTCAATTCACGTATATAAGAAATAATTGCCATGCAATCTTCAAGACTGAGCCAAATTCATACAGGTATATGTGAATTGTACGAGCTGCGTTCATCACAATAGAGAGATAAATATTTGTATGTTGACAACCATTGTTGCGCTGACACTGAATTTAGTAATTAAATATGTCATAATCATCGCATCATAAATAATAGTAGCTATCATTTTGTTGACTTTTATTCCCCAGACTACCCCGTTCTTAACCGTCATTGTTTCTATGACCAGCTAGTTTTATGTTTTTCCTGGGGAAATCTCTTTGATCCAGTTAGTGATAGTTTCAGAAACGCCTTTTCTCATTCCGTGTAATTATTACTTTTGAGACAAACTTTTATGATTTTGTTGGACGCAGGAAACCCCGTCCTTACTCAATCGATCTTTTGGTTCTGTTAGTGTTCTCTGCCCACGTTTACAAGACGAGCATAAAACTGTTGCAGTATGCTTCAAGAATATTGCTGTTCTAAGGTAACAACTTCCTGACAGGGTAAAACAGTTTTAGATCCAAGCAAAGTTCAAGCAATATTCATAAGCCTATAAATCTGACGAACCTAGATGAATGTTTAGTTTCCACTCATTAAAGCTTTGCCCAATGAACTGAGACAAGGAATATTACATATTTAATAGCAGCAAATGCGCAGTGATTTGAATAATTTTCTGGAACAAAAGATCTGAACTATTATGAATAATTTGTGGAGGAAATCACATTTTACATAATTTTCATTGTTGAATTAATCTACATGCACTTTGCGATAAAACAATTTTCATTTGATCTTATAATTGCTGACTTACCTAAATTTATTCCTTTATTCTGAGCAAGTTATAGATACGTTATGTTTAAGTTTCCTCGTCTAACTCAACGTAGACGTATTAGACCAGAATAATGTTAAAGTTTATCCGAAATACCATTAATTAATGTTTGGAAGGAGATACAACATTTTTCCATAATAAGTGATATAATCCTTCTCGAATGACCGTCAAAAGAGCAAAATGGCCACTGCATACTTTTGTATCTACCGGTCCAGAAAAATGTTTGACTAACGGATATTAGTTCGTTTCTACAAACATGTCTATTTGTCTGCGCTTTAACTCCACCGCGATTGCACCATTTGTTTGATTGTTTTCTTTGAGTTTCACAGGCATTTCCTGAAAGTTGACAGACCCTATCTTTTCTGTCGTTTAATAATTACCGTCATCAAGATTGCTTCCTTGAATTAAGATTACCGGTTGTCAACGTACTCAACAAATGTTTAAAAGTTACATCATTAATTTTTTTAAATTTATGTTTGTAGCACTATTGATTTAACAGTCATTTCTCGGTGTAATACTTTGGAAGGAAAGAACGTTATTAATGGATACTCATAAAATGATGAATTCGCAGTTCGCTACACAGCTTCGCTATGTGCATCTTACTGGGGCATCAAACTACCTAGCAGTAATTTGTGGGGAGATGAAATTGGTTGAGTGTAGTGTTTGTGATTGATAATAGTAATTGAGTGCAAAACTTTCACCTAGTAAGATAATAATAACATGATGTATATCTTTCATAAAGTACTCGTCCTTGCCATGCTTTGTGCCTTGGGATTTTATACGTATCATACAATGGGTGCCGTCACATTATAACAATCTACATTTTCGAGGGATTCTGTTTCGCTCACTTCCTTGCCTGCCACACCGAAACCTTCCAATTCGGTGACGGTTCCAGTGAACTTATTAGCCGAGGCTGTCTTCAAAGTCAACGGAGCCAACGATTAAGATTGCGTGTCACAATCCAAGACACATGGTGGGTGATACAAAACCGGAAAATCAAGTTCCAGCTTGTTTTGTTAAACCATTAATAACAAGTCAATTCACTGTGGTTGCATGCATGCGTTATGCCCTAGCATAATTCACTTAGAGCATGAAAAACTATCGCTGCAAAAGTTGTGGTATTTGAAACTACTGTTAAGGTAACAGAAAATAAACGTCGAATATTAAATTCTCATATCACCCGATCAAATAAGTTCGCATAATACTGTTAGTTTGGATTGGGTCAAAAGCAAGCGTGACAGGCACGGTACGCTCAACGCCTGTCGTCGTGTTTGACCTCTCGTAACGGCATCAATCAACTTCGGAATTTGTTCTCCGACCCGCTTACGCAGACACGGTACTGTGCTGCCGATGAAACTTCGTTCGCAACTACAGACAAAGTGGTAAATGCAATGTGTTGTGGCGGTGATTGGTTGGGTAAGCTTAACCGGAGACGTTGGTAAGTTCCTGATTGTCCAGTGGGGACCAGTTTCGCAGCACTGAATTTCCGTCGGATTACTTCAGCTATACGTCGCTCGAGATGCTTTGCGTCGACCTTAACTTTAAATAGCAACATGAGATACGCGGGCACTTTTTCCATGGTCGGCGGCTAATAGTTGTTCTTTTCCATCGGGCGGAACTTGAAAGTGATAAATGCGGGACAGTAGCAATTAACCCGCAGCGTCTGCGTAATAAGTTGCAATGCAGACTAAAATCTTTCGAGGTCAAACGTTCTACGAGATTTGGGAACAGGGTTTTATCGAAGCGGCATTTATATTGGTCAAGTGTGAAGCTACTGTACTGTTTGCTTAATCTTTTCCAAGTGGATTTATGGTAAGCAGATGACAATATCGAGCAATCAGTTATTTTTGTCAATAGCAGATTCCGGAAGACAAGACATTTGTTTTTCTCTAGTTTACACGTAAACCGGGCGTTCGTGTGCGTGTTGTTCATCGCCTCGAGAAGGGATTTTTCGATACTGATGTTTGGATCGATAGAAACGTGCCGCCATAGAAACGCTTGTACAGGCATATCTGGTCAAGGTATAGTTTAAAACGTGATTCCACCAACACCATGAAGATATCATCCAGTGTAGAGCTGGGTGGAACTCCAATAGCAAAGCCGTCCGCCTATCCGTAGGACTCAGCTTCGAACTATTAGTGAAAGTTATCGGATCGGTACGGCTATCTTTCTAGCAATTGCTAGAAAGAATATGCGGGAGTTATCCTATATTTATTTTACAAAGTATGATACCAATGTTCCAACCAGCGCGATGTCTACTCATGTTGCCGGAATGTTGCTTGCTATTTTATTTTTTGTTTTGCTGGCATTGTTACTGAATTCGGCATAAGGCGTTTCAAAACCATCTCATAAATTTACCCGTGTAGGATGTCAAAGGTGACCAAGTTTACGAAACCAACTGGCTTTTTAGCCGAGCTAAATCTTTTGCTTATAGTAACTAAAGTCTTCCTGAGGAGACACACTAGAAAGTGCATGGCGTTAAATGGTTCTGCCTGGCGCGCTTAAAATCATTGTCCCAGTCATTACGACGGGGAGGTTCCCACAATTTGGGAACAAGGAATATTCACTTAAATTTACAGGAGTGGGAAACTTGCAGAACACCTGGACTAAGTCCAATCGATGTCTTATTGATTGTATCCAAATAAATGTGACTTAAAATCACAGTTGCGCTCATTGGAAATCTTGGAAGCAATGAAACGTAGTGTCATAGCTGTAAGGATTTCACCAAAATCCTTCATGCACTAGAAACTTGCTTTCTTCCCGAGCAAGCTAGAATGAGTCAGTTTATGCCAGAGTGGGATATGAAGTAGTATACCTAAATTGCTCCAGGTGTTGATCGCCTGGACCAACGCATACTCCTTTACAATCTTCCAAGCTAAGGTATCGTTGACCCTGTGCTCGGTTGGATAAGTACATTAATCATTCAACTTCAGCTGAATGTGAGCGAATGCAGCAACTTTTCTTATCCAATTGATGTACAGCGTGGTGTGCACAATGGTCCCGTTCTAGGAAGAAGTTTGTTCCTTGTATTTATTAAATGTATAGCTAGTGCAGTGCAGTCATGCATTTTGATATTTCCAGACAGCATCTAATTCTGGCGTGACATGCAGTGATTGGAAGTTCACGTTGCACTGCAGAGTGATCTGGACAGTTCCTACATTTGGTCTTAATAAAAGCGGTGCCGCTTCAGCTTAAAGAAATGTAAAGCTTTGTGCAAATATCATCAGCCTGCCAATAAATATCAACTTAGGACCCAGCCGTTGCAACTTGCTTCTTATTAGTTCGACCTCATGTTGATCGTGTACATTGTGCTTGGCTGTCTGTGACGTGCTGAAAAGACATCGAAACAGACCAGTCAACATCTAGGAATCCCATGGAGAGTTTATGGAGTTTAGGAGAGCTCAGTCATTCCTAAATGTCGAACGCATACGTGCGGCCTCACTTAGAATACGAAACACAGACACGGCGACTGTGATGCAAGCGGGACGTCGACATACTCGAACTACCCCAACCTAGGGACCAAACTCATTGGAGGATTTCTTAACCTAACCTACCAGCACAGGCTGATGGCCCTAAGAATGTGCAGTGGTGAATATCAATGTCAGCTTAAAGATCTTATCATGATTTGCCCAAGATCTCTTTTTTAACTCGGCCCATATCTCCTTAACTTTTATCAAACGGCAAAATACTCTCTGGAAAAAATCACGAGCCTGCAGACGCGTTTCGATATAATTTAACTGCATCAAGTGGATATTGTATGCCTTGAAACCAGCGACAACTGGAATAGTAGCCGGAACCTCTTACCCTATGGTTACCGGGTCAAGGAGGGCAACGCCTGGACAAAGGTAACTTAATAATTAGTGAATTCATTTTGCACTGCACGTAGTGTGAATGGATTACGACGCGCAATCCCAGTGTGATCCGCGTTGTACCTTCAGGTGAATCGCGCACACTGCGATCACTTGCAACGGAGTCAAAGCAGGAGGAAATCAGTTGCCAAAAGGTAAATGTTGCGGGTACTATTCCAAAGGTTACGGGTTCGAGGCCATTTTCCTCTCCACCTAAATAAATGAAATGACATCGAAACTCGTCTAGCATGTGAGTGTTTTTGGCCAGGCAGCACCTACTTTCCTTCAAACCTTTACATTATCTATATCTGTCCCGGCCTTACGGCGTATCCGTCGACCTGACAAATGCTCACCCATTATGATTACTTTACACAAATCGTTCTATTTGAAAGTCAGTGGCAAGTTATTCGCTGCCTAACAAGTGACCAAGTTATTTCGGAAAGAGCACACCACACCAATATTTGTTCATTATATTACATTTTTAACCCTGCTGTTATTATACTAAAAGAATTTACCAAGCAATTGCACATGTTCTTTAGTTTAACCAAATACGTACATCTCCATGTGTGACTAGGTCACAGCTCGTTATGAAGGACCTTGTGTTTTAGCTTTTTGAACGCTTTCTTTAAATCGATGTGCATCAACTCCAAACTTTCCCCTGTCCTGATGCTTGCTACATTTCAATTAGCCTTGAAAACAGGTTTCAGATACAAAAACAATCTTCAATGAAACAATGCAGTGCACGTCTCACCAACTTTTACGATTCTAGCAGCGGAAGTTGAACCTTCTTCTCGACTTTTTCTAACACTTTTACCAAAACTGATTTCAGGAAAACTAGGATATAAATGTCCTCACAACTGTCCGCATTACGAATTTAGCCCCACTAACAAGCAGTTGCAATCGTTAATCAATCAACCCTCGAAACTCGGCCTGTTGAACTGCTTAATTCGGTGATGGAGAGAAGATAGCCGAAACGACTTGAGAATCAGAAGCTACAACCAATCAAGACTGAAGTTTCCGTGCCGTCAATGGAGTGCAGCTGGTATGGAACACCACCGACAAAGCTATCAAGCATTTCGATTTCCACAGGGGACGCACATTCCGCGTAAGGTAAAGGCGCATGCCGAATTGCTTATAAAGAAAGGGTATTGCATAGAAAGCGCACACATTCGCCGAAGGTTGGAAGTCCGAATTATTCTGTCAGCGCTTCCAATTTGATATGTTGCACAGTTTTTTCATCAGCCGATTCAGAAAAGTAAAATGGTTATTCTGTGGTTGGAAGCTAAGCTTAAAACGGCCAATCTTTCTGGGATTTTTAAAGGTTGTTGCGTATGTACAAGTAACATACATTAGAGCCCGACAGGTGGAATTTAGTCGAACATATTCGTAGCCGTAAAGCAATCTGACAGTACTTTTTCGGACAAACATGGCACAACTACCCCAGTTTTCCAGAATGAAGGAAAAATTGATCGGGCAATGATTTTACACCTTAGATTGGAAAGTGAATTTGAAGTACATGTTGTGTGGATGGATTGCGACGCGCAATCTCAAAGTAGACCGCGATTCCCATTGAAGTGAACATGTGATCCCAGTAGGTTCCAAGCATATTTCGTAGTCTAGCGATAGTTGTATGATTGCGGTTTGTTAATTCCACTGTGACGCATTGTGATTTTAGTTCATTTAGCGTGGTTTAGATGCATCCATTGATGTGTTTCATTGAATGGTTGCCGTAGTGGTTCATTATTCGTTTTGAAAGACTTATTCCGATCAACGCTATGTTGAATTTTACCTAATATTATGAATGGAAATGTATCAGCAGACAATCAGACGAAAACGTTTGCGTTTATCAGGGGCATCGTATGATCTCCCGATTTCAAGTCGTGGCCGCGAAGGTGCGCACTGAAATCTATGGCCACATGCACGTTTTCTTCAGAAAAATTATATACTTTACGCTCATCCAGTTGCCCCATCGCAATGAGGCTGGAGCTTACCGTGGTGCGATGGTTTGTGTGCCTCAGTGATCCATTGAGCTATACTGGGTGGTGCTTTTGCACCTTCAGAGCCACTCATACCAGATTGATCAATGGTTAGAGGCCAGACAAACTCAGCCTTCTGGTCCTCCAGGTTGGGGGTTGGAATGAGGGTGGCTCTTTATTCCTTAAAACGGACTCCTTGTAGTCCAGTGCCAAACCCGCTGCCTTGCGGCCAGGTTTTTGAACCAAAGGCTTTGGTTGAGAACCCTAATCGTTCTCCTGTCTAGGCCTGGGCAACCTGACAGAATCTTGCCCACGCAATACAATGAATCCTTCCCCAAACCAATTTCTGATGATCTGGCCACCGCAGAGGATAATAAACGGTGACATATATGCTGCATCGAGCAGGGTGGATAGGGGTTTGGATGCTACTGCTCAAGCCTTCCCGTCTTCTTATTCCCCTTCTTGCGCTTTTTCAACCTTATCGTCCCGTTCCAGCTTCACTTTTATCCCCCCTGGTTTCAAACCCCCAATTCTCGGCCCTCCCCCACCTTGCTTCAATAGTCGCTTGTCTTTTAGTTTCAACTCACAGGTGAACGCAGAGCGTCATTCCTGCACTGTCAACAGGCCCATGTCCAAGCAAGCGGCCCATTCCAGTTCATCGGCTTCCATTTGGAGCCCTCGATCCTCCTTCAGACTGGCATGACTCAATGTTCGCACATTGCTTTAGATCGGTCAGCACGCAGCACTTGCCCGAAAATTAGAGACCCTCTCGATCGATATCTGCAGCTTATCGGAGACCCGCCTGCAAGACTCGAGCTCTGTACTCACTCTGCGATCCCCTTCAGGTGACACCAGCAGCACTATCTCATTGCGCCTATCCAGTGACGACGCTGCTTCGAGAACCGGCCAAGCCGGTGTTGGTATTGCCCTGAGTCCCAGGGCTGAAGCTGCTCTGGTTGATTGGATTCCAATCAGTAGCCAGAGGTGCGCGGGCCGATTAACTGGCTCGTTCAAAACTTCGAAATCGCGTAGGACTAACACTTGTATATTTGTTATCGCTGCCTGTGCACCGACAAACTCTAGCGATGACTCGGTGAAAGACGACTTCTATCGTCAACTGAACGAGCTCCTTAGCCACTGAAGGAGCTCGGACACTGTAGTGCTGGCTGGGGATCTGAACGCTCAAGTTGGAAAATTATCCACTGAAAATCTGCATCTGGGCGGCCAACATGGTTTAGGCTCCCGTAATGATAACGGTGAGCGGTTGCTTCATTTGTGTGAGGATGCTCGCTTATTTCTTTGGAGCACTAATTTCCGACACAGCACCCGCCGGAGGGTGACTTGGTGACCTCTAGCCTTGAACCAGCTATGGACGCAAATCGATCACATTGCGATAAGTTACCGATGGAGACGCTGCGTACAGAACTACCGCTCGATTTGGAGCACAGGTGTGGACACCGATCATGCACTTGTATATGCTGACCTGCGGATGCGCTTTGGCGGACGCCCAAGAAGACGTTGTGAGCGCCTTGACACCAGCCAACTGGCGAAGGCAGCTGTTCTGAATGCCTATCAAAGTAAGCTGTCATGCGAATTGGATAAACGCTCACTGGATGCAATTGAAGCTCACTGGTTTCATATTCACCAGACCTTACTAGCAGCAGGAGAATCCGCATGTAGTATATATAATCACCAACATGGACATTGGGTCTCTTCACAGTCTCTGGAACTTATAGATGCTCGCCGGCATATTCCGGCTGGAAGCGAATACAATGAAACTCGCAAAGAGCTCCGGGCAAAACTCCGTGCTAGCCTGAAGAGAGACCGCGAATACTGGTGGTCTCATCGTGCACCAGAGATGGAAATGGCCGCTGCCTTGGTAACCATCGTGAGTTATTCCGTCTGATACGGGAAACGGGCAGCAGGAGACCTGGTGTTAATGAAACTACACGTGACGAGAGTTGACAGCCTATCCACAACTTATCAAAACGCCTGGAACGTTGGGCTGAGCATTTTAAAAGGCAATTTTATCGGTCGGAATTGTTAGATTTCTCGCCGGCCACTGACGTTCCCACTCCGTTGGCTGTCCCTTTGGATCCACCCTCATGCTCAGAAGTCGAACATGAGATCAAACTGTTGAACTTAAATAAGGCCGCGGGACCTGATGACCTCCTCCAGCTCTCTTCAAATTCGGCGGACCTGCTCTTGTGGATGATTTACATGAGTTACTAGTGAGACTGTGGGAGCAGGAAACTGTCCCAACCAATTGGAGCCGCTCCATCATAGTCCCAATTTTCAAAGGAGGCTCACGATCGGAATGTGGCAGCCATAGAGGAATCAGTCTGATCTTCATCGTCTCCAAATTGCTTGCCTCTGTCATCCTTCACAGATTGAATGACACTCGGGAAAGCCATATTCGTGAAGAGCAGGCTGGAATTCGTCGAGGTCGTGGCTGCATTGACCACATCTTCACCTTGCGTCAGTTGTTGGAGCACCGTCACACATATTAGCGGCCCACCGTAGTCGTGTTTCTGGACATCAAAGGTGCCTTCGATTCAGTGGATACATATGCCGTTTGGAACTGTCTAATCAGGAAAGGTGTACCTGAGAAATATATGAATATTATCCGAGCATTATATGCGCGTAGCTCGGGCAGAGTGAGGGCTTACGGCAAGTTGTCGTCGCCCTTTAATATCTCCAGCGGCGTGAGACAATGATGCCCGCTGTCACCATTCCTCTGCAACTTCGCTGTTGACGAAGTCATGGAAATCGCGTTTACAGGACACGACTTGGAAGGTGTGGAGCTACTCCCAGGAGAACGACTTCTTGATTTAGAGTATGCTGATGATATTGCCCTTATTTGCGATAGCTCACAAACGTGTCATGCGGCACTGAACAGATTAACACTAGCTGTCCGTCACTTCGGGCTTTGATCCGCACTCTCAAAGTGCAAAGCGTTTCTCCAAGAATGGTCTGGACCGCCTCCTACGCTGACCCTTGCTGGGATTCGGCTAGAAGTCGCTCACAAATTCAACTACCTGGGAAGTTGTATCAGCGCCCGTGGGATTGAAGATGAAATCACAAATCGTATAGCAAAAGCTCGGGGCGATTTTGCTAACCTTCGCCACTTATGGCGCCGGCGCGACATCACTCTTGCTCTGAAGGGTAGAGTGTACAATGCAGCAGTACGTTCGACCCTATTATACGGTTGTGAAACCTGGCCGCTTAAAGCAGCGGACCTTAAGAGGCTAGTTACGTTCGACCACCGGTGCCTTCGTAATTTAGCTCACATTTGGTGGGAACACCGCGTGAGCAACGAGTGTGTTCGACGCCTTGTTTATGGCACAGGAAAAGGAAATGAATCTCTCAGCACCGTCATTTCACGCCTCAGGCTCCGATGGCTCGGCCACGTGTTACGCATGCCAGCCCACCGACTTCCGCGACGTGTGTTGTTTGCGCGCCGGGGGTGTGGATGGAAAAAGAGGAGGGGTGGCGAAGCGATGACTTGGTCGAGAGGAATGAAGGCCCTCACTTCTGAGCTGGCCTTGGTTGGAGCGTCTCGGCTCCATGGTTGGGGTCCGAAAGTCGATGAACACGTTTGGATGAACACACTTGCTGATATGGCAAGGAGCCGACATCAGTGGCGTTGGTGCTGTGAGTTTCTTTGTCCCACCCCATCCCTCTTAGCCTCCCCCTCCAACCACGATCTCATTATTTAGCCTTTTATAATTTTGCATAATAATTTTTTGGGTGCACAGCAGCCGGCTGGTAGCTTACCGGAACGATGCCCATCCCTTACCGGTAGCTCAGCCAGCTTGCACCAGTTTTTATTTTTTCTTTCCTTTTTTCTATGTATTGCGGCACAGTAGCTGAGGTGTTCCCCACCTCTAGCTAAAGTGTATGATGATGATGATGATCATGCAATTGGAATTACGTGACCTTACACGATTCTTGCAGTGTCAAACACATTACAGTTTTATATTTTCTATTATGTTTGTTTGATTCCGAAATACTTACCACCTTCAGGTGTCCCAGCGCCGAACGTAACGGTCGACCTCGCTGAAAGATCACCCTTATATTTTCCTTGTTTAGTACCCTCCGAATTGCCTCCGAAGTGCCTTTATTGTACGGAATTCCGACCGTCCCTATTCACTCGGCTGGAGGTTTTGACTGACTGTGTAGCACTTTATGCAATTGGCGTTTGACAAGCAGCCGTGGGTAACCACATTCTAATAGTTTGCTTATTGCCACTTTCCGCGTGGCCAATTCGGAGGATACTAAACAAGGAAAATATAAGGGTGATCTTTCAGCGAGGTCGAACGTTACGTTCGGCGCTGGGACACCTGAAGGACCCCCTTCCAAAGGATAGGACGACTAACTGCATTTATAAAATTAGACTTAAAGACTGTGCACATGTGTACATAGGTCAAACAACGAGATAACTACGCACACGAATTTCGGAGCATAGGAGGCGCATTTGAAGTCTACCAATAAACGAGTTTGAATACCAGGCCATAATAAGAGACTCGGCCCTAGCTGTGCATGCATTAAACACGGGTCACCAGATATACCTCGAAAACGTAGAGGTCATTAGGAGGGGTATCCGATCAACCACTCAGCGGTTGATTGCCGAGACGGTGGAAATTGCCAAATCTGACGACTGCGTGAATAGAATGGAGGGGGTAGAACTCCCTAATGCGTGGCGGGCGGTCTTAAGCCGGCCAGCTTGACGAGCATCGGTGCGTGGATCAGATTGGAACGCGCACACTTACTCCGATTGTCAACACTATGGGCTTATCCGTCATTGTCATGACGCACAAAGGAACCCCAGGACTATTTCCACTGTGATCATACCACCTGAAGTGACCTCACTAACTGTTACTGTAATGACATTATGACTCAAGTCTCGGGTGACGCGGTTATCGCCGCTGTTCTCTATACAATCCCACACCAATTGCACACTGATTCATCTGGTCTGACGAAGTCCTCGTGTCGGGGACGAAACGTATCCATACTATTATACCATCCGACTGTTTCCAAACCTCTCTGAACTTATGACTACTCGATCGGTTCCAAGTATCTTCCAAGTAATTGACCCGAAATTATACAAGTGGACATGCCAAGGGCACAACTGAACAACGTCGCATTGTTCCACGTTTAAAGGTAGTATATACGGAACTGACCAGATTCAAATCGTGTTTAAGTCACGCTTGATATTTCGTCCTCGTTCAGTTCTTTGTTAGTTTGCCATAAATTAATATCAAACGCGAAAAATATGAAGTCGAAAGTAATCTTCCTCGACAGATCGTTTATGCAAAACAAAAATAAACGGGACCCGAGCACTGAGACTTTTGATACGCCGCACTGAACCTGAATTGCGCAGACAGGAATGCTCGCACCCTTAATTCCAAACAACGTTCGTGTAGAAAATTATCGACATAACGCTGCAGTGCGTCACTAATGTCAACTAGTTGTAGTTTATGAAGGAGAATTCAGTGGTCTTAAGGATTTTACGCTTTTAAGAAGTCTAAGTAAATGACATCAATTCCTGCTCTAACGTCATAGCTTCCGTCCAGCTGTTGCCTGCAATTAACAACTTCGTAATGCCTTAGCGGTTTTGTGAGAAGCCATGTTACTCTGGGGTTATGATTTTTGATTTTCCAGATTTTTCGTGAGTGCATCAGCGATGATGGACGCCAAGACATTTGGAATCACAAAGGGTAGCGTTATAGGACGGTAATTAGTTGGGTCAGTTTGACTACATCTATAATGAATAAGAGTGATGACTCCTTGCTTCCTTGTTGTTGGAATATTGTTCTCATATATACAACGCTGATCGAATATAGCCAGAGCTTCCACGAGGTGACTGACTGCTGCCTGTAAATCCCTCTGTCTAATGCTATTGACACCAGAAATGCTGTGGATAAGGAGGGACAACAATTTTATTGATACACTGCAGTAAAATTCATATATGGGACAAGGCTGATGGTGGGACTATAGAAACAAGTTTAACCGTCGGGCCCGTTCCTCTCTGGAACGTTTATGAGTAATGAAACCTTTAGTGATCGGCTGCTTCCGTTGATGATCGCGTGCACTTGTCAGTCGTGATCAGTGTTGGAACTCCGCGGTGCCCTATGAATGCCACTAACATGCCTGTATAAGAGATTGCGGTTCATGCAGAATCTCTTCACTAACTCCTGATGATGTGTCACCTTGTCCTCGCAAATCAAACACATACGGAAATGAGGTTGTGTCACATATGCACTCCAAATTTCGGATTTTGGGGTGTCGTCTTTAGCTTTCCATGCTAAGTTGCTCAAGGATATGCATGTGTGTGTCCTGCTCAGAAATGACTTCCTTCTTTGACGACGGAAGGATATCTGCTCAGTCGCCTGCGTTACCAGTGTCCTTGTGAAAATTCATAGGCGATTTCTGGGGTGCATTCAGTTAAGAAGATCTAAGATTCTACCTTAACAAGCGCGGATAGGACGTTGTAGTGCCTGCCCGTATATACTTTATCATCCTCTTCCTCAGAATATTCCGCAAAACCTACATAATTAAACAGTAGAGTCACATGGTCACTGCGACCCATTGGCGTGTGCGTAATTATGTTGCCTACCATGAGAATTTCATTGGTGAGTACAAAAGCAAGTATCGTCAGCCTACTAACAGTTCAAAAGCTGGTGGGAGAAGTCACTTTGTTGTTTACGATTTGAATATTTTATAGAGCATTGCTCCACACATCGCCCGGAAAACAACACACCTTGTGATGATTTGCTATAAAATTCGCCCACCTTCGGAAACTCTTTTGCAGAGAAAATGCCACGAACCTCTAATCTTATCTGAGAATAAACTTCAGGTACAATCGGGCCTGTTGCATTCCAAGTGGTCGGCACTGGCACATCTGCAAACATCAAGGCCCTATCAAAAAGAGTAATTTGATCGAAATGTTTTCGAAAGTACTTTTATACCTGACATAATTGTCTACGTTAAATTAGTAGCAAGAACACCGAGGGTATGTGCGAAATAATGTCGAAATTGGGAAAGACATTGTGTTGTTTAGGTCGCATCACTCTTTTTCTATCGACAAGTTGCTGTTCAACCAAGCGGACAAGCTCAGTTTAACAACTTTTATTTGGAGACTGAGATCCTCTCAGATTGGCACCCCTCGACGTGCCCATTGTGTGACAGTTCACTCTAAGTTATCACTTGTGTCCTAATAGTCAAGAACCCTTCGACTTATGTATGTTGCCTACCGGAAACATCTACCAAGTTTGAGATCCGCGCATACTATGCCCTCTCTTTTAGATGTCATTAGCATTGCTTTCCCATTGTGCCTAGCCAATGAGGATGCAGCGTCAAGTAGTGGTCAATGCGGTGCTGGAATGGACTGAAGTCCTTGGGTAAGCTGATTGCTCTATTTGATTCGATTGGCATCAGCAGCCTAATGTTTACGGCCAACTGGCTGGATCGTTAAAAGCTTCGCGGTTGCGCTGTGGTAAACAAGACAGTTCTTTCAATGGTCAGTGGTTTTTCGAAAAAAGAGGATGTTTCATCGGTTAGGATTGAGTGAAATAGCAGAATAAGAGCATAAACTAGTAAAAAGCGCGCAAGCTACAGTGTTTCCGTCTGTGCAGTTCACATTTGTTTTTGTTATTATAAATGGTTAATGTTTGTAGTTTCCGGGTAAAAATGAAAGTAAGTCGATTTGTTTCGTTCTGCTGTTCGTATGGATCGTTTTGGTTAGGTGATGTGCTGTAGTACGTCCATTGCACTGTCGACACGTGCTTTAAATATAGCTAACTTAAGGGCTAATATAACAGCATTTGAAGGGTATTTATGTGTGGCGAACACACAGCGCGAATAAAGTTATTAGGCCCTTCATCCGACTGTATTGTTCTATCAATTGTGTGTTTTGTCCTATCAGTTTTGTTGTTTGACTCAGTTTAGCAGGTGATGACAGTGGTGCATATGGTTGTTTAAATTTGAGTGAGCCATAATTAGTTCTTTAGGCAAAAGGCGATAAGGTCCGCTGAAAATGACAAGCAAGATGAGCCGCTGTTCCTAAGACCAGTGGCGCAGCCCCTTGACATTTATATCCGCTCGCTGTTTCAGAAACTATAAGGCATTGAGATCCTGCTTTACTTATGGATGCAATGATTGAATTGCGTATGCAAAATTTGGGCGTACACAAGTTGGAAGTATTTTGACGAAAATCGACGGCTGGAATTGCACGAAAACTCTCCGTACAAACCCTACAATTTGAATCTCCTTCTTCGGTGTTAATTTGAATTCCTCCCAGCAGCAAAGATCTATATAAACCAGCACACTAAGATACTTTTCGGTAAACAGGGTGGCGGATATGTTCCCTTTGCTTTTTGTGTGAACCATCCGTTGTCGTTGACGGTTACATTTAGCCACATTAAAGAAAGGACACTTTTAGGCCGACCATCCGTAAATGAACTCAAGGTCGTTTTGAAGCTGGACACGGTTTTATGAAGCTCAGATCACCTGTCAGACATTAATTTCATTAGCGTAGAGGAAACAGTTGAATTTAATTTGCTCACTAGATCGTTTATGAAGGCCGCGATTAGTCGGGGCCCCAGTAACTTAAGCTGTGGCACACCGCATTCCACATGATTTGGGTCTGTTGTGGATCTCCTTAATCCCCGCCAGATGCCAGTGCAAGAGAATATTGCCGATCCACCCGCACAGAGGGTCCCCAATGCTACATATTTGAAGTCTAGCAATAAGTATATGGTAGTCTAATAGGTCATTTATATCTGCGCCCAGCCAAACCATAGTGATGTCTCGGTATAAAACGATTTATAACGCCAAATAAATGTATAACTTCGTCAAAGAATCAGCGCCAATATTTTGAAGGAGATCTAAACGTTTGACTTGGAAAATTCGCCACAAATGAGCTGTATCTGGTTAGGTTACACGTTGTACGCTTCCGCAATGCGAACACTGAGGGATTACGTCCATATCGGGAAGCTTATTGCATAATACTAGCGAGTACTAACTTCCGACACAGCACCCGCCGTGCAGTGATATAGAGCCCACCAGTCTTGAAATATTCATGGATCCAATTCGATCACATTGCGATCAGTTACCGCTGCAGAGGCTGCACCTTCAACTGCCGCCCGATTCGGGACAAGTTAGTAATTACTGACAATACATTTGCATGTGCTGATTTGCGGGAAAGTTTCTGTGGACTACCACCGCGACTCTGTAATTGCACAGACACCAGCCAACTGGCGAAGCCAGATTTTCTGCATGTATATCGAAGTAACTGGCGTGCTGCTTGAGTAAGAGTATGCTGAAAACAGTTTACGGACACTGGTCGCAGGTTTACCAGACCTTATTATCAGCAGGTAATTCCATAATCAACATGGACATTTAGTCTCTTCGCAGTCTCTGGAAATTTTGGAAGCTCACCGGCACATTCCGGATAGAAGCAAACACAGATACTTCCAGGAATTCGTAACATATCTTAACCTCATAGATGTTAGTTTGGTAAACAAAGACTAAAATGCTACTATAGTTCTGTAATGTCAGTCTAATAGTTTCCATCATCCACCAAATCTACATTTTCAGAAGATCAGCATAAATCCAAGCTCACAGTCCCAGACAGATTTTATGGTTCGCACTTTAATAAGAACTGATCAAAATCTGAACTCTCATGCAACTTGGACTTCATATCTATAAGACGGTTGTGAGAGACCTACTTTGTCTTCTTTGCCAGCGTTTGTTCCCACGACTCTGACGACGCTTGTACGTCTACCGCTAGGGTAGGCATCGCTTGTTAATTGGATTCACATCAGCTGCCTTTTGTGTGCAGCTCGTTTAGACGCTAAAATATAAAAATGTTGCGCTTGCAGCTTAGCCGCAATAGTCAGCTGTTCTGGTTGGGTCAATAAATTCTACTGACAGTACGTTTACTGCATGGTTAATAGGTGGCTATACAAAATGATTGAGCACTGCATTTAACCAGTTTCACTGGTGGAACATGTGTTCTCACAATTGTTACCTGGTTGCAACTGCATATTGTAGACAAGTTGTATGTTTGACTACCCTAAAGCTTGCTTACAATGTTATGCCACATACATTCTTCACATAGTATTTTAGTACAACTTTATACCATTCACGACAATGGAGGGTACTGTGGCTTTAATGCAAACAATCGTTGTTTCATAATTCTTAGAATTATTCGAGTGCGTTGTTTAGCGTCTATATCTTCAGGAACGATGCCCATTAATAAAATATTTTCTGTGATTATAAAAATAACCAAGTAACCAAGTGTTTCACCAATATTTTTTTAATTCCAGCAATTTTAACGCATGTCAAATAGTGAATTAATGCGCAGCAATACTTGATTTATTGCGAGTTGCTTGTTTAATTATATTTGGACTGCAAAGTAATGCTGAAATTTGCAAAATTTGAGAGTTGGATTTAAGTAAAACACTTCTCGCACATCGCAAAATTCATATCGGTATGCAGTCAATATGAATTAGGTATAATTACATTAGGCCTTGTAGGAGAAAATATTATATGCATTTAAGCAAGTTGCACATGATAACATGCTTATTGTCGACTGTTTTTGAATCAACAATTGGGACCAATAAAATCGGTATATCAAACATAAAAGTGATCAAGTTTTGAAGCTGCTCACATTTAGCATTAACAAATACGCAGTTTATATAACTATAAAATTAAACCAACAAAATGTAGCAATGACTCAGTAGAAGGTGACTTCTATCGTCAACTGAACGTGCTCCTTAGCCACTGAAGGAGCTCGGACACTGTAGTGCTGGCTGGGGATCTGAACGCTCAAGTTGGAAAATTATCCATCTGGGCGGCCAACATGGTTTAGGCTCCCGTAATGATAACGGTGAGCGCTTGCTTCATTTGTGTGAGGATACTCGCTTATTTCTTTGGAGCACTAATTTCGGACACAGCACCCGCCGGAGGGTGACTTGGTAACCTCTAGCCTTGATCCAGCTATGGACGCAAATCGATCACATTGCGATAATTTACCGGTGGAGACGCTGCGTACAGAACTACCGCTCGATTTGGAGCACAGGTGTGGACACCGACCATGCACTTGTATATGCTGAACTGCGGATGCGCTTTGGCGGACGCCCAAGAAGACGTTGTGAGCGCCTTGACACCAGCCAACTGGCGAAGCCAGCTGTTCTGAATGCCTATCAAAGTAGGCTGTCATGCGAATTGGATAAACGCTCACTGGATGCAATTGAAGCTCAATGCTTTCATATTCACCAGACCTTACTAGCAACAGGAGAATCCACATGTAGTATTTACAAGCACCAACATGGATTTTGGGTCTCTTCACAGTCTCTGGAAATTATAGATGCTCGCCGGCATATTCCGGCTGGAAGCGAATACAATGAAACTCGCAACGAGCTCCGGGCAAAACTCCGTGCTAGCCTAAAGAGAAACCGCGAATACTGGTGGTCTCATCGTGCACCAGAGATGGAAATGGCCGCTGCCTTGGTAACCTTCGTAAGATCTTCCGTCTGATACGGGAAACGGGCAGCAGGAGACCTAGTTTTAATGAAACTACATTTGACCAGAGTAGACAGCCTATCCACAACCTAACATAAAGCTTAGTGCGTTGGGCTGAGCACTTTAAAAGGCAATTTTATCGGTCAGAATTGTTAGCTTTTTCGCCGGCCACTGACGTTCCCACTCCCTTGGCTCTCCCTTGGGATCCCCTCTCATGCTCAGAAGTCAAAAGTGAGTTTGAACTGTTGAACTTAAATAAGGTCGCTGGACCTGATGATCTCCTCCAGTTCTCTTTAAATACGGCGGACCTGCTCTTGTGGATGATTTACATGAGTTACTAGTGAGACTGTGGGAGCAGGAAACTGTCCCAACAAATTGGTGCCGCTCCGCCATGGTCCCAATTTTCAAGGGAGGCTCACGATCGCAATGTGGCAGTCACACAGGAATCAGTCTAATCTTCATCGTCTCCAGATTGATCGCCTCTGTCTTCCTTCACGGATTGAATGACACTCGGGAAAGCCATATTCGTGAAGAGCAGGCTGGGATTCGTCGTGGTCGTGGCTGCAATGACCACATCTTCACCTTGCGTCAGTTGTTGGAGCACCGTCACACATATTAGCGGCCCACCGTAGTCGTGTTTCTGGACATCAAAGGTGCCTTCGATTCAGTTGATCCATGTGCCGTTTGGAACTGTCTAATCAGGAAAGGTGTACCTGAGAATTATATGAATATTATCCGAGCATTATATGCGCGTAGCTAGGGCAGGTTGAGGGCTTAAGGCAAGTTGTCGTCGCCCTTTAATATCTCCAGCGGCGTGAAACAATGATGCCCGCTGTCACCATTCCTCTTCAACTTCGTTGTTGACGAAGTCGTGGAAATCGCGTTTACAGGACAAGGCTTGGAAGGTGTGGAGCTACTCCCAGGAGAACGACTTCTTGATTTAGAGTATGCTGATGATATTGCCCTTATTTGCGATAGCTCACAAACGTGTCATGCGGCACTGAAAAGATTAACACTAGCTGTCCGTCACTTCGGGCTTTGATCCGTACTCTCAAAGTGCAAAGCGTTTCTCCAAGAATGGTCTGGACCGCCTCCTACGCTGACCCTCGCTGGGAATCAGCTAGAAGTCGTTCACAAATTCATCTACCTAGGAAGTTGTATCAGCGCCCGTGGGATTGAAGATGAAATCACAAATCGTATAGCAAAAGCTCGGGGCGCTTTTGCTAACCTTCGCCACTTATGGCGCCGGCTCGGCATCCCTCTCGCCCCGAAGGTAGAGAGTAGAATGCAGCAGTACATTCGACCCTACTGTACGGTTGTGAAACCTGGCCGCTTAAAGCAGCGGACCTCAAGACGCTAGTTACTTCCCACCACCGGTACCTTCGTATGTTAGCTTACATTTGGTGGGAACATCGTGTGAGCAACGAGCGTGTTCGACGCCTTGTTTATGGCACGGGAAATGAAAATGTTTGGAAAGACAGAGCCCCACCTCAAGTGAACCGAGTTCTCAACAGAAGTTGCTTGTAGCAACCCAATCACCAGTGGAGTCTCCAAGTCCAACCTTACATTCATTTCCGCTGGACCAAGCGTTGCTCGCGGATGTTATTGGCATGGTGCTTATGGCCTCAACCATGAGCCACTAGGCTCTGAGTTCTATCCCAACTCAGGCTATCTTTTGAACGCAGAGTGTTTACTGTCTGGAAAGACCTGCCGCAGTAGGTAGTAAAGGCAAACTCAGCGTCGGAAATTAAGAAGCTCCTAGACAAACACTTTGCAGAGGCAAAATATTGAAAGCTGAACGAAAAATGTGGCGTAAATGTCCAAGAGCGACGAATGATGCAGCTGACCAGAGAACGCTCTACTCGCTGCTCCGAACCAGTATTCAGTATACAGCGACGTTATTGTACGCACCAGACTCCGATGGCTCGGGCACGTGTTACGCATGCCAGCCCACCGACTCCCGCAACGTGGGTTGTTTGCGTGCCGCTGGTGTAGATGGCATAATAGAAGGGGTGCACATGCGATGTCTTGGTATAGATGAATGAAGGCCCTCACTTCTGAGCTGGCCTCGTTTGGAAGGTTTTGGCTCCCTGGTTGGGGTCCGAAAGACGATGAACACGTTTGGATGGACACACTTTCTGATATGGCAAGGAGCCGACCTCATTGGTGTCCGTGCTGTGAGATTCTTTGTCCAACCCCATCCCTCTTAGCCTCCCTCTTGAAACACGATCTTATTATTTAGCCTTATGTAATTTTGCAGAGTAATTATTTTTGATGCACAGTAGCCGGCTGGTAACTTACCGGAAAGATGCTCATCCGTTACTTATAGCTCAGCCAGCTTGTACCAGTTACATGTTTTCTATTTTTTCTGTGTATTGCGGCACGTAGCTGAGGTGTTCCCCACCTCTAGTTAACGTGTATGATGATGATGATGAAAGGTAACCAACAGATTGAAACTACTTCGCGCAGACACACTGCAGGCCCGGCGAGAAATTACAGTTTACCACGGGACTTTAGTCGCAACTTAGTGCATACATACTTGTAAGGAATATCTTAAAATATATTATCGCTTGTCTGCCAAATGCAAATAATTTCTTGTTATATATTTAAGGTGCTTCGGCATATTAATTATCTACGTTCGTAGTCCACGTTTTGTCTGTTCCAGCTTAAAATATATTGTCGGTATTTGGATAGATTAAAATTATCTACTTGCGCGTAAACGCATATTGACTTGATTTACTAAGATGGTTAGTTACTTATTCTAAAATACGAGTTGCGTTGTTCTCCTATAGAATGTTTAGCATAAGCTGGACAGAAACTTTTGCGCAGTTCCGCCTCTACATAAAATGTCACAAGTTTCACACATGTAATAATTTATACTGTTTACGATGATGTTTGCTTTATCGCTATACCTCGATAATTGCCGCTTAGACAGAACATAAAATGTGTCGAAACCAAATATCCAACATGCCTACGCGTCCTCTTTACTAACTTAGACATTTAAGTCGGCAGTTTACATTTTAACATCCTATGGTCTTTCACCCGACGGTACTTTGGATAAATTGTTTTATGCCCTCTGCCGAAGATGTGCTTTATATTCTATGTTTCAATGGTATACTTGTGCAATTCACGAGCGAGCTGCGTGCATCTAAAAATTTTATACAAACATATGAAAATATATTGATGCGCCCAATCATTAAAGCATACCGTATTTTTCCCGCCATAAGGCGCACTTTTAACCCTTATATTTGCTAAAACATTTGGCGGCTCGCCAGTTATTCCGGTGCGCCTTATGTATGAATGACTGTGCTGAGGCCTAGTAACCTCGAATCATTTACTATCTTCTCCATGCTCTTAAAAATTTGTCAAACAATTTTAGTACAAATTTGATTGTCGACAGAAAGCAACGCCGGGCTAGTTACGCCAATATATGCCAATGGATAGTCCATGCATGGGCCAAGGTATTGGTCTTAACCGTCGTCCCAGCTTTCAAGAAGGCCGTAATCATCAATGAGGAGCCACGCAACAGAAACAGGAATGAATCAGATGATGACCAAAGGGATTCGAGCTTGCTTGATGTTGCTATCGCCTAAATGTTAAAATACGACACATAAGATGAACAATTTGACGGATTTGTAGAAAAGGAATGGTTGAAATATTGAGTGTATCTTTCTGTGTTTTACGGGTGTTACAAGTGAACAATATTGACAGTTATGGTTAGAGTGTTGAATTTAATCCGACCCATCCGAGGATTTTGTTTTGCTTTATATGACTTACATATGCATTTATATCCCTTCACCGATACTGCGTCCTATACTTTGGTGTGTTTTATCGCCCTAAAAATACGGTTTATTTGAAGCACTTTAAATTATTGTTAACGAACATATTAGAACCAATCAAATAACTAAAACAGAAAATACAGTCGTGCACACATGGATAATATAATACGTCAAATTGGGCAAAAATCAAGAATATATTACATATGTAAACATAGATTTGCTGCGATGTGATTGGCTACTTTTCAATCACCGCTTTATGTGATAGGTGCTATTTAACTTTCAACGTATATAATATTCGTCCCAAGATAAATATATTAAGCTTAACCTCTGTATAGCTACATTAATAACTACTTAGTTGTCACGCACAAAATATCGGACCTATCACATTAGTTAATCCAGATTATGTAGCGTTCTTGGGTGGGAAACACTTAAGTGCCATCTGCTTCAGCTACGGTTCAGCGATCGCAGCGACCAATGTTCAGTTTAATGTGAGCCACGGTCCACATAAAGATTGCGCGTGATAGCCCAATTACGCGACGAGAAAACCAAAATGACCCACCAATTATTTATATGATTAACCGTAATAATAAACTGAATTAGGATGCCCAAGTAATATTATGCAGAAGTTTTATGGTCGTGAATTTAGCCTTCCATTAAGAATTTAATATCTACCGTTCACTACCATTATAACTAGTTAAATACCACCGTTTTTCCAGAAAAATGATGCACAGTATTCAAGGTGTTAGCATGACGAATAAATAGTTTTTCTTGCCTCATTAATAAGCTGATCAAAACTTTGAATCCTGAGTTTGCCACCGAAACACTTCGGGGTTTTGCCAGTTTCTTGGCAAATGTGATCTACAAATATGTTTCAATAAGCTGATAATTGGCCAAAATAAATATATGAAGCCAAACTAAAGTCAGAATATTAGGCTTTAAAATAATATAAGATAAAAAAGTAGTTAGGAGCTACATTTGGTGTATGGGTATATGATCTCATTGAGGTTAGATCAAGTACTCCTGCTAGGATCGGAAGTGAAGTCTCCAAAATGTTGATAGTTCGCTATCTTCTTGGCAAGCTCTGGCAGATGGCGAACGAAAGCTTAGACTTTCTATTGGTGAGTAACCTTCATTCTTTATATCAATTTTGTCAAATAAAACTCTAAATCTTTTGTGCGTGAGAAATGTTTATTTCATCGAAAAGAATTCATTATGCATTATATTATGAAAGTGCATGCTTTACAACATTTGTGCCATATCCAGTAAAATGGCAATCCAAACCTGGCCAGAAAAAATGTGTGTTAGGCAAATGTAAATAATAGAGAAACAAACTGGTTTATCCCATCACTGAGTGTGCACTGAGCTCTGCCAATTTAAGACCAGCT
>OX104069.1:66106533-66166162 GCA_944474145.2 Dicrocoelium dendriticum | reverse complement strand
AGAAGGAACATTGGGAGTCAGCAAATCTAGCGTCGTTCTCAATCTTCGTCCCATTAGGACTTCAGCTAGTGTTTTCCCATCTGGTGAAATAGGATTCAGGGTAACTCGATAGTTCAACAGGAAGGTTTTCAATCACTTGTTCAGCGAACCCTCCTCTTTTGGCTTACACGATGCTCGTTTCAGTGTATCAACACATATTTCTGCTTGGGCCGTTTGACTGTGGATGATGCGGGGGCGGTCCTCACATGCTGGGTTTTCATTAAGTGCGCAAAATTCAGCGAATTGGCAGGATGTAAACTGTGAACCGTTATCCGACACGAACGTTACTGGTGGTCCTTGCTGACTGAAACCATGTCTCATCGCAAAGATTGTGCTGTTTGCCGACGTGTTTTGCATTGCGATTACCTCCACCCCACTTACTGTAGGCGTCACCAATATCAAGGAAATACAAGCCTTCGACTGGTCTTGTGAAATCTATGTGTATCCGCGACCAGGATGATTCTGTTTTTTGCAATATTGTAATGCCGCACGTACCGGCAACTTTGAGGCACTGATGCATCTAGAGCGCGATCGGCCAGTGTTTCAATTTGACTATCATTCATGGGCCAAGTAACGTAACTGCGCGCAAGCAGCTTCATGCGAGCAATTCCTGGATGGCCTTTGTGCAGTTGCCGTAACACGCGTGATCTGAGTATTTCTGGAATGAAAATGCTACCTGAAAAATACAGGCAGGAATCAGCTTCAGATAAATTCTTGCGTCGTGTGATAAACTGTGTCAAAGCTGCTTTCGGATATTATTTTGCCAGCCCCGGCTTGTGTAGGTTAGTACCTCATGCAGCAATAGATCCTGTTCAGTGGCTTGCTTAACCATCATGTCATTGACCGGTAAAATACTCATGGCGTCATGTATCATGTAGCCGATATCCGTTTCGGCTGCGATGGAGGCAATGACTGCGTTTTCCGACTCACGCATACCGGTATTGATTAATCTGGATAAGGCGTCCGCTTGCTCTGTAGAATCATTAGACAAGTGTGGCATGCTGAACTCACATCCCAAGCGCAGAGTTGCCCATCGCTGAAGTTGCTTGGACAAATGTGCCGGAATGCCCATTTTGGGTCAAAAGATTGTCCGAATCGGTTTATGATCAGTCACCAACGTAAACCGTCGTACATATATCATCTTATGGAACTTTTGCACGGCAAAGATGATATGTAACGCTTCTTTCTCAATCTGCCCATAATTACTCTTGGATACCGACAGCACTCGTGCAACATGCGCTGTCGCTTTTTCGGATCCATCTGGAAAACGATGTGAAATGACAGCAACAATCCCATAGCTTGAAGCATCTGTGACCATGATAATTTCCAGCCACGGATTATAATGCGTAAGCAATAAGTCCAACTTCAGGAGAGATTTCAGTTGCTTGTACGAACGTTGACACTATGCCGACCATTTCCATTCGACGTCTTTTATCAGCATGTGGTTTAGAGGATGACGCAAGGGATTCATGCATGGTAGAAATTCACTGTAGTGACTCACCATTCTAAGGAATTCCCGTAAGGTTGTGACATCCGATGGTGCCGGTTACCGGTCTATCGCCTCGATATTTTTAGCTTCTGATCGTCAGACGTTCTCGTTAATCAGGAAACCCAGGAACTTAATTGACTTCAGGAAAAACTGCACTTGTCCGCTCGTAATCAGAAACCATAATCTTTGATTAGCTGCAGCACGTCATTCAGTCTTTGAAAGAATTCCTCTTGCTTCGAGCCTATTATGATGATGTCAATCAGGTAGGCTGCCGCTCCAGCTGCATCCGTTAGCATGGCATCCATGACTTGCTGAAACGTTGCCGGTGACGTCTTGACTTCAAATGGCAAACGATTGTACTGGTAGGGACCGCGATGCGTGTTGATTGTTAGAAGTGTTCTGCTTTCTGGTTCAAATGCTAACTGCAAAAAGCAAGAGTAGCACAATACTTGCCTCCGTCTAGCTTTGCGAACACTTCCTCAAGGAGTGGAAGCGGAAAATGATAGGGTTTTACTGTAGCACTTAGGCACATCGAAAAAATATGTACACAAACGAAGTGAACCGTTCGGTTTCCTGATCACAAAGTTAAGCGCAGCCAAAGGGTGAGAAATTGCTTCGCTCTATCACTCCGGTCTGCTGCAATCAAGCAGGCTCCTGTTCAACAAGTGTCTGGAAAGCATAAGTACAGGACGCCTGAGTCAAAACACTGGTCTGACATCCAGGAGGAGAGTAAGTTTTGCCTGCATTTTCTTACAGTGTCATGATTCCGACTGGGAGACCCACACCCACTTCGTTTGAAGCTGTTCAGAGTTGCTTGGACCCGGGTGTTACGGTATGTCTGTATGGTGCACTGTGACATTACTTTCTGCAAAGACAGGATTCAGTGGTACATTAAGCAAGTTCACCATCTCAATCTAAACAATTCCAAGTAGATTAACCTCAGTGAATGAGACTAGGTAGATCGTGCCAAGGAGTCGCAGTTCCTTGAAGTTGACCTCACATTCAATCTATCCATCCAATCTCAGCGGTTCCCCGGATGCATTCTGAGCTGTCATGGTCCTGCCTTTGAATGTCGGTAACCCTAGCTTCCTCCATATCGATCGCAAATGATAGTGTTGTCGGACGCCGTACCTAGTTACAGTGTGACGGGAATAACATTAATTTGTACTGTTACGTATTTACGCTTTTTTGCGAATTCCGTGTGAAATGCAGCAAGCATTACCTTTGTGGACCGTCAGTGAAATTTAATCATTTTTAAGTTGATGATTGTGCACCATATCAAGGGAAATGAACGTCTGAAAATGTGCGCAACTCGACATTGGGTTTCCTTATTACCAAAGTGGTGTATTAGTGACGTTTGTGCCCTTGGTAAATTCAGTCCCTCACAAAATGTCAAGCGCCACAATTCCAGCATGCGGTCGGGGGCTTCTGAATGGACTGACTCCGGTTTATTAGTTTACCATGGGTAGCTGTGCAACAAATATGGGTTCTGTTCTGTGATCAGCAGTTTCAATCATTTTCGTGTCGTGCTTCAAATTAATCGACTGCTGATATTCGGCTGTAATTCCTTGCAGCGTCAACTGTGGTTCTTGTTCGAGCCTGTGGTGAATTCTTGTTCAAATATCGGCATCAGCTTGGGACTGGGGCTGCACAAGACACTAAGACTCTTGAATTGATCAAGTGCCATCATACCCAGTTTGAATCGTTCACAATGGCTATTTGCAACCCTGGCATGTGTGATTGACTAAATTCAAATAATTTTAGCGAACGCTGATGAGAGAAGCCTGCTCACAAATTTGTGCGTCAGCGTTTTCACCGTCTCAACGAAGCTGCAGTCTCTTGTATTATTCGGCAACACGAACTTTGTGTGACGATCATGCTCGCCTGTGCGAAGTTTCCCCAACAAATAACGAACTTTCCAGGCATCGTCTAGGTTCACCTGTTTTACTCGAAAAATATCCAGGATTCAAATGTCAATCCGTTCAATCCATCGAAAACAAATTCTGTGGTTGAGGCCGCAACGGCATCCACAGTTGGCCGTGCGGTTGTCGAAGAGGATTCGCTCAGGATGTTTAGCTTCTGAGATAGCAAATTGATCAACTGAAGTTGAGATTCTTCAAACTGCTGTTGTTATTGTTGTTGTTTTTGTTGTTGTTGCAGAAGCGTTAGAATTCGAACGAACGAAATTGACATGTTTAACGGAACCTTCGCTGCCAGAAGGTCTGTTGTGTCGCCACTGACGCCTTCGCCCCAAGACCGCAAGAAGAAGTCCAAAGACAAGCCGGAAAGAGATTTATGTACGTCAAAACACAAGTGTTTTGAAGGCAAAATAAAAGGAAGCTACTAAATCACAATTGAGCCGAACAGCAGAAGGGAAAACGTCAAATACAACGGCGAATAAGCAACTGTGTACTCAAGAGCAAATCGTTCGTGTCCTTAAAAATAACATTGGATTTCAAGCGTAAAATGCACATCTATTTACAGTGACCGGCACGGCCAATCAGAATAACCCAATGTATCTTTTAAACGAATCTCACGAAACAATGAGAATAAGAAGTGCAGATCAAAAATTAAATACTGGTAGAATGATTGCGTGACAACTAAATATTAATTTAAAGTTACCAAATAGGAAAGTGATACGGAAAATCCCGTGGAATATGTTCTTGCAATTGGCACTGCTGACGACGACATGGAGACGAGCGTTCATTAACAATGACGTGTGTGTCTCAATCGGGATAACATAGTGGAGCGTTTAAACAATAGTCAATAAACAGAAAACAGGAAGAATAAAGAATGGCTATTTAACTAGTTTACAAAAAGGTATGTTTAATAGCCAATCTCCATATAAAAGGAAGTATGAAAACTGGATTCATCTTCTAAAAATACATGTCAGGTTGCCGATGATAGGTCTATTTCGTAAAACATTTAACTTTTTCTAAAGCCTGCGGAACACCTTCAAGCTTAGGTAGCGCTTTATTCTCTCTGCGCAAGACTTCATTCAACGGTTGTGGGTCGATATACACACGTACTTCTTGCATCATTTTCGTAATGATTGCGACCTGTTTGTTTCAGTATTCTGGCCCGTCAAATTTGACAGGCACACTTTCTCCAACTAATTTGCTTATTTCAGAGTAGAACCTGTCAAGCGAAGCTAATGGAACTCCTCTAGCTGCTAACGCCCTCAGTCGTATCACTTGATTTAAATGTAAGTGAGTAACTTCTTAAAACTTACCAAAATATCAGCTGAACATAGACGGATACTGGTCACTAATATAGGTTTGCATTTGGAAAAATGCACAAAACGACTATGATTAAAAACAACAAACCGAGCGACTGAATCGAATCAATGCCGAGAATCAGCCTGAGCTCCTCTTCCACGATCACCAACTTCGGTCGATGTGAGTCTTCATCAATTGCGTTAACGACTTCGATTGTAGCTGAGTCCTACGGAAGATATTTGGAACTATTCCACATGCCCAGGCGATCTGCATCCGATCCAACGCACACTCCAGGGCATTGGTTTCCTGGTAGTATGTTGACAGCATCAACTGTGTTTAAGTGGAATCGTACGGCATTGAATTTGATCAAAATACTTGCGTAGTCAAACATTTCGCTACGCTAGGAGACAAGTTGACAAGTAAATGTTCTGCATCTGCAGATGGCTTATCATGAATGATCACGCTCACTTTGGTTGCTTGGCATCAACGGACAAATTGGTTCCTTTAAAACATCTGGCAAATTTCCGTCCTCGAACCGGACGCTGTTCACAGGAGCTCAGAAATTTTGTGACGCGAAATTCGTAAATCTATTTTCTGAAGTTAGTAGCCCACGTTTATTCGCCTCCGGAAATGGTACACATTTATACGTCTGTTGGGAGCTTCATTTGTTGGTATCGTTTGCTGGTTGCGAACTCAAATTTGCAGATATTAAGGCACTGCTGGAGCTATAAGCTGCGTTTTAGTAAAATCTGCTTTGTGGCACTCAAGTCTTTGATTGCTAGAGCGCTTCGATCACGTATGAGACTGTCACCCAAATATTTACATAAATTACTGGATCAGGCCAAAATCTTCCATTCCATGATGTACACATCGACTGGTTCTTCAGGGCATTAGTTGTGTGAAGAGTAAATATAGCGCTGGTAGGTCTCCATGATTTGTCCCAAACAAATTTCACTGAACTTTTCAATGACCGTCTACAAATTCTTAGGACCTTCGACTTTGTTGTATTGCAATGTCACTTTCACTAGGTGCGCGTCATCCCCAGGTGCGTGTCGAAACCTGGAAAGCTATACGCCATCAGTTGTTCGTCCAAACTTACTGAGTGGCACAAATCCTCCCACTTGTTTCTACATAGAAGCCAGTTACTCGCCAAATTCCGTTTATGCATGCTCAGTGGGTCAGGCAACTGAATAGACTGGTGATCTAAACAGCATCCGCTCGCGACCGGAGGTCTTTGGCTTTGTTTTCTCTAACACTATTTTGCATAACGCAGTATTTCAGGAACAGGCGTTTATTCGACAAAGATAGCTAATAGAAAATTATGGCATGTTTCGCAACCCAAACATATCAACGTAAATAGCTGGTTAAAGTATATAATTCACAACCCTTCTTAGTCGATTAAATGCCTCCATATCTTCAGTTAAACAAACGGTGAATCGCTTACACGAATCTCATCCAATCCGAGTTTATTAATCGAATCCGTCACGCCTGACTACCATTGGCTGTTTGGCTCTCTAGGCCCATCATATCTGATAATACCATCACAATAACAATGCTTATTTCTCAAAAAAGGTTCACTATCTGTTCGGTGACTGTGCATCTAAAAGAGTCGTGTTTCTTAGCTAAGGTGACTACCCGCGATATCACGGCTTCTACCAACATAGGTTCTAAACGCAGTCTATACAGGCCTCCATCGTCTAAAGTGACCTGCTTCATTGGTTTGGGATGCCGGGTTGTTCTGAGCAAACGGCATTGTTATTCTAAGCAGGAAACCACCACGTATGACGAACAATTCAAGCAAGGCAACCAAAACTGAAGCACGGTGTTATTGATCTGGAGCAAACTCAACGTCAAGTTTCCAAGTGCGTCATTGGAACAGATAATTTTCCATAAGGAAAATGACGAAAACACGGGTATTGCTAATTAGCTGACAATCTGTTAAACGTTATGTCGTTCTAAATTAACCAAATCGTGTGTGCCAGTATTTATTACAGTTTAGCAAAAACACTTAACTGAGATCATTAAAGAAACCGGAATAATTGTATAACCACCACTAGTTTTGCGGAATTCCCATTTCTTTTGGTGCGTGTCTCCTCTGTGACAACACCATTTTCGGTCTGCTCAGCAACAATACAAATCATGTGTGAGCACCGGTCAGATGAACCCCTTAGGTAACCGCATTGAGAAACATGATACAATGAAATTAAATAATTCCTGGGTGCAACCTCAGTCGAACATTGGCATAACAAATGCAATAGTCTAGTTAACATTGGGTGAGGATGCCAACATGCACCGCGCGCGTACTCATCCTGATTCGAATCGTTACATCCATCAAATGCGGACCTTTCAACCTTGCGCTTAGTGAGCATGCCACATAACAAAACACATCGCGCTTCACACGCTCTCCACGCCTCTCCTGTTTTATTAGTTAAACTTCCACGTCAGCCGGTCATAGACAACGGTACTTGTGAGCGTAATCATGCTCTTTTTCCCAGGGGCCAATTCATTCGCACGCCTTCACTTAGGTGCCTCAGATTTTACTGTCATCTCAGCGATGAACTGGGCGGACACACCGCTAAATCTTAGTCTACCTTGAAAATGAAATGCCTAAAATTTAAGTGAAATGCGCCAAGATCACTTGTGACTGCTAATCCAAAGTGACACCACTGGCGGATATGCAGTAGATCCCCTAGCGTATGTGTAGCTTCAGTGTAGCCAATCGTGCTTGATTACGAGTGGCCAAGTTGACAAAGCACCCACACGCACTCCTTCACTGCTAAATCATGTCATAAATTTGTCTGATATGCTATCTGTTGATTTGGGATTGGACACTCAACGGGGGCGCGGTTCGGTACGTTCGCGAAAGGTGGATGATATTTGATTACCAAAAGGAGTTTTCTGAAAGATGTATGGATGAAAACTGTTCACTTAAAATTGAGTTTGAAATCGTTATGCATGCAATTAAATGTACGTTATAAAAATTTCGATTTGGTGTTTTAAAGTATTTGGAATACTGCTCGCGTGAGATAAGTAGTGTCCGTGGATTAAATGTTGTTACAGTTTCGAAAGTTTAAGTGGGCAATCTTGTGAAACAATGAGCATGGAGCTTTTCAAATCGATATGTGTACTGTGTTATTCACATGTGAATCACTGCGAACGTTGCTCATGGCTTTATTGATGTTAGTACAAAGGTCAAACTGGAAGATGTCTAGCACTAGGATATCGGAACACATAAGTTACCTTTCGCGTCCACAAAAATGTAGCTGTGTACAAGGTCAATTGCAAACTTTCGGCGGTAGCGGTACATGCACTTGACTTTTGTGGCCCGCAATCGACTGGAAAATGTAAAGATCAATAGGATGGGCGCAAGGACGACAAGCAAAAGATTAATTGCTAAAGCGCAAGGATCCACTAAGTTTTGTAATTACCTAAACATAATATCGGCGTGGAACTTTTGAACAAGAAGCCAGCTGTTTTAACTCGATCATTCTGAATAGCTTTGGCAGAAGAACTCAGTTTTGAGCGGAAAGGTCAATGCAAAGTCAATAAAGCCAGTAGCAACATCCGCACTGCCTCACATGTAAATGATTCATTACACAGATCACTTGGAATACCTCCATGCACATGATTTCACCAGTTTGACATATTGACCTTTCTTTAGTTTGACATTATTCCATCTCAAACGGTTGTCTCACGCCAGCGTTACTCTAATTGCTATCAAATGCCAAGCTATATCTATACCCGTTCATCTGACCTAAAGAAGCTTTTGTGTCATGGGCGAAACGTTGTCAAAAATACAGTCCAACAGAAGAGCTCAGATGTACTCTAAATTTTAGAAAAAACGTAAGTCGTGCTCAGTGGTTAAGGCAAAAATAGAAAATAACGACTATGCATTTACTGAAGCTAGCTTCCTTATTTACGATAACACTCATAACAACGCATTAATGAAATGAATTTTGCAAGAGATTACTTAGCAATCATGGAAACTACAGCCATTAGCACGAGCTCACCATCCTCATACTCCCTAGAATCACTTAAGGTTAGCCAAAATGCCTACGTTAGACAAATGATGTGGCTCCAATAAGCCAAAACTCTCTGAGTGGACACAACTAGTGCTTTGAACACGAGTGGGTGGTTTATCCGTCTGCTGAAGCATACTGAACCCGGATTCATGAGCCCATGTGAAACAAGACCATTGCAAACAAGCGGTGTAATAGGTGCAATTGAAATACAAACACACCATACATTTCATGCATTTGTAAACAAATTTTGCACGAATGATATATATACAGATTACCAGTCTGGGGCAAACAATTCTTCCCAAATATTCATCTGCAGAAAGATCCGAACCTTATAATATTGGAATATGAACGAATGGACGGGTTTGGTCTAGGGATTTTGCTCTGCAATAAGTTGGTCAGTGGTTATTCAGTGAAAAACTCATCTATGCCTTATTCACGCAAATGGACTGGAGGTTAGGTAATCTACATTCGCGGGACTGTGACAAGGTGAAGGTGGGGCTATTTGTCCAGAGAGATGGAGCGAAGTAACAAGTTTAGTTCGCGAACACAACATGGAGTGAAATACAGGGATTTCAGTAGTCTCTGCGGGGACGAGCATTGTTATCCGTGAACCTTTAGATTTGATCACTTGCATCTGGTTAACAGCAGTAAACCTAATTTAAGACCTGATTCTAACGGATGGGAAACAATAAATCTGATGGTAACTACGTTGACCCCGGTCGCTAAACGGCTAGATAGTTTGACTATTGTATATCGCACACAGTTAAAATCGATTCTATGTTTATGGTGATAATAAGGCATTTTCGCCATTCCAACATTTTTTAAACGTCCACCTCATTTATTTTCATTGTAAACTAATAGCGGAACATCCACGGAAGTTGTACCTCAATGCATCACCATTGTTGTTGCTTGTCGCATATATACTGCGCCTTAAATTTGGATTTGACAAGAAACAAAACTAGATGGGGATTATAAAATAACAGTGTGTCTTACAAGCAAACGCGACAGATTTTTGAACATATACCGATATTTCTTACGCTTTACGTAAATGATATATGTTAGAATAAATAAGAAACCGAATAGTCTGACGACTAATCAGGCGTAAATTTCTTACCGAAAAGCGATTACCTGCTAGCCAATTACTAATCGGAGAAATATCACATCCAGATCTCACAAACACCGAAGGATTGCTGAATTACGGTTGTAATCATTCATGCACATGAATTCCTAATTGCTCCTCTGTAAGAATGTTGATTTTGGAGTATGTCAGGTTGCTAACGCCGAGGACCTAAGCCCCTTGCTGTAAACTGGTTGCAACAAGAATATGTTGAGTCGGAGTTCCAGATACCATGCGTAGCTCTCGTCCTGAATGAATATCACTGCAAGGAAGGTAAGTTTCATATTTTCTATCACAGTGAACTGCAACGTGGACTATTTGCTGTCCAGGAAAATATGTTACCGGCTTACTCTGGTGTTATCTTCAACTACGTAATCACTATTCCTTAAATATGGTAACACGCCGTAGGTGTATCCTGTTTCACATCATCCTTGGCTTCATCGTGCAGGATCTGAAGTAAATGGCATCCCACAATAACCGTACAAACCGTACCTGCATTAGGCTGTCGCTCACATTCCTTTGCAAATTCATGTTACCTCACCTAATAGATTAATACAGGAAAAGGTACCGTACATATTGGACTTGTGTTCAAAATGACAAACGCGCCGTCCATAAGTTATTGAGTGAGAATCCATTGGCATTTTGTGACCAAGTAGTCAGCATATTTAGCTAAGTTTTTAAGCAGCATATAAATCTGGACATACGAAATTAGCCTATCTAATTAAACATTAGCAAGTATTTAAGGCAATATTTCAAGCATCTGCTTGAGTATTTTAAGAAAAGAGCTCCTTGTAATCAGTTGGACAGATTATGTTTGAAGACTTCTTGACAAGCTCAACCGAGTATCGGAAACCAAGATGCTTCTTTCCACAAAATGGCCGGCAATCTCACAAGCATATCCCAAGTAAGCATAACATAAGGAATGCAGTATGAAGTTTTTATGTGTCAATCCAGAATTAGAAAACTGAGAACGTTTTCTGATCTATTCTAAGCATCGCGCACACATGTCCGTGAAGACAAATAATTTATCGCATTGCCTAGTGAAAACGTTTTCCGAGGAAAATATCAAATACATAGGAAGAAAGCCGACATCGTAACTGAAAGTATAGTGCCCTTTAGTTTTCCAAAGGAAAAAATAAGTGCGGATGTAGCAACAGTGTGTTGCAGCTTGTTCCCGCTACCTACAATCCAGTTTAATAGCTTCAGAATACTCATATGTAATTTTCATCAAAACAAAATGTGCTAAGCAAGTTAATTGATTGCGCCTTCTTAAGTATCCGGCAAACAAAAAGGAATGCTCGGAGACCGTGAAACCTGCGGCCGGTAACGTTTCTGAAGAACTTACACGTTTTTTCAAAGGCAGTTCAATGTACAACAAGTCCTCCTTATTTACAAGCTGGATATTCACACTACCATTTTTTTAAAGCAACAACAGTTCAGACCATGCAAATGATTGCACAGTGACCCAGTCAATCTTCCCTCTGGTGCAGCCGCATGCGGAGTGTTGACTCTACACCCAATATGAACCGTCTGGCAGCCAGTCTTAGCATGAGACGCGGCCGAGCACAAGATAAAATGCACACGAAAAGCAGAATGGGGACTGATGTGCAACACATCAAATGAGGCCCTCGATACTTTGGGTTTTAAGTTTTTACTATCGTTCATCAGGCTAGCGATGGACGAGATGGAAGCGTACTGAGCTAGTCTGGCAGCTCGTATTGCACAGTGCATGAACCGAGGAGGAATTAGCAGGGCGTGTATGCGCCGCTCGTCTATCTTGCACGCCATCAAATAGACGGCACGCAGTCAGTCCGCTGTTCGCTAAGGCTAGACAAGAAAACGCACTCGCTAGAATGAATTAGCGTAAGCTGCCCTGCTTTTGGCTTATCTTACGCGCGAACAGTCAGGCTATGACATGGCAAAATAGTGCAATTGTTGCGAGTTGGTTAAGGAATCACAACCTGGGAGATGTAGCACAAACACATATTACCGCCACCGAAGTATCTCTTGTCGGAATCGGGTAACGTTCTTGTTAGCAAGTGATAATTATTTGTCTGCATAGTAGGTTCGGTCAAAAGCAGAACTAACTACTCGATAATACAACACTCTCCACATAGTTACGCAGCTCACCAACGGAAGTTACGTGCTTATAGGGTTGAAATATTGGATACAATTCTGAACATGTGTGACGCTAAAAATGGGGCGGCATCGCCTACCCAAGGATGACGTTTTGGCTTGCCTGGTTAACCGAGACATATCCAGAAAGGGCGATCTGGATATTCGTACCCTCGCGCAGTATTGCGACACAAACCATATGTGGTGCTTAAGAGTTTAAATAAAGAAACTTCCTTAATAAAAGCACCTTCAAGCGCAAGATTCAAAGACATGTACCTCACAGAAGTGATTTGAATTTGCTGTCAGTTTTTAAGTAATATAGACGTAAATTCAGTTCATCTTAAAGAACTGGCTGTTCTCAGTTGGCATGCGTAATTTATCAACGTTTTTGAACAAATAATAACCCATGCCAATACAGCAGTTCAAGTAAACTACTTTGCGCAAATCTCAGGAAATTAGTTAGGTCAACTGATCAAAAATCTGAGACCATTTTACCTTTAGGGTAACTTCGTTTTAGGAGAGGGCTTCCATTAGAACATTGTTACGGGTGCTCACTCATGCCTGCCACACCAGAAATTAAAGTAACTAAACGATCGTTCAAATAATGCATGCTCGTGCGCTGCATTGCATTATATTTAAAGTGTATCCTTTTCACTTGAATTTTATTACGATTCGAACTACCTTTGCTATCGTCATGTGTTTCAAAGCAATTTTTGACATTCATGCATAAATTATGATGTTCAAGTGTAAATGTTGTAGATGGAAAGTTGCACAAGTTGAAGTTGTTGAAGTTGTTGTTGTGGTAAGCTTACGTGTTAGCCTAGAACTCCTCTGAAAGAAGACGCTAAATCCAAATTACTAGAGTTGATAGACAAGGTTTCATAGAGTATTTGACAAGTTCAATGATGCCATAGTACCATGGTGCAGTATGGGTAAGAAAATACTTCTACCTTATCAAGTGGAATGGAATGTATTGCGAAATAAAATTTCATGATAACCTGAGAAGCGTTTTACTGTTCTCACAATAGACTTATGTGTAATACAAGATTTTATTGTCTTAGTACTTAGAATTCATGAAATAATTCGTTGTGACTTTTGTAACACATATTGGATTGCGTTTTGGAGCCCCTTGACTAAGGAGTTATACACTTAAATACGACTTACACAGCGAATCGTCAAGTCGTTTTTTTAAATATCACCAGATACATAGCAGACACGACATAATTTTTAGAGCGTTCCACGGTTGATATTCTTGGATTAAAAAGCTAATTCTATGGCGCAAATTCGTGCTAGACAATATTGCCAGTTGCAGAGGATAATCTCTTAGCTTGCTTTGATGGTTCAATTCCAGCACTGGGCGTAAATATGGTTTGGGTTCTTCAGGATCGAATAAACCATAATATGATCAATAGCAAGCGCCGATTTACACTATTGTAGCAATGTATGGACTCCAGCTTTAGCTGATTTTGCTGGGGAAGGAGGCTTTTGACGAACTTTATTATCCCTATTAAAGTTATGGGAAAAAATTGTGATACTATTTCTGCAACCTGTAACGCGCCTAAAGGGCATATTGTATTGGCGGTCGCAAGTAGGTGCTATGCATTCGTTGAACGAGTGAGTATTCAAACAAACCGAAAGTTCTGCGAAGTAGGCCAATGTGTTGATTGCCGGTTTTCGACTCCTTCTCCGCTTATTTTGAGTAACCGAATTCCTCCTGTATTATTACTTCCAGATCATGCATCTGAGATACCTTTTAAAGGGTGTGGTTCCCAATCCTCTTCCTGGTTGACCAATGGTAAATTCGATCTAGTTACGTTATTGTAAATCTTGATCTGCACAGTTAATAATCGCCCGCCATATCTTGATATTATCAGCGAAAAGCAGGATAGGACTGTATTCAAAGGATGCTGCGAAAAAGCTTACTGGCCGCTGATGAGGAGAGGTGGATTTATTTGTTTTTAATTTGAGCTAGCCAGAATGAGTGGTTCTAAATTGATTAATCCCGCAGCTAACATATGGTTACAGAAATCTTCTCTCCTGTTCTCCAAGAAACCAATGAGGATGACAAGAATATGTTCTTCGTACAGTTTCAAGGACGACGGGAATCACTGCACGGGATATTTTTCTTTCAGTTAGATAATGTCTTTTGACCAGTGGCTATAGTTTCGGGGGAAAAGAAAACGCCCACAAAGCGTAGACAAACTACACGGCAACCGTCAACACATTACCATCAGGGAAGGATAATTTTCCTTGCAATGGAGATACCTAAAGGAAATAGCAGTACCCCATTTAATATGGCGTTAGAACTTATGGGATATTGTGTGTATCGTAGGCCGTATATGAATTCCTACATTTCGGTGCTAGAATTCTAGTCTGTGAGGAAACTATCCGTATGTCGCTGTTTGCTGACGAGTGTGCGTTACTTTCACACAGCGCGGGTGAGTCGCAGCATATGACTAGTGCTCTGGCTTCGACATTGACCAAATTTGGGCTCACCATCAACACAAGCAAACTGTCTGCTTCTTTCAGCCTTCACCGGAGGTGCAATCTTCAATATTGCCGCAAATCAGCATTGGGACTGATGTATTGGAAACCGACTCCTGCTTCTGCTATCTTGGGAGTGTGATGTCGACGGATCATCAGCTACACAGTGAGCTGGTTATTCGCGTCACGAATGCAGCGGCCCAATTCTGGAAGCTTGAATACCAAGGGTGGAACAACAATTAGCTTACCACTGGCAAAAAGCTGATTGTATACTTATCCATGGTGCTGTCCGTTATTATATACGGCAGTGAAACGTGAACGATGTACCGGCGGTATGTGCGATATCTCGAGCGGTTCCATCAGCAGTGTCCACGACGAATTTTGTGCATGTTGGGGTGAGAGAGTTACAGAGACGGAAGTGTTGCGACAAAATGGGATTTATGCAATGGACTGCATACTATTACTGCGACACTTGAGGTGGCTCGGCCAGGTGGGCTGTATGGATTCGACGCGGATACCGAAACAACTACTATATGCTTAGCTGAGTATTGGAAAGCGGCATGTGGGGAAACCAATTTACGTTACCAGGACATGAACAAAGTGGGCCTCTCACGTTCTAATCTTGATCGCTGGTTATGGGAAGCGAAGACAGTTTATCAGCGTGCATGGCGCGATCTAATCACGGAGGCAATTGCTGGAGTGCGGGAGAAAAACCTCAAACATGCAGAGAAGAAGCGACAAGTGCGGATGCGGCGAGCACCGATGGGTTGTACTCCATCGACATCGAGCTCAAGGTGCTGTAGCACATGCGGTCGCGAGTGCCTGAGTCACGCAGGCCTGATGAGCTATTAGCGACGCCACTGGGGACAACTATCGAAGCGACGACGAGACTTGCAGAGAACGTAGGCAGAACCGGCGCGGCAGTTTTAGGTACGCTGCATTCGATTTACCAACCGCGCGATTGCATGTTAAGTCTTCTTATTTCAGGAGGTGGTTTTCAATTTTGTCCCAATGCTTTCCTTTCTCATATAAATGTCTAGCTGTACCCTCTTCCACTAACTTGCACACCTAGTTTAAGCCAATTGTAGTCTATTTCCACACCATGCTCGTGTTTGTGGAACTTCCTTAAAATATACTTTCTGACTTCATGAACTAATATCGGATTCTTTTGTAAACAACTTATTTCATATGCTCATTAATTTACGATTTATGTCACCGCTTCCTTATGCAGTACTAGATTTAGTTTCCTTGTTTTCTTTCAAATAATTGGCTATTGCTTTATATCCCGGTGTGGCTGCGTTGGATGTGCATGTTGACAAGATGCCTACCTGTCTATTACCAAATGCCTCGTTCATACTGGCTCTAGGAGACAGTTGGTCTTTGCTGGAGGGGACGGGGTTCGCGGTCCTCGTGGCCTGTTAGGATCAAAGAGTGATTCCACGCACTTGGTGTAGAGCGGACTACGGTCTAGCCACCGCCCTGTGTACGCTTGATTCCCCAAATACAGCGTGCTTGTGTTTGCCTGTGAAGGAGTGGAGGCCTGCTACGTGGAAGAAACGTGTCTCCCATCCACATGCCTCCCGGTCTTATTCCTTCGGGTCTACACTATATATGGGGTGTGTGGTTGGAGCTGCGGGTGGTGCAGCGCAAGCCACCCATGGTCCCTCTGTAAGCACAGAAGTCCTGTTTCTGGCCACAATGAAAGGCAAATCCGAAACCGGATGCCGCAAATCATATGAATTCCGTTGTGTCCCATACTGAGGCTGGTGTTGCATTCATAATGCTTCTACACCGCAGGTGGGCTAAACGAAGTTAAAATTAAACTAAATCATTTGTCGCTGGCTAATTTTCATTTAACTTTATTGGGTTTGTTCTGTGTGGCTGAATATTCGACTACTAACTAGCCAATTCGCTGAGCCTAATTGTGGTCATCTTCTTTAAATGTTTGTTGATTGTAATTTTTATAAAACTTTTAGACATTTTGCACCTATGGTGGATTTGTTGCCAATCAACTTACTTCAGACGCCAATTTAGAGAATAGTTATGTCGGCATGGCTGTATGCTTTTACAGATAAATCTTATTTGATAAAATTATTTCAACTGATTGGCTGTTGTTTGCCTTCCCCGGTGTGGCTGCTCTTGATGTGCATGTTCACGAGGTGCCTACCTCACGAATACCAACTACCTCGTCCATACTGACTCCAGCATCTTGTTGGTCCTTGCTATAGGGGAAGGGTTGCATGGTTTCAGTGGACGAATTAAGATCAAATAGTGGTTCCATGCACTCAATTGCAGCGAACCATGTTCAAGCCACCGCCTTGGGTGTGCTTTATTACCACATACATAATGCTTGTGTCCGATTGTGAAGGGGTGTGCGCCGGCTACGTTGATGATAGCTGACTTACATCCACAGGTTCCCGGTCTTCTTCCTTCGGGTTTGCACTAGATATGGGATGTATGTTTAGAGCTGTGGGTGGTGCAGCGCAAGCAACCCACGTTTCTGCTGAAGGTGCAGGCTTCCTGTTTCTGGCCGCGGTGACAGGCAAATCGGATCCGGATGCCGTCAACCTTAAGAATTACGTTCACATCAAAATGCCGTTTTGTATACTAAGGGCCGCTTCGGCCGCCGCTCATTACAGTCTCAGTGCGTGGGCTGCGTAGTAACTCAACTGGAATTCTCTCTCCCATTACTGTTTACCTTCAATTTTTGTACATGAATTGAGCTGCGTAGCCAATTGCAGTCATCCAGCCTTGCCTTAATGCACTTCTTGCCTTGCGGCTACTGACTTTCTAATCCGAGTGTACGGTAGGAGGCCTTCAATGTAATCAAAGACGATCAATAACTTTTCTAATATCCGCCCAGATATCCTGGACTATGTAAACTAGCCTTTTACGTGACTTGGTCCTTTGTTCAGCTGGGTTGTGGATCAAGAGGACATCCCCGTTTTTGACCCAGGTTTATCAAATCGCCGATTGATGAACACGCCTCGCTTACGCAAGGTCTGCTTCTGCGAAATAAGAAGTTCGCATACATGATAGGCTTCTACATAAAAGCCCACTTAGGTTAAGAAAAATTATGACAGTATTACTAGCTAACATAGCGGGCAATATCTTAACAACTAGTTACGTAGCATGATGACCGTTGTCGATGAGGCTAAAACATGTATATTTTAGACACAACGACTGTGAGGGTAACTGAGACTGCATTGACTACCCAAGTAAACTGACATTTTGGATTTCAGAGTTTTCTTGTCCATAACATAATAGGCATTATCAAAGATTCTGCTGTACCTATTTAGGTGTTTGTCGCAATAACATTTAGCTTATTTAGCTCCATGCGTGCTCAAAAACTACAAGCTGCAATGTCTGCATTCTGAGCGTACTCAGTGAAGTGCATCCATTAGATCAATCAGGATTCGAGCTCATTATCACAAACAGTTTGCACTGCAATTCAGGTGATTTTTCCAATGGGCCACGTGGTGCAGCTTCGGATCGTCATGATTTACAAGCGAAGTTTACTACATCGTGTCAAATCTGCTAATCTAGTGCAGATTACCAGGGTTGCAGTGGACATGGTTTGTTTGGGGACGAGCGATGATACAATCTGACACATTTACTAAAGATGAACTACTTCCTTAACGAAAATGATTGCGCGTTAATGGTTGAAACCATAAAAATACTTTTATGTATTAAGGTGTATTTATGTACTTGTTACAAAACGACTGTTTTGTTAATTGTCTTTTATTCCAGGCTGCATTCATTTGCAATATACGAGCTAAAAGTGAATTACTTCGTCTTACGATGAAACTACTTACCGACAAATTAAACGAAATGTCGCTTGTATATTTTCAATTTGAAATATGCTATATTACTCCATTACGCAGGTAAAGTTATCTTAAATTATATAACGCTTGCTGTATTCAATAATCCGAAACTTACATATTAAACACCTATCAGCTCTTCAAATGGTTGGCGCTGTTTGACTAACAGAATAAAGTACGGGTGTCAGTTACCTCAGTATTCTTTGGCAAATGTATGGCTAATAAATAAATGCTCTTTTTATAACCTACAAAATTCGAATGATACCAGAACTGCATAGAACATTCCGTTGACACAAACGCATCCTGCAGCCCACATCATAAACTGAGTGTCGAAATAGCTGATATTATTACAGTGGTAAATACTGAATCATGGTTATACTGAGTGAGCTAAACATGCCCAATCACACTTAAACAGCACATTGTCATATAAATTGAAACCTCTTCTAACAAATAACTGAACAAATTAGCGTTTTCTAATAGCTGCTGAAATACAACAACGGATAATCAGATAGCGAAATTCTGATCGTCATCAGTATCCGAGTAAGATTTATATTGAACCTTGAGAATTGCACCACAGTAAAGGCTTGCAGATGATTGAAGTGAAAGTTAAGTGGAATGAGAGCACTATGGGTCGCAGCAGCTTTACTTCCACTGGTATTTAAATATTAAAGTAGGCTGAGAAAAAACTAATGTTGGTTAAATAGGTGTAACAATTACCTCACTACGAAATTAAAAATCACCGTCATTAGGGCCGATCACGCCACCTCGAATGCGTTTTTCTCACCAAAAACAAATCTCTAGCAAATCTTTGCATGTCAACTCACTTAAGGGAAATGGAATGCGCTGAGAAACAAACCGCATATGCATAAGCCAAACGACCAGATTTTCATTGATAAGCACGATGTTACGAATGAAATGGACATTACTGCCTGTGAAGTAATTCATGATTCACCAGCAAACAATGCTGACTGCAAGTTTTCATTTATGCGAACAACCATGAAGATTTGTTATAACTCATTATTACCTAGATTCCTAATTCTCGCAAATTTTCCGTTAACCAATAGGCAAACACTTCTTTCTGTCACTGGATAGTTACTGAGGAAAATGAAAAACTTGAATACGAGAGGTTTTTTAAAGACGTAAAGAATACGTCAATAAACAATAGATTTATCAGCGGTGAATTACTGTAAGAAATGGATACAAAACCAGGCGCCATACAATGAAATGTTCGGGATTGCTATTGACAAAACGTGCCTAAAGAGCGAATGTTTATTGTATTGTTACAAACGCACCATCATGCAATAGAGCAACTCGACATCAGACAATAGATTCACGGAATAACGCGAGTATCAGCCACTGGAAAAACTCAAAGCCGCACTGTGTATCTTACTTCAAGTAAACAAAACGCAGACTATGTTTCAAAGACCGCTGGGTTAATTTAAGCTAGGTTCCATAAATAGCCGTCTTGTGAATGACATACAGCCATTACTTGCTTTCAGCAAAGTAGTTCCCTTAATATAACAGAAGATATCCTTGAGAAACAATATGCATACACTGAAAATACATGGTACCCTCTCGAAACAAGTGGCTTCATTTAACTCACCCTTAACCGTGGTCAGCCAAACTGTTCGGGCCAGATTAAAAAGAACTTTTTGCAAATTCTGCGACGAAGATTCACTGTAGCAACAGGGCAGCATATGTAAGGAAATATACTCCATGTCCGAAGCTTCTCTACTAAAGATCCATTTTGCGGACGCAGCCCAACTGACAAACATTGACTCTCGTCTATAGTTTTACTTATGCTCATTTACATATCCCCTTAAATTGCATACCGTCACCAGTCATCTACTCAGGCTACAACTATTTTCTGGATATGGGTTATGCTCCAGCTGTCGCCGCTCATAATCCCAAGAGATAACCTAGAGGCAATCTAACTTTTCCAAAGAATAAATGAGGTCGAGCAAACTGCTTTGGCGTCTCTATGCTTGCAATTAAAGTTATCGGTATGCGCACAATACAAGCTTTTATCCGATCTTGCATTAAGAGCAAAAAGGAGCCAATGTTTATAAGACCGGTTTGTATACAGTTCCTCTTGGATTCAAGGAATGATTTGAATACCATGGGTTTTAATTTAGGATGTTTTACAAAATAACATGAACACTACTTAAAGTTTTTTTGAATATGAATGCAATCGGCAAAAATTAGGTTTATGAAATTTGTTGCGGTGCTCTTTGTGTTGGCGTCGAAATATGCAATGCTGCCTAAACGACAAGAATGCCGATAGAACTCCATAGCTGATTTGTTTGTTTTAACCATGTTACCAAAATTACTTAACGTGAAAATGTGCCGAATGCATTTGGTTTATTTAGGTTTTTCACATTGATCATCATGTGCTTACCTTCCGATGCAACGCCAACCAAATATGATCAAGGTAGTACAGTAATTAAGACAGTAGTTTTAATTCCATTATGGTGCAAAAGCTTGGGATTTCATATCAATTAACTATATACATTTTGTTAAAACTCATCAAGAGGAAAAATCCTGTCGTAGTCGTTATGCTTCCTTATACAATTGTTTGGTAAAATGGAAAATGTTTACTTCCCGGTATGATTATACTGAAATGTGCTTTATGTTCATAATACGGGGTGCTCTGTAGAAGATATTCAGCACAAATAAGAGAGTATGCAATAGATAACTTGAGAAAGCGCTGCTAGGACTTAGGCAGCTGGCTTTCTGTATGCTCACTGGCGGATAGAACGAATAAGCTGAACGTGACAAACATGGTATAAAAATGTATTTATTTATTCGGGGCCATGGATGATTCCACCAATAGAACCTGCTTTTGCAAGGGTGTTATAACTAAAAATTTCGGAAAATTTGCAAACTGGTGCACGGTTTATGGAGCTTCGTAGCGCACAAATATGTTATTTGAAGTGGTGAATGCAGCGACCGACGAATTGGTTTGACGGAAGTTTAGTATTTTAGGTGTGATTTAACATACTTACATTTCGCATACTTTCAATGATTGAATAAATCTTGTCAAACACTGTTCCCTCTGACACCAATATTATTTCAGGCGCACAGTAAATTTCAATCCTGCAACATATATCAAATACTACAAGACGTATCTCCTCCGATTAAACGCTGTCCATCATCATCATTATTCACATCAGCTGGAGGTGGAAAAACACCTCTGCTATTGTGCCGCAATACATGAATGAAATACATACCAAAATACAAATAATACGATACACAAAGGAAAAATAGATACAACAGTTGCATGTCAGCTGAGCTACCAGCAACGGATAGGCATCGTTCCGGTAAGCTTCCAGCCAGCTACTAGGCAAAAAGAAAAAACATTTTATTATTATGTTTTACCATAGGAAATGAGATTGCAGATGGAGAGGGAAACCAAATGGGATGGGGAGGGGCAAAGAAACTCACAGCAGGAACGCCACTGAGGTCGGCTCCTTGCCATGTCAGCAAGTGTATCCGGTCAAACGTGTTCACCGTCTTTTGGACCCCAACCAGGGAGCCGTGATGCTCCAACCGAGGCTAGCTCCGAAGTGATGAACTTCATTCCTCTGGACCAAGTCATTGCTTAGCCGCCTCTCCTCTTCTTCCACCCACATCCCCGGTGAGCAAACAACGAACGTCGCGGGAGTCGGTGGGCTGGCATGCGTAACACGTGGCCGAGCAATAGTAGCCTGATGCCGGAAATAACGGTGCTGAGCGGTTCAGATCCTTTTCCTGGGCCATAAACAATGCGTCGAACACGCTCGTTACTCACGTGGTGTTCCCATATATGTGAGCCAAAGTGCGAAGGCACCGGTGGTCGAACGTAGCTAGCCTCTTCATGTCGGTGGATCTAATGGGCCAGGTTTCGCAACCGTATAGTAAGGTCGAACGTACCGCTGCATTGTACACTCTACCCTTCAGGGCGAGAGTAATGTCGCGCCGCCGCCATAGGTGGCGAATGTTAGCGAAAGCACTCCAAGCTTTCGCTATACGGTTCGTGATCTCGTCTTCGATCCCAAGGGCGCTGATACAACTTCCCAGGCAGTTGAATTTCCGAACGACTTCTAGCTGATCCCCACCACGGGTCAGCGCAGGAGGCGATCCCTGCCAATCTTGGGGAAACGCTTTGCACTTCGATGGTGCAAAGCAAAGCCCGAAGCGGATGACAGCAAGTGCTAATCTGTCCAGTGCGGCTTGGCACGTCTGGGAGCTGTCACAAATGAGGGCAATGTCTGCATAATCCAAGTCAAGTAGTCGTTCTCCTTGGAGTAGCTCCACACCTTCCAAGTCATGTCCTGTACATTCAATCTCCATGATTTCGTCAATAGCGAAGTTGAAGAGGAAAGTTGACAGCGGGCAACCTTGTCTCACACCACTGGAGATATTAAAGCGTGGAGACAGCCCGCCGTAAGCCATCACTCTGCCCGTGCTACGCGCATATAGTGCTTGGATAATTTTTACAAATTTCTCGGACACACCTTTCCTGAGTTGACAGTTAAAAAAAGCACATCGATCCACCGAATCGAAGGCACCTTTGATGTCAATGAACACGACTACGTTGGGCCGCCAATATGTGTGGCGGTGCTCCAACAACTGACGCAAGCTACAGATGTGGTCGATGCAGCCACGACTCCGACGAAACCCGGCTTGCTCTTCACGAATCTGGCTTTCACGAGCGCCATTCAGTCTGTGAAGAATTGTGGAGGTGAGTAATTTAGTGGCAATGGAGATCCGACTGATTCCTCTATGTTTGCCGCATTTCGAGCGCAAGCCGCGTTTGAAGATGGAAACAATAACGGAGCGGCTCCAGTTGATTGGGACAGTATCTGCGCTCCTAATTTCACTAGTAATTCATGTAAAGCATCAATAAGAGCAGAGCCATCGAATTTGCAGAGGGCTGCAGGAAGATCATCTGGTCCCGCGACTTTGTTAAACTTTATCTGTCCGATCTCAAGTTCGACTTCTGAGCGAGAGGGTGGATCCAAAGGGACAGCCCACGGAGCAGGGCGATCACTCGCCGGCGAATAATCGAACAGTTCTAGTAAATTAAATTGCTTTTCAAAATGCTCAGCCCAACGCTCCAAACTTTTTGACAAATTGTGAATAGGTTGTCCGCCCTCATCACAAATTGTTTTACTAACCCCAGGCCTCCTGCTGCCCGTTTCCTGTATCAGACGGAATAACTTTTGATGGTTTTCCAGGGCAGCGGCCACATCCATCTCTGACGCACGATGAGATCACCAAGATTCACGGTCTCTCTTCAGGCTAGCGCGGAGTTCTGCCCGGAGCTCTTTGCGAGTTTCATTGTGCTAGCTCCCAGCCTTGATATGCCGGCGAGCGTCGATAAGTTCCAGAGACCGAGAAGAGACCTAGTGTCCAAGTTGGCTTTTAGACATACGACATGAGGATTTGCCCGCTGCTAGTAAGTTCTGACGAACATGTGACCAGTGCCCGTCAATTGTCTCCAGTGAGCGATTGCTCAACTCGCATGTCAGCGTACTTTGATACGCATTCAGAACAGCTGGCTATGTCAGTTGGCTGGTGTCAATGCGCTCACATCGTCGTCGTGGGCTTCCGCCAAAGCGCATCCGCATATCAGCACATACAAATGCATGATGGATGTCCACACATGTGCCCCAAACCCAGCGAAAATTCTGGATGCAGCCTCTCCAGCGGTAACTAATAGCAATGTGGTTGATCTGCGTCCAAGGCTGGTTCGAGGCTGGTGGGCGACAAGTCACCCTCCGGCGGGTGCTTTGTCGGAAATTAGTGCTCGCAAGAAATAAGCGAGTAGCTTCACACAAATGAAGTAACCGCTCACCGTTATGGTTACACCGTGCTGAACGTCCAGATGCATTTCATCAGTGTACAACTTTCCAATTAGTGCGTTCAAATCCCCCGCCATCACAACGGTGTTCGTGCTTCTTCTGTGGCGAAGGAGCTGGGTCAGTTGGCGGTAGAAGTCGTTCTTTACCGAATTTTTGCTACAGTTTGTGGGCGCGTAGGCAGCGATGATGAATAGACACATATTAATCCCGCGCGACTTCGAAGTTTTAAACGAGCCAGCCAATCGGACCGCATACATCCGGCTACTGATTGGAATCTAAACAACCAGAGCAGCTTCAGCCCGGGGACTCAGGGCAATGCCAACACCAGCTTGGCCGGTGCTCGAAGCTGCATCGTCACCGGCTAGGCGCAAGGAGAAAGTGATGCTAGTGTCACCTGAATGGGATCGCAGATTGAGTACAAAGCTCGAGTCTTGCAGGCGGGTCTCAGATGAGCAGCAGATATCGATCGAGAGGGTCTCCGATGTTCGGGCAAGTGCTGCCTGTTGACCGATCTATAGTAGTGTGCGTACATTAAGGCATGCCAATCTAAAGGAGGATCGTGGGCTCCAAATGGAAGCCGATGAACTGGAATGGACCGCTTAGTTATACATGGGCTTGTCGACAGGAGAAGAGTGACGATCCGCGTTCACTTGTGAGTTGAAATCAGATGATAAATGCCCAGCAAAGCATGTTGGGAGAGGGCCAAGAATCGGGGGGTTGAAAACTGGGGGGATATAAGTGAAGTTGGAAGGGGACGGTAAGGGTGAAAAGCGTAAGATGAGGAATAAGAAGACGGGAAGGCTTGATCAATAGCAACCAAACCCCTATCCACCCTGCTCGATGCAGCAGATAGGGCACAGTTGATTATCGTCTGAGCATCAGAAATTGGTTTGAGATAATGTTCATGGTATTGCATGGGCAGGATACTGTCAGGTTGCCCAGGCATAGACAGGAGAATTATTAGGTTTTATCAACCAAAGCATTTGGTTCAAAAACCTGACCGCAAGGCAGCGGGTTTGGCGTTGGGCTAGAATGAGTCCGTTTTAAGGAATAAGGTGCCACCTTCATTCCAACCCCCAACCTGGAGGACCAGGAGGCTGAGCTTGTCTGGCCTCTAACGATTGACCAATTTAGTATGAGTGAGTCTGATGGTGCAAAAGCACCACCCAGCATAGCTCAATGGATCGCTGAGGCAGACAAACAATCGCACCACGGTAAGGTCCAGCCTCATTGCGATGGTAAACGCTGTCCAGGTACTGTCTGTTACCGATTACCACCCTTTCGCTACACACGGCATTTCCATGGATAGAATTGCAATAGCGAAGACGACGACGGCCTTTGTAATTTTATCTTCAATGTGCAAATTGATCACTGAGCCGCATACATTGCTACATGGGCTCCGATAACCCGGGCACCCTATCCCTACGGTTCCCCGCAGCGAAAATTTTGTATATGTCTTCGTTGACTGAATGCAACATGTATTTGGCAAATAGCAAAACTGATGACAGACTGTAAAATGCTGACCGGAATCTGGTTAGATAAGCTCTGCTCAACCTTCCAAATAATAGCCCATGGTCACTTAGCAAACCTTGTTCAAAAAGAGAGCTATCATGTCTCGCAATCCTACTACGTAGCACAATGTTCTTGTTATTCTCCCACTCTGACCGCAATGTTTACCCACAAGTTATTACGCGACAGAAAATTATTCAGACATTACTATATATATCTATTAAAATAAAAAAATTCTTTGTTGTTTACTTTGTGTTTGGCTTTAGTGATCTGTCGTCGCTTCTAACCAAACGCTTTTTCTCCACCTTTGGTCAATGAGGGCCAAACTGGAATGTCTCCACACAGATTTACATGACGTGTCAAGCAGATACCGTTCAGTTAATTATCAAAAATTTCATGTAAACACTTCCCGATGAATGTCTATTCAGTTGTGATGATCGTCTGCTCCGACATTTACAAAGCGAATTTCTCGGTACCGGTGATGGGCGAAAAGATCATGATAATGGAGTTTTTAGTAAGCTGAGAAAAAGTGGAACTAAAGTAGCTCTACATATTATCGCCCCCCAGGAAAGCAATCGAGGAACAAAGCAAAACATTCAACGACGATGCCACAAAATTATCAGTGTAACGTTATCAACGATAATACTTTGGAATTCTATGGTCGCCTGGTCTAGGCTTACCCCAGCCCATTTCCATCTGCAATATCTTACAAAACTAGAATGCCTATATTTTACTTTTAGGTTAACAATTATCAGAAGGTGTTTTAGCTTTCATAAAGTTAAATTGTTTTACATAATATTCAGCGAATTCCCACTCTTTCATCGTAATGAGTCTTATCATGAGTTAGGGAAATAATCTTTCTTTTTAGGTCTGGCGCAGTTAGAATCTAACGGGAAGATATTATACGAACAAAGAAGCGCAAAACGACAACCTTATCTTTTTAGACTTAGCGATATCGTATGCTAGACAAATCATGCCGCACCCAGTTCCATAAACATAATATTTCGGATAACAAAAGATACAATTCTAACTTGGGTGACGGTAGTTCGCCCATGTGACCAATTGCTAACTGCGGTATAGCGCGGCTCCTACTGGGTTTACCGAGTGTATGTGTGACAGATTTTCTACATTAGCCCAACACACCAGGCGGACATTTTTGAACATACAGTCCTAAATGGAATATCAATACATCGGATCGAATAGAACTTATATGTCGATGGACACAACTACGATTGCTCAGAAATAAAAGATGGCAGCGTTTTGAAAACTTTCGTAATGTGAGGTTGTGGGAATTGTAACTCAGACAATAAAGAGAAACCAGACTGTTCCTCGTAAATCTTTCTCTATCGGGTGCGATTCAATCTAAGAAGAATGACATAAGCAGGTAACAGTGGCAATAGAACTAAGACCAGCCCATCAATATCTGATGTCAGTTTCACCGTGTTGGCATCCCGGCGCAAAACATTTCGTTAGGCGTGAACTAGTTCTAATTGCCTTTGATGGAATGTTGAGTTCTCATTAGTAATTATGACTGCTAATTATAGCAGGTGCCGAGTGGTCAACCTGTGATATTCAACTGCGTTTAGGGTACGCCCACTTAGTCAGCATGCATGCGTATTTTGACAATAATTCAGAAAATCTCGCCTTGGCATTTGGCGCGTCTCTGTGCGTCTAGAGTATCATTTCGTATATCTACTGAAACCATTTGCAGATCTTCACATAAAAATAGGCAGTAAGAGTTCACGGTAGTACTCCAAGTCGAGCGATGTTTTTAGACATAATCTAACAAAACTAGTTGTCGAAAAGTAACCGATTGGCTATCATTACTAGAGCGGACCATTTGATCTCCCAAGCGGACGCAACGTAAGTAGGTGCTAGCAGAAAACAGACTATCATCCAAACGCTTGTATAGCAGCAGCTTACCGTTATAAGTAAAATAACTCCTTCTGTCGAACTTCCACACATCTGGATTTTGCTTACCATCGTTCAGTATAGTATTTTATTTTCCAATATATAAAAAGCGCGTTATTATACGTGTGGAAGGCCTATTAATGCAGTTGAATGCAAAGGTTTTTAATTGCGCCAGCGGCAATAAAAAGTGATACCGCTTTTCACCGCCGACATCATAGTTTGGAAAAAGAAGCCAATCAGACGGCCAGCGTCCGGCTGTTTTATGGATGCAATCGATCAGGACAGTTTTAGCCCCAGGGGAACAAGTAATGCTTAACCACCTTGACTGGTATTTGAATCAGCGTTTTCTCCTAGCAAATGTAATGAGTATTCGCCTGCTGCCGCATTTGTGAGTCACAAATTGCTCCAATAGTGCAAGTGCACGGCAGTTGCTGAGGGAAAGTTATTTTGAGGTAAAGCCATTGCTGCACTTTGACCAATCTGAAACAAGGTACGCAAGTTGAGGATGAGTTTTAGTGAAGATAAAAGTCTACAAATAGAACCGGATCGAGTGAATTTATCCGCCTAATCAGGCGTAAGAACTTCGACTGGTTAGCGGCGGCATCCAGCGATGTCGTGTTCATTGAAAATGGAACAAATGCGACCCGAAGGAAACTGGAGGACGACCGCAAATTTTAGTATTGAAAAGTGAGGGATAAAAAAGAATTATATAAACTACGATAGTTATGAAAAAGTGAAATTAGAAAAAACAACATATAAATATTTGAGGAGCAACAGCATTACCCTCATCCACCCAGCTTTTAGGACATGGTTTTCCCTGGACAGGAAAAATCTCAGTAAGCTTTTTGGAAATCACATCATTATGTAGGGTGGTTAATACACGATTAAGTTATCCGGGTATATACAATAGAACGATTAAAATTCCCAAACAAAGACTTGGTTAAATATTCTGAACACAACGCAGTTTTTTTCCTGGGCTACTATAGGTCCGTTTGAGAACTGAGAACTGAGAACTGGTGCGAAGCAGCGAGTAGAGATTGCTCTGTGTAGCTGCATCATTCCTCGTTTTCCGACATGAACACTATTTTTTATCGTTTCGCTCTCTGTACTTTGCTTCTGCAAATTGTCGGCCTAGTAGCACCTTGAATTGATACACTGTGTTGGCTTCTACTATATGCTGAGGCAGGTCGTTCCAGACATTCACCACTCTGCGTTCGAAAAAGAGTTGATGGGCGACCCGCTTCAAATCCGGGACGATAAGTTTATACCAGTGTCATCGCGTGCAGCTCGGTGTGCGCAGATGAAGTAGTTGTCTCAATTTGGGGTAATCACCCAGATGTAATAGCCGGTGCGTCATGATGAGGTCAACCCTCAGCCGACGATAAGATAGGGTGTATAACCCTAGTTTCTTACATCGGTCTTCGTATGGCATTCCACGTAAGTTGGGAATCAGCCGCGTGAGGATGATAATATGCTCCACATTTACTACATACTCAAACTTGCGACCAAAGAGACTGTGTTGGTAAACCTTTAAGCAATGAAGAAATAGGTGTCGGTGGCAATGTATGCGACAAAAACCACGGAGGTAAGCTGAGTAGATTGTTCCGGCACACAAATAATAGCATAGACTTAAGTTCCAATATTTTCTCACTAAATCTAAATTGTCCATTGAAGGAAGAATTAAACAACCGTCCGAAACCGTAGTTTCAGTAGTAGCCTGATGCGGAACTCACATCCAATATGCAGCACGTGTATAATTATTTTCCGGATTTAGCTACTGTTTTAATACCAAGGTCAACTGCATTTAAAAGCGGATATAGAAACCTCGATGTCAAATAAACTAGGAACGCACTGACAAAATATTCTGTACATGTATTTTCCAAAATTCTAGCCGCGCGATTCGAAGTAACCAGGCTCTTTTATAGACGCTTTGATTCCACAGTGATCAGGGCATCGTTTCCGTTGTTGCAAATCTTCCCCATAATACCTAACTGTATCCGCTAAGGAACAGTAGCCCTAGGGAAATAGGACCATGTGTAAGATAAGCGCATGTTACAACTACAACGTCAAACTAACATAGAAAACCGGTAAAATAAGCTTACAACCTAATTGCAGTGAAAAATGTTAAACTTGGAAGCTGTCAATTTGCAAGCGTTATGACTATAAATATGCAGAAAAATATTACATATAGTGCAGTTTGATGGCCAGACATTTTAGAAGAGGCGAATTTAAAAAGAGGAAAAATGCGCAGAACAGTTTCTTCTACTTCACCAGACACAATTTCCTTCTGTACTCCGCAAAGCATACTGCACAAACGAATAAATAACAGTGGATTGCGGAAGAATTGCAAACAGAGATTTAGGTACCAATTTATGTATTCGCTCTCTATATTCTGCCTCCTCAGTCTCGCCTATCCTAGAGGCAAACCACAAAGTGTGGGCTGAGGATGAGACCTTGTCTATATCTACCCATCTTCATTCACTTTTGTCATCCGATCTTGTCTTACAAGTATATGTTTCCCATGTTTGCTTCATGTAAATATGTCAGGCAGCTGGGTTAAGCAAACAGATTCATCTTCTAATATCTCCACCTTTTTTCCGATATTACTGTTTCATATTTGTTATTAACATTTTACGCGTAGCGTAGATTTAAACCAAAACGTCTGTGTCAGTTGACAAGTGACAACCACTTTCGCCATATGTACACCTGTTGCCTGTACAAGTAATAAGCACCACAGTCTAATAATTTCTCAATCATAAATGTATATAACTTGTTTATACTATTTAGGGTCTATGTTCAATATGCATAATTACAGTTTTTTATTTGCTTGTCTCTACATAACTGCTCTTATTACTTTTACCAATGAAATGATGACTTGTTCCATCTGTGCACGTAGCGCTGTTAAAACAACATGAATTATCTTTACTAATTCAAGGCTGTGAACTGGATAACCATAGATGTAACAAGTGGGCGCCTTGTTTCTTCCTGTAATATATTACGGAACAAGTAAATAATGTGATCTTGCCGGAATAGACACGGAAAGTAAAACAGAGATTATACCTTATTATTTGTAACAGAAGGGGAGATGTTTACACTTGACTACATCCAATTCCAGGCCAGTTGCACATGTTCTGTTGCCGGATAAGTTTCTGAATCGCTCCGTCAATTATTTGTATCTGTCTTACTTATAAATCTGAGAAAACGTGCGTTGGAACTGCGTTAGTTTCGGTCCATTTTAGCAAATGTTTGCCTAAGGTCTCCTAGTTAAGATGTACTGAATTACTACATAAATACTTGCATATGACTTTACTTTAGGGTAAAGAGGAACAAAGTTTTATAATGACAAAAGTGCCACAAATCCATAGGCGCTGTAGGATGGTGATGATTAATGTTTTTTTAAATATAGATAAATTATTAATAAAGTAGGTTAATAATAGCGGACTCAACACGGTCTACGTAACACAAACTGTAAATCAGCTGTACCTTCATAGGTATCGGAGACAAATGTACGGAAACAAAAATCACAATATATCACTGTGAGAACGTACAGAAAAGTGGAAACGCTAGAAAGCCATCTGTAAGCAGTCCTTCAGTAAATTCGAGTAAATACGCTCCTGCTTAACCAATGGCAAGAGTCATGTAATACGGTGCAGCAAAATTAGTACTGGGAGAACACACCTTGAACTATACCAGCGTTTGAACATAGATGGCAGAGTCCTTTACCGCATTCCACGCTAAGCACAGGGGCACGGATAAGACATTTGGCAATCCTAATTACTGTACTGTTGTAAATAAAAATGTCTCTTGCGCCATGCCTGCCAAGCGTGTATTATATGGAAGTATGCATCAGTCGAGGTGCTGTCAAAACATCTACAGGTCAAATCATTTCATTGTCCTTCTAAGTAATCAAAAATTTCGTATGCTCCGTTTTGACGCTTTTTAAAAAAAATTGATACATTCAAAATCAGCCTACACCAAATCGCCCAGATTAATTTAGCAAGAATATTTGCAAAGCTCGTGAGTTTACAATTCATAGCAGCTCGCCAGCTGGAGCCTCAAATTTAAAAAAACACAACTCCAAGTATATTCCGGAGTAGCCACGCATAAACTGCCCACACATAAGTTTTAACTAGTTTAAAGTCATCTCGTACCTTAGCCACCATCCACAAATTTATGTGCTCCTCAAAGTGCAGAGTTTTATCCTTATGAAATTCGTGATATTCTTGGTTTCATTCACATTGAACTGTGACCAATCTTGATGATTTCGATAATCCACATTGAATTATGATGGTCTTATTCCAAATGTTGATATTTGGGAAATTATCGTCAGAAAGAGAAAGCACCTGGTGCTTGAAGAATAAAATTTCATTATCTAATCAAGCGAAATCTTTAAACACTAGTGATTTTACATCAGCTGCGTTGCCAGTGCCCGATGCTTCGGTCCAGCTGAATTTCTCTAGAGACAGATTTGTATAGACAATCGATTTTTTTAGAAGCTAAGCAGTTTTGCTTTAATGTAGATAGATTTGTTAAGCAAGTCGTTAGCGTTTGATAAATAATGGCTCAGTGACCTATGAATGCACACGTAGAGTGTTTAAGGGACGGTACATCTCTGGATCTTTATGACAAGCTTTCATATCGTGTTCCCACGTTTCGCACAAGTATATTTCGTCAAAACGGTGTTTGATGAATCGAGAAAAAAGGCTAAACGACTCCCTCAGTTACTGCTGCAAATGACTCCATGTGTATATTATCAAATATCGAAGCGCTGTGCTTACGTAACCTCAAGATGTTTCGAATAATTTTTTCCGTCTACGATACACGTGTTCGTGTCAGTTAAGGTGGCCGTTGATCCCCTTAAGCTTCTAGAGCGTATGGCGGCCCCAAGATTTTCGCCGCTAAGTTTGAAATACATTCTAGTCCTTCCGCCGACGGAAGAGGGGAAATTTACCGTTTCAACTTACGTAAAACAGGGCCACTTTTCTCGGATGAACAGTATTATTTTCTGTTTCTTCTGCAACTAGAGTATTAAAAAGTCTGAAAGCCGTTGCCATATACAAGGTAGGTATATTTATGCTAAAAATTCTATTGGATGTCTTAATATTCAGCAGTAATTTACCGCAGCGTAGAATAATGAATTTTGCGTTGGTAAATTCTGTGAGATATTTAGCCCAACAGATCCATTCGAACAGTGATGATATATATTTGCTGTGTCAAAGTCCATCGGTGATCACCCTATCGTGCTTCCGCTTTAATGTTAAATATCCGATTAAGTATAGATGGTCTATCAGTTCCTGTGAATAAGCTGGCTCCCTCGTGTGAAACAACAGTAAACCTCTGAGAGGTTGAAGTCGACCATCACCGAACAATTGTTTGCGGACTGAGAGCAATTGAAATGAAGTACCTCTTTGTATTCGCTTCTATGCATATTGCGACTGTAAACTGAGCAGATGATATTTTATATCAGCCGACAAAGCTTCGACAGTTTTGTCTGTCGACTGAAATAAGCAAGTCTTCAAAACGTTACGTTTACAAATCACGTAAAGAGCGACGCCCCTTCCTGCCGGCCAGCGCAGCAATCGCATCGAAATAGTGCGTATCCAGATACTTGTGCTTCACCATCCGTGATGTCCTGAGATGGCAACGTTTCAGTAAATGTGACTGTATCGGAATGAGACCCATCTACAAGCAGACCTAACCCGCACACCTTATTCCTTAGGCTGCGCAAATTGCTTAGCACAAAATGCAGGTATTCGTTAGATCCAGACCTGAGTCGTGCGCTACCAGAATGGGTAGTGGTATGGCGGAAAAGGACCGCTGGCTGTCCATGCAAAGCCCACTAACCGGAGACCATGTTCACTGGCCGCATGCCTGATTTTAGGTCCTTGATGTCCTCCCTTAGCTTCAGCCTGTCGGCCAGCGTAATGTCCGACCAATCACATATTTTTACCTTTCAGCTTAAAAACAAACTGCATGATGTCTTGCTTTCCCCCAGTTTAGTGAATACCAAGCAAATTAGCCGAGGTCGAGGGTTTGGTAAACTAACTGGGACGCTCCCCAGTTTAATCAGTTTTCGGACAATAAAGCCTGAAAAACCAGGCGGAAGAAGCTCCGTTACTCACATTTTAAGCCATTGAAGATCGTCCAATATGCGATCAGCAGGAAGGAAGGCAGTAAATCCAGCCACGTTACAGAATATATCTCTATTATCCGTGAAAGAATCGCCACGACGGGGTGTAATAACCCATGGACCTTTGATTCGACACTTGGAGCAAGTGGCTTCATCACTGGTGATGGGACTGTCTTTATCCCCTCCAATGATGAATCAACGGCAATGTAGGTTTACGATCCATTCTCGGTGTCCAGTTTACCTAATGCCTCAATGGGCACGTGCATTTGTAGAATATCAGTGAGTATTAAAATTCAAAAGTCAAAAATAGTCTGAACTGATGGAGGAACACGACAAAGTGAATGACCGCTATCGTCTAGGTCAATCAGTCAGAGCCCTTAACTGGCACTTGACACGGTAGTTAGAGTTTCATTAGTAGAGTAGGTGTTTTGTCCTGACAAATCCAGACAAAAAAGGTATTATTCGTACAACGTTGAACGAAAAATCAAGGAATGTCTTACACACGGATTTGGTTCCAGTTATCTAGGTAACATAAGTTAGATTCCAAAAAATTGTGTCCGTAGTTCAGTTAGAAAATTGCAATTCAGAACACGGCGACCACTGCAACATCAAGCAATGATCAAATATCACCCTGTCCAGCACAGTTCGTGTAGTCCTGACTTAGTTATCAAGACCAAAATGATCAAGCATTTTTCGGGTTTCACTACCAGCACATAGTATCCAATTGATGGAAACCTAGTCAAGAAGAAATATTTCGGTCGAGAGTGGGGTGTTGGATGAAGGTAGCTTCCAAGAGTCGCTTCAACACACGTTTAAGATGGTGTCAGCGTGCTACTAAATGAGCTGGATATTCTGCAAAGAAAGCAGAGTTAATTATGATTTCCACAAGTTCACTAAGATCTGTGGGCGATCTATTAGTATGTGGTCGAACATGAAGCTCTGCTAACAAACTTAGAACACTGGTAGCCTCCATTGTTTGTTCAACCTGTGAGTGCCCAACGCACATAAGAGCACTAACAATTCCATTCTGTATGGTGCGCAATGCACGCAGCCATCCAATCAAGCTCGACGAACCAATCTAAGGTTATACCTCTTCAATAGTGGGTAAAATTTCAAGTAGGGGCGGTATGGTTCTGCTCACAATCTTGGAGGCGATTTAGTACTATTTATGTTATATGAATTGTAACTCTGTGCCAATTTCAATAAAGTGTGTATTAAAAATCCCAATTCATCACGCTTTTGATTTCTAAACACCCTGAGATAAAAAAGTGGTTATGCATAGAGCATGTATTCCTGCTCAATGAGAGTACCGGGTTGCATTATATAGTCAAAACAACTGCTATCCGACAACAGTACTTATGAAGCCGTCCAACAGGACCAAAGCTTGAATAAATAAAACCCCGAAAATACGATATGAACAACATAGATTACCAACTAATACATATATCTGCAAGCCAGTGGGACCACTTCGCGTAATCAAATACGCATAACATGGCCCTAATTGGCGCAACCGTATAAATGTCAGGATTCTCGCTTTACAAAATACCAATATTATATGAATAATAATCACATACATGATAGCGGAATATTTACAAAATGTTATAATGATGTGCGGAACCTAGAAAAAATGGTCCGTTTCCATAAAAATTATGCTGCCTTTCAATGTCATTGCTTTCTTTACGCCAAGAATACCCCACTTTTCAAAAAGACAATCATGCAAGCATTCCGGAGTCAAATGAGCATGACATATCAGTGCTCATTGCCTTGACATTGATGCTAAATTGGATCGTTTTACGATGCTGCTGATTAACCCACATATTTTGGATTGTTTGTTGGATGATAAATTTTCAATCGTAAGAATAGAAAAATTTGAAAATAGCATAGATGGAAATAAGTCCCAGAAAACAAACAACGAACTACTACATTAGCCACTCAAGAAAACATAGCAAAGCTTGCACCCAAACTTCACTTAGGGAACCAAAAACTCAATGTGTCACAGTGGAATTGATAAATAGCAATCTTATAACAATTTGTAGACTACGGATTATGCAAGGAACATAATGGGATATGATTTCAGAAGCTTTTGAACACAAATTGTTTTATGGGATATTATTATTGCAATGTTTCGCACTTGAAGTGATCTGGATTGAAGAAGCTCTTGCGTCAAGAGCGAAACGAGGTACTTATTTGTTAAAGCAATTTGCTCTGGTTAAACTATGGTATATAATCATTGCCTGCTCAACTTTCGATTTCACTATCGAAAACCAGGGTAGTGATGCCACGTTTGTCTGATAAAACTACCGTCATCCTGCTTGACGGCGACCAGTATTTTGGACTACATTGCACCTGTCTGAATCTAATGAGTATTGCGTGTAAAAAGGCAACGAACTTTGAATGCGCAGAAAGGCAGTTGCGCTTGCAACTGCAGCAAATGGAAGTTGGCTCAAGTGTGTCGACTGCTGAGAACGGCATACAAAATTTCAACTATAGAAGCCCTAACGGAATAACTCCGACTTCCCTCATTCGACGCACGACCGCGCTTTCCAAACACTACGCTACTGTATAAACAAGTGGGCATGCGCATGTACTTTTCTTCGAATGCATAGTCGCTCTGGGACTGAAAAACTTTGATAGCTATGTAAATGCTGTCCGCTATTTGCTTCACTTTATTGACGGTAAGAAATCGGTCTCGATTAGCTTAAACGTCTGATTATGAAGTCGTTGTCGGCTATCATTAATCCGTCCGCGTGTAATCTGTTAAACAGGGATTTCCGTAGGTCGATTTATCAGCAATTGCAACTGCTTGTTATTAGAGCCAATTTCTTAATGTGGTGACGTAATTAATGTAGACATTTCTCATCTGGTTTTTCTGAAAATAGTTTTAGTCAGATTGCTAGAAAAGTCTGGAAGAATGTTTAAATTCTGCTGCCAGAATCGTGAAACCTAACGAGACTTGCACTGCAAGGTTACATTGAACGCTGCTTTTGTACCGTAACACTGTTTTCAACGCTAATTGAATGGCAGCAAACATCAGAACTGGGGAAATTTTGGTGTTGATCTACATTGATTTCAAGTAAGTCTTCAAAAGCTACAACACAAGGTCCTTCATAACAGACTGTGACCCACTTCATCGATGGAGATGTAAATAAGATGTTTGTTTAAAATAGTGAGCAAGTGTGAACCTCCAGTAATATCTCCTAATATTCTAACAGTGGAGCCAAAATGCAATCGAATGAACGATGATTAGTTAATTAATCTCCTTCCAAAATAAGTTTATCAGTGGCTTGCCAGCGAATAACTCATATTCGCTCAGTTACAAAGAACAATTTGTGTTTGCGTAAACATGATTTGCTAGCCTTTGCCAGGTTGAAAGCTGAGCTAACCGGTCAGGGTGGATAGAGCGAATCAACAAGTTACATTTGCAAACGCCATAGGGGGTTGAATACAGCGATTGGATTACACTCTTCGAGTTTGTGCATTTTGGACCGTGAATCTTTAGATTTGATCACTGCCACCGGATAAACAACACTCAGGTTTTACGGGATGCGAATTCAGAGACTTCATTCAAAGAGTTTGGACTAAACGCACTTTTGATAACCGCGGTGCTCTCGGACGACAGACATTTTGGGGAAAGTTACATCGTGCGATGCCGAACTTAACAAGACGTTCGACCAACGTATTTTGCACACAGTTACAATTTAATCGATATGTTGTAATGCGGACAGCTTCGTAGATCACTCTTTGTTGCAAGTATTTACTTTAATTTAATTAATGCAAAGTGCATGTGGTAGTTTATGGAATAAATAGGTCAATATATTAGCCGCAGTTGTCTCCTTTTTGCTCATTTACTGTGTCTTGAAATTTCCTTGGCCAAAAAACAAGAAAGCGATGGGAAGTATAATAAAACATTTTGCTAGCTGTGCGTCCGATACGCAAACATGGCATGTTGATGTAATGAAAGGAAGAAATCTTTCCCTGCACGTCAAAGGTAACTTTTGTGAATAAATGCGGTGCCCAATATTTTGATACCGAATCAGTCGTAAATTACGCAGCAAAGAAGGATTACTCGCCTGGCACTAACTGGTCGGACGAATCTTACATTCCGTTCGCACAAGCGCGGTAAAAGTTTGAAGTCCAAGTTGCGTTGTTTTATGTACATCAACGTTTGTTGTTTACTCGGTTTTAACAATGAACTTCGTGTAGGTCAAAGTGATAATGCTTAGGATCTTACCAGAATGCTGAAACGTCGTTACACAAAGCAATGATTCAGGCAAAGATTCAGATACGATGTTATCACTTATCTGGAACAAACGCCAGAACAAGTTTATTGAGGTTATGGGGAACAACCACAGTGACTTGCAATGTGGCATTTTTGCTGATTCGAAAACGGATGTTACCGAATCACTCTAGATAACTTCCAAATAATACATAACTATGCAGCTCTCGTGGCTGCGGTTTGCATCCGCCAACACTTAATTTGACAAACATTCTCGCTTGTTTTGTGCATTTAATTGGATATAACTCCCTTGATTCATCCACATTATTTTGGTCGGTGACTATAATTTTCAGGATCAGGAGTACATGGCATCATCCAATGTGCCGTTTAATTCAGAATCGCACGGAACTATTCCTTTATATAACCGTGTCGGCTCACCTAATAAATTCAGGACAGCAAACTAACAGTCCACATTGAAATTTCTGTTCAAAACTACAACATCAAGGTAGAATGTTATTGATGAACTTTCAATTAGTTCGCAGCGACCATGCACTCCGAATACTTAACTATGTTAGCTAATCACTTTGTAAATCAGGACATAGGAAATTATATTTTAAAAGCAAACATTACGAATAACTGAATTAATTTGATTTGACATTGCGTAGGTGTTTTGGAACAAAAGTCCCTTTTACAAAATTTCGGCATAATTAGTTGAAAGTCTCAGTGAAATGGTCAACAGCACATCAGAAACCAGCCACTTCGTTCCACAACAGCGCGGCTATTCCCACACGCACCAATGATAAATGCATAACAATAAATGACGCAGCATGACGTGCCAACATGCAAACCAAAAGTCAGATAAAATGGCAAATACATGACCTAAAGTATATAGCTTGCCATCCTTGACCGTTAATACAATACACATTATCAACGGTTCCAAGATAAAATGTTTCTGGCATAGGAATGTCCAATGCCTTCGCAACTTCATTTGGTCTGAACATGCTGACAATGTGTTCTTTGGATGATGTTCCCTCACCATTCAGGTGCACACGTCTCAACCCAATTTTAAATTTAGTCCACCATTAGGTACCACACTAATAATGCCTCGAAATGTAATTACTAACATTTTTATCACTCCATCCCGGATAAATTGCGAGCACATTTAGATGACAGTCCTCCATTAACGTTGGTGGGCAAAATAATTTTTACTTCATTCATTGTCAACACCTTGGTGTCTCTCTTGCACAAAACCTCTCTCGGTCCATTCACCTTTTGTAGTCATTGTAATTGTATGTGCACCACACCATTGGTTGTGTTGTTCCCAAGTAATCTTCACCGCACTACTAAACAAGGACTAGGTATTGATTGCGCGTTCGACTAAAGATATTTCCAAATGCCTAAGCTTGCCGAGGGATTTCATAGTTAATTTTATTTCTTGAAAGCATTTGGAAGTTTGTATGCATTTTTCTTCAAAATTCAAAATTGACCGCTCTCATTCGCTACATGATGCGCTATCACAAACTATATATATTTCTCACACGCTCAAAATTTAGGATTTGATTCTCTCGCAATTCTTCTTTGTGTAACACAACCTTATTTGTCAAGCTTCCTTGCCGAACCTATGAAAGTGACGAATGCATTGCGCACAATGTAGCTTGTAGCACATTCATTCATCTTTGATTAGTTAATTCCGCAATGGTGGTGTATACCTTTGTAACTAATCCCATTCCTTCAATTTTTCCACAGTGATATTGTAAACGCAGAAAACCAAACTATTTAGGTGCGTAACGTCTAGGTTGTCTTGACTTAAATAAAAGCGTACGGTTCCTATAATTTCACAAAGAAAAACTGCTGATTAAAATATACGGACTTAGCAGCCAGTGCAAAGCAGCATTTTATGGTTACATATCGTCAGCCAGTATAATGGCCACATAAAAATCAAGTGCAATGTTTAACGAGGCAAATGTGCTAAGGAAATGAATGGTATTGCGCTTGCCTAAGGGTCAGGAAAACGAAAATATTCACTCAAAGGTTATGAAGCCTGCGGTCGGTAACTTGGCCCAACACCTAGCGCGGTTTTTCCAAGCTATTTCGATGAACAACCAGTCCCAATTAGATGCAAGTTTAATACTACTACGCCAACCTTTAATAGCGACAGAGGTCCAGAACATGCAAACGACCACGCTGTGACCCTCTTGCCTAGGCTGTCAAAATTATGGAATCCATCCTCCCTAAGTTTCTATTCGACTAAGTACTATTAACACACGTGATACATGAATATATTGACCATGCAACATCAACCTTCAAATAGAACCACGTTGTTCGCTTTGGTAGCTGCGGTTGTGACATCATCCCTCTGAAATGCATCACCAAACACGCTGCTTAAACCTTGACATCCGACTTCAAAGGCGTAGGCGTTTTGTATCGCACACTAAGTACAGGTATTCCGGAAAACCGATCTAGTAATAACATTCACTTCGCACCATTGTAAGCCTGAATGAAGCCTGACATGTTCTCTCTATACTCAAACTTTCTTATCGACACCTTAGGTTTGACCGCAACCGTCCATCCAACTGCACGTGTGCTCAGCGACATACGTGCCACTATTTCCTCTAATGTGGCTGCGTGGAATTTTCTGACTACACTAAACTGCAACTCCTGAAAGCCAGTCTTAGGCAGATACGCAGCTGACCACTTGGTCAAATGCATGTGAGAAACATATTCGGTTCTAACTACTGATGGACAAATACTCATCAGTTGAAGCAGTCTATACCATGATTTGCCACAAATTTTCTTGTTGAACAATTGTTCAACAGCTTAGCCATGGGTACGATGGCAGCTTACTTAGGCATTCTGGCAGGTCCTATCGCACAGCGCATGAGCTGTTGCGGAATCATCAGAGTCTGTATGTGCGGATCACCTATCTTTCAAGCCATAGAATAGACGGCGCGCACTCTTGTCCGCTAAGACTTGATAAAAATGCGCACGCGATAGGATGAAGGCACATAAATTGTTCTGCGATTGCCTAATAGAACGCGACATTTGATATACGGCAAACAACCTGGCTATGCCTAGCCAAAATAGTGCAATTATTGCTAGTTGGTTATCCGCCCACAGCCTGGAACATTAAGCACAAATATATATTACCGCCATCGACTTATCTTTTGTCCGAATCGCGTAATGTTCCTGTTAGGAAGTGATTAATCTTCGTCTGCATAGCAAGTTCCGGTTAAAAGCAGAAGTAACTACTCGCCAATACAACACTACCCACAAAATCATGCAGTCCATCAAAGGAAGGTACGTGCTTATATAGATAACAGTTTTGGAGAAATCCCTGAGCTTGTGTGACGCTAAATAGACGGCCACGCGTAACCATGGATGAAGACACCAATTAAATATGTTTTGTATCCTCCTGACCAACAAGTTAGAAAATGAAATGTAACATGCACAACACTTCGTTAAATCGTCAATTTTAATATCACCATATTAAGGGCAGGGACGCCGTAATTTAGGAGAGCGTTCTACGGCTAAGCTTCTTGGAGGAGAAATGAGATGTTGCGATACTCAAGCAATTTAAATAGTATTGCCATTTTCAGGGAATGAGAGCTTAGCTTAGTGTTTTGATTCATTTACTGCGCTGGACGGTTATCAGTAAAGTATGCGAAACTAAAGTCATTTATACTTAAGAATAACTACCCATATTTAGAAAATTCCTCTTGCATTTATGCAAGGAACATTCGTGCTCTACGTTAAACATTTGTTTAACAGCGTTTGAATTCATGTGAATTCTCCGGTAGACAATCATCTAACACGTGTATTGTTCAAGGGATAGACAATAAAAATGTATATCTGGATACTAATGGTTTTACTGATTTGTAAAGATACTTTGATAAAACCAACTTTATTAGCGATGAATAATTCATGGAATCGATGCGAAACCAGACGCCACACAATAAGATATTTGTGACTCTGATTGTCGAAACCGTCCAAAGAGCGAACATTTTATTGTACACGGAAAAACCATCAAAACACGCTCGTGCCATCTAACATCAGACAATATATTCACGGTAAACCTTCCAGCCTTATCGAGAAACAAATATAGACCAGCCTAAAATGTGGCCCAGTTTTAACGAGCTTTTGGTAAAATCCTGATAGATACCATACATTTCTGCCAGCTGAAAGAAAGAGACAGCTGCGGTTTTCTAAATATTACTTCCCACAAAAGCACCGATTATGTCCCTGAGAAAGAATACGCGGTTTTATTGGCTTCCTATACCCGACATCCACATTGGTCCAAAAATGTACCCACACCAAGTTATACTGGTTCTCTACGAACTCATCGATGCTAACTTACTATGGCAAGTTTGTAACAAGATGTTAAAAAGGCCCCTTATCGAAAGTTTCGTGTCACTAGAAATAACGGCAAAATCCATTTAACATAAGTAGCTCCAATGTCACACAGTAATTCCGTGATGTTGCAAAGCTTTTTCATCTAGGTTTCTTCTACCTGCATAAAGTCACCGGTCAACCAGTCGGTCTAAATCTATTTTCTGGCAGAGTTGTCCTCCAACTACCGCCGCCCCTAATCTCAGGAGAAAAGCTGGATGTAATCTAATTAGTTTTTCTAGGAATAAATGAAGTTAAGCAATCAGTTTCGATGCGTACTTGACGGCAGCTAGTAATATCCTTATGCATATAATGTAAGCGCTTTTCCGAACTTACATCAAAGGCGAAAAGATATCAAAAGCAAAAGCCGATTTTTATTCAGTATTTTCCTAAAATCTGGTGGTACGTGGCATTTCACGGGAATAATCTTAGGGTGCATACAGAAGAACGTGAAGTCTGTAAGGACTATTTTCTTGTTTTCATGAATGCAATTGACTATGAAAGAGTACGTATATAATGCGATTTTCTTCGGTTTGTATTCTATGTAATTAAAGCTGTCTGAACATCACAAACCTCACGCGCTCTGTGTGGCGGGAGTGTATGTTTTAAGCAGGCTGCTAGCAATATGGAATGCGTAACTGTGCGATATGCTTTTGCCTGATTTGTTGATTTCTCTCAACGGTCAGCATGGGCTCATCAATGGATGCAACACAACAGTACTATGGCGTAAGGAACACGGTTTTTCAAGCGGCATTTTAATTCTAATATTAGATAATAGACTGTGAAGATATATCAGGTGATGGCCATGAAATGAGAGAAACATCTTTGAAGGAAGGATTCCGTCGTTTACTATAAAAACCTGACACTATACTGAGATAAAATTGAAGCATATTACTGGTCGTTATGATTACAAATACATGTGATTGTGTGTAAAATAATGGTTTCTCTCTATAACCTAGGAGATGTTTAGGAGCCAGCTTAATAAAGTACTGCGGAAAATCATGCAGCAGATGGAATGAATTAGCTGACATCGACAACCTTTCCGTTAATAAGTTTCGCTTCTATTCGTTGTGATGGTTGATTTTTTCAGACTAAAGTGATGTTGAAGACTGTAATAGCTGATGTGTTTGGCAAAACATTTACGCTTATTCATGGTGGAATGCGCATCACAGAACACAGATATTTCGTCTGACAGGCTGCATTTAGAGATTGAATAAGGTATTGTTTAACTTAGGAGTTTAATTCGCCTGCGTGGATTTAACGGATGAAATCATTTCATTTAGCTCCAATATCGGTAAACATTATCAAACACTGTTAACCTTGTCGCCGGTATACTGTCATATTTACCCCAAAATGACACCCTACAACACCATTTCAGGATACAATATGCCTCTCTTTCACGTTAGCTTTACTTATAGGCTATTGGTACTAAACACCGCCTTCTCAAGACCAACGTTAATTTCCCTTGACAAAATAGTATTAAGGTTAACGAAGCTGGAATTTTTTCAAGCAAGATATTGCGAAGCAATCACCAATCCGTTTAATTTGCTTGCATAACTTTATATGACTCAGGCACCTTCTCCAAACGGTTCCCTGCCGCGCATATTTTGCATGTGGCGGCTTTGATTGCAGGCCGGGGTATTAGGCAAATACGCATCCCGGTACCGGAATGATAAGTGCTGATTTGTATTAACTAGGTTAGGGCTTTACAGCCACACATCGTAGCGGCCTGATTGCACTGAACACACCTAGTATGAAACGGGATCTATCATGCCTTGCGATCCTACGTCGGTGTGAACAATTCGTCATACTCACTCACACAGACTGCTTTGTTTACCGGCATAATAATTAACTGGTTGGTTTGCAAATTATGCAAGGCTTACATACATATGTGTGTACCAAAATAAAAAATTCTAGTTTGTTTACTTCGTGCTTGGCGTTAATGATTAGCATTCACTTAAGAGCAATCACTTTTCATTTAATTTCAAGGAAGGAAATACTGGAATGCCTCTACACATTTTTACATGAAATTGTCCACCAGCTCAAGTTCCGTTGATTTTGAATTATTTCATGGAAACACTCTATGATAGCCGTTTACTCAGTTCTGCTGATTGTCTGATCTGTTATTTACAGAACAAACTATCCGTATCTGTGATACGCGAAAGGCTCATGCGGATGATATTTTTATAAATTTGAGAAAATCTGGAGCAGTAGCAAAATTACCAATTACAACACCACAGAAAAGATATCGGGAAACCAAATCGAGCATTCAAATACAGTGCCATCAAATTAACAGCCTTATGTTGTCAAAGATTATGCTTTGGAATTCTTTGTCTATCGGAACTAGATATATTTAATTCGCATTTCAATCACTGATTTCTCACAAAAAGTAATCTCCAGTAGTTTATTGTAAAGGCAAAGTGTATGAAAATAGGTTACGGTTTTCTACTTAGTTTGGCAAAAATTTCAACGAATTCCAACAGTTCATCGCACTGAATATTATCGATAGATAGGGGTAAATATGTTTTACGTGATCCTGGGCACTTGGACCTAATCGTCCAGATAGCATACATCCATAAATAAGTTAGATAACCGCTTTAGTTTAGTAGGTTACGCGATATTGTTTACTAGACGGATCATGCAGGAGTTTTTTCCATAAACTTACTTTTATGAACAGCAAAACGAGTCATTCTACCATAGGTGATGCCTTTTACCAATGTGACCAATATCTAACTACAATAAAGCACTACTCCTCCTGCTTTTAACGAATTGGCGGATGCCAGACGTTCGATATTTACCTAACACTCTAGACGCGAATTTCTTAAATAGACAGTTTTAAATAGCCTATCGATATAACGTATAAAAAATCTTGAATTCATTGAACGTGACTATTATGGATCACCAACAAACATACCAAAGTCTCTACTACAGTCCTAGGGTACATCTATGGTAAATATTTTCACAATAAAAAATGTCGGCTTGCTCCTGGCAAATCTGGATTTCACGTGCGCGATTCAATGTACAATGGGTAACATAGGCTAGCAATTTAGTAACAATGTAGGTAAGACTAATCCATCTATAACTGCAGCACTTCTAATCTGAAGCTTTTTTAAATATTGGATTTAACGAAGCAAATCCACATTGTTGGGAGAGTATTTCGGTCCGATATTTTTATTAGTAAATTGTGCGAAGCTTCCGTATGATAATCTCTGAATTTGAAAAATCTTAATGATTTTTATAGTACTACATTTTTATTGTAGCTGTAAGTTTGATCACGCGTACGAAGCTGTTTGAGAGGGCGGAGATAAGGGGACGGATCGGAGAGTAGCGCTATTAATGCTTAATAAAAAATAGTTTCTCTTTTTAGGCAACTTTTCCACGTGATTGTCCCAACTCACTAAGCGTTTCGTCAAGCTGAGAATTATCGGAACATGTTTCTCGCTTGCAGTCTCGTCAGCGCCAGAATGCATAATGTCCGTTTCAATATCTGGCGGAATAAATTGCAACAGATAACAAGGGCAGCGGTTGTTTCCATACGTGATGCACGATGACTAAATAATGCCTCCTGATCTCTGTCAATTCCAGCGACAAGAAGAGACCTAGGGACATTGCAGGGTTCAATGTGTTTACATCCATGAGTAACACATTTTGGGGAACTGCAAATAATTCAGTGGAAGCTCACACAGCCAGCGTGCAGGTATGTTTTGACAAGAATACAGCAAATATCCCCTTGCCATTGAACAGGTCTCCATTCTCCCATATTTTTATTTCGGACATCCAAGGAAGTACACCTGATTGTCAGCACTGATAACTAGACGGCCAGATTTTTCGCTAATACTCCAAGTACAGCGATAGTTTTGAACACGGCCTATCTAGTGGTAATTGGTCGTAAATTAATGGATTTGCCCTCATAAACGGACCAAGGCTGCATTAGACCCTGTTAACTCCATAAAGTCTCAATGGAAGTAGTTGTTGCTGATGCGTAACAGATTATCATCTAAACACTGATGAATCATGAGCTCAAAGTTAAATCCACGGGGGCTTATGCTGTCGAAAATTGCATACCTTGGGCTTCCGGACCCTCAAGCTTCAATCAAGTGCCATCTTTTTCTTTAAGCCGTTACTGGATTATGGAAGTCGTCTTAAACCTGGTGAAAGCTACAATTTGTTAGCTTGCCGGCAGCAATAACAAATGGCACCGTTGTACACCGCGCGATATCAACGCTTGGATAAGCGAGCCAATAAGCTTACGCGCTTCCGGCTGTTTTATGGATGCAGTCGACCAGGACAACTTTAACCCCAGAGGACGAAGTAACTACCATGACTGGTATCTGAATCAGCGTTATCGGCAAGCAAATGTAGTGAGAATTTGGCTTCAGTTGCGCCTGTGGATCACAACTCGCTCCAGTACTGCAAATAGGGGCAGATAACGATGCGGGTTTAACTTGGTGCCGTCAGTTGACTAGTCAGATAGCATGTGTGTCGGTTTGAGTACGTCAGTATTAACGGAGACCTAAGGCTAAATGTAGGGCGGGATGAACTGACGTTGTTCACTTCATTGACTGGTTAGCTGTAGCACATAGCTATTGCCTGTTAACTCAAAACTGAACCAAGCGAATTCGAAGGATGCTGCAAGATGACTGTGGATTTTTGCGTAGAAACCTGCTGGATAATAAATGAAGTAGTAATGGAACGAAAGGTATAAAAAGTGCCAACTAAGACATAACTGCATGTGAATATTTGATCATAAGATTGTTTACCCTCATCCTCCCAGATAGAGGCTGCGTATATGGCACCGTTTCCAGGAACAGCCACGAAATCAGTAAATTTGGGAGGACATATTTGTGTGTTGCTTTGTAGTATACATTTAGGTTGCCGTGATACAAATAGTCGAAGGAGCAATTTACTTAACCAAATCCTTTGGTTCGAAAAGCTGACCACAGTGAAATCTGTTTTACAGTGGGCTACAAGGAGTCCGTCGGAAAGTAAAGAGATACACAACAAAAGCTCCAACCCGGAGTTTCCGGAGACTGAATTTGCAAGACCTTTATCCACTGAACAATCATATATGTGTTGATATGTAGGTGACAAAAAACCACACATCTATTCTGAGAAGCTTGTTAAAGCATACAAACCGTAGCACAACTTCAACTTTTAGTCCGTTTCGAGGAATCTAAATTGTTCGGTGGACGAAATGCAACGCCGTCTAAAAGCGCAGTCCTGTTGTCCGCCTGATATGGAACTCATCCCACATGCAGAATGTCTGAAAATAGCTTTCGGAGTGAACGACATGTTTTGCTATCCTAGAACATCTACGTTTGAAAGACAAATGAAAGAATGTAACTTGTCAGCTAAGCAAGAAATAGGCTAGTAAAATATTTTTCTGTTTTATTTTCAAGTAATTTATCACTTGATCCGGCTTCACCAACATGCTTTTGACAATTTATGTTCCATATTGGATCATCAAATATTTCTCGTCATTGTAACTAAAACATAACGACGCATGCATTTGGATGGGGAAAAGACGCTAATGAAAACGTGTGTGTAAAACCACGACCAAAATTTCAGATAGCTTTTCAAACAGCTTGGCGATGCAAAACGTAAAACTAACGTTGCAAAATAATTGCAATGACAAATTGCTTTTTTTGTGCATGGAAGAAATATGAAAGTGTAATGAATTCGAATGTCAATAATAATGCCGAATACAATGTGTATTTTGACCAGGCCCTACAGAGGAGAAATATTTAGAAATTGAATATTTGCACAATATCTTCACTCTCCATTAGCAGATAGCCTTTTCTTCTTTATTCGGTAAATCATCCCTCAGCAGACAAATATTAACTATGGAGTGCAGAGGAATTGTAAAATGGGATGGAGGATGCCATTTTCGTATCCCTCTCCATATTTGTCTTAGGCGGCCATGCGTAACTTAGAGCCATTCCACAGTGTGAGTTGAAGAAGAAATGCCGATTGAACCTTCATAATTTAATTCAATTTCGCTATTCGTTTTTCCCTTACTATTATATGCTTCCATTGTTCACATCATATAAATATAGCAGGCAGCTAGGTTAAGCTTACCGGTTCTGACTCTAATAGCTTCATCCCTATTTCTAATATTGCAGTTTCGTATTTCGGATTAAATCGTTTACGCTTAGTATACATTAAAAACCAAATGAATTATCCAGTAGATAAAAGCCTACAACTTTCCCCTCTCCTCTCTTTCTAGAAGTAAATGCAGAGCTGTTACAGAGAAAATTAATGATTACATTCGTCTTTACAATTCTTTTATAACTTCCCAAGGATAGAAATTTTAGTCGAAATCAGACGCTACATTAAATACGCACGAATTGCGCCTTACCATTTCTCTACTTAATCAAGTAACCGCGCTTAATTGTTTAATGAAGTAAATGAAGGTTATTTTCCTCCGTACACGCAGCTCACCGAAAAGACAATAATAATGTTTTGCTAATTTAAATCTGTGAGCTGGATAATAATTGCTATTCTACAGATTATTGTTAGTAAATCCATTATTATTTCATGAGTATTAATGACAATTCGGACGCTAGCAGAATATCATTTTATCCGGGTGAATATTTCCAGAGAGAGAGAATGTTTGAATGGCTTTCAGAAGCTGACGGTCAATAATATCATGTATATACACTTGCACTTCGCAATGTTCAGCAGTTCATGTAAGATGGTGCAGCAAATTGAGTATTGGGGGAACCCAAGCGTTTAAATATATCAGCTTTCTTGTTCTGCTGGCATATTCAGGTAGGGCGTTCCAGGTTAAGCAGAAGCTCATAGATAAGACATTTCGACAGAATAACTAATTCATATTTGGCAGTGTGGTGAAATTTTCCATCGGCTGTCACCGCCCAACCTGCATTCTGCGAACGTATACATCGAAGGAGTTACGGCTAAAACTCATACTTGTCCATTTGTCTAAATAAGCCTACCTCTTATATGCTCCTTTATGAACCCTTGTCTCCTTAATTGGTGGGTTCTAGGGTAGGATTGCACATAAACACCTAGCTTAATTTCGACGAATTATTTAGCAGCTCATGAGCTATAGATTGTTGTAAAACGTCAGCTGGGGTCGCAAGTGCAGCATTCAAATTTTACCACATCAACGAGTGGAATGGGCTGCGTTGACTACGCATAGTTTCTACATATTTAAGTAGTGTACTATTATCAGGGCGATGGTCAAAATCCACTATTTTATGTTCGCTTCATAAAACAGCGTTTAAGCTTATGCTTCGCCTTTATGTCGTTAGTATTCTCTATATAGATATCTGGCCCAAACATTGGTGTATGTGGTACACCGCAATTATATTAGATGGTCTTAAATCCAAGCATCAATGAAGTGGCAAATGTTTGTCACCAATAACCAACGGCTGGTGTAAGTAAAACAAAATGTTCTTGTCTAATCGTCCGAAATGTTTGAGAGGTATCGCAAAATTTACAGCCGGTTTTCAAAGCCTCGATCTAGCTGGGTTTCGATAGAGCTAGATTGGGAAAAACAAACCTTTTGTCAGAATATATACTGTTCTGCTGTAAGCAAGGTATATTCTTTAATTAAAGCAGTAACGTATAATGCGTAATGGTTTAGGGTCCTTCGGAAAAAATATAGTATATTTAATAGACGGTGGTATGCTAGATTCCTGTACAAAATTTCATGTGAGTAAGGGGTTATCATCCCATGTTTCCGCGAGTCGAGCACGTACCTTTCGTCAAAATACTGTTCAAATAATCGGAACACATCCTGAAATCATCATCCCCTATGGTTGCAATTGTCTCCTCGTGTACGCCATCAGCACCAAATGCTCTGTACCTTCGTGTACGCAAGAACTACTTATTATAGTTTCGGAAGACAACGATATACTTGTGCGTTTCGGTTTAGTTGGCTGCTGATGGTGGTAAATGGCTAGAGCGTAGTGCTGCTGCAAGATTTTCGCCTTTTTCCTCGTTATCCGTGTAGGTCGGACCACTGCATGAAGAGGAGGATTTTACCGTTTTACCTTACCTAGGACCAAGGTTAATTTTCCAGAATAGCGAGCATTTGTTCCTGATTCTTCAGCAACCAGAGTACAAACCTGCTGATTGGATGTTGCCGTGCGCTGGCTGGTTATTCTTCTGCTGGAAATGTATATTTGTTAACTTGCGAATAAGACTTATTCATAATACTAATAAGCGGCAGGGAATAACCACTCTATTTAGATGGCAAAATTTGATTGTGATTCCTCCTAACAGATGTATTCAGAGAGTAATAATACATTTTCGCTACGGCACAAGAGTATTTGATGATCGACAGATCGATGAAATGCATTTCGTCGTTAAAGATCCGGTTAGGTCGGTTGTGCGCAATAACTTGCATGTTGGACAGTGCGATTTCATTTTCAATTATTTAGAGACATTACCATATCTAGGTCGAGAAAAACAGCTAAAATATATTTGCTCCGCAATGTGCAATTTTTACTAACTAGAACTTGATTGTAAATGCAAATATAATCAAGCTACCTGACTTTCCAAAAATCTTGAAAAGGTATTTCTGAAGGAAATGACCTTTGACAACCGATGAGCGGTTGATACCAAATGCTCTTTTGGTGATGTGATAAATTTCGATATGAACTGGACTTGCTTCCACCTGTCCATGCCGTATGTACTCAGTCTGTAGTTTTATCGATTTATATTGGTTTGCACGGTTCAAACAAATAAATAAAGAACTTGTTTTTTCCTTGATGATTTGAGAGACCGTTGATTAGTACGGAACAGAACAAATAATATCATAAAATGTAACTGGGTTGTACTCCTATATTTTCAGAAATAACTATAGACGTACTTACAAATAAGGTAACAAAAAGTAATCAGAATCTTACAGTTATGTTCCCTGTCAATTAATTAAGATTCTTCACAATATAATGACAGATGTTTGCACCAATAAAATTAAACGATATGAGGGGTGTGTTTTTCTGAATTTACATGCGTGTTTCGAAAATTTATTCAGGCACAACTGGTACCGATTCCGAAAGCATTATGTCTTAACTGCGATGTTCCGCATACATTGATTACGTTTTTGACGGTTAATTGCTTAAATATTGCTAGCACACAACTGCAAATTTTAAATAATAATCTAATAGCACATGAAAGATTGTTATAAATAAGTAAGTGGTGGGTTACAAAGAAACGTTCTCTGTTTCTCGTGATAACTTTTGGAATCATGACATTCATTATTTGTTACGGATTGAATGTTTGCTGCTTTAACATACGTAAGCACAGTTATTAAGATAGCAAATTCAACGGTTTATGATTCTGTAAAGAAAACATGGATATTAGCTTTATTTTATGAAGCCAAACTGATTAACTCCAAGGTTATCACATAACTCTTTGGTTTTTAATTTTGAGGACTATGTACATCATGGTTTCGTGACACTTTTCTGATCCCTTTCAAAATGATGCTGGTCAGATTTCCGCAGATTAATCTGGGCAACTGATTAGTTATTCACACACATCAATACCTAAGTTTTGTAAAGCGATATGCGAGATTCCGTGAGGGCAAAATTATGGCAGATGTAACCGGTGATATCCATGGCTTTCAGATTTCGAAATTCACCATTTATTTAGCAAAGTTTAAAGTGACTGAATATTGTACACCTCAGACACGAACTTCCCTAATTGTGAGATATATACGGCTTGTTGTAATGAACTGTCTGACGGTACTTTGCATTATTACAATATTGCAGTATTACATTTGTCCACTCTACAAGACATCTGCCACAGTTGGCACCAGGAGTGCAGGGTAGATAGGACATCCTGAATGACACCTACTGCTTCCCAAGTATTTGCACGTGCTTGTGGACAGCTAACTTCAGTTTGATTAATGATGAGCAAATTAATACCATTTCATATCCTCTGGAATATATCGAAATACAACAAAAAAATTAGATTACCAAGACACTTTCTTGAACCACTTTGCTGGTGATAACTTTCGGTTTAGCGAAATGGTCGCCGATGCTCACCACCTGGTTTCTACCAATTGCATAGGAATACCATCAAGAAAACTTCGGTTCACCAATGCCTATAGCCTTCAGCTTTTGCAGCAATCTTCTATCATGCATTCTATCAAAGTTTTGCATCTCCATGAACAGGAATATAACACTGTTTCCATTGTATATGCCAGTCGCTGGGAGGTTTAAGAATTATGTTTAGCATGTTGCGCGGGATCGACCTGGCATGAAGCCGCGTTGCAAAGTTCTAATGCTATTAGCCACGTTTAAGAATATAACTGGTTCGTTTTGCTGGAACTTTCTAATTATTGTAGCTAGAAGGATGTGTGAATGATGGCACGAATGTTTATATCCCCGCGAAAGGCGCCATTTTCATGCCGCGGGATAATGTCAGAAGATTTTACTGAATAGGGTACATTTCGCTTTTATAGTAGAAAGGAGAATGATCTCAAGAACAATAGAACGTAGACACCACAACTGCGTAATATTAAACAATCGGGTTTACCATATGCACCTGCGCACGTTGAGGAGCAAAAGGGAGCGACGTGAACAGTGGTTTTTTATATTGTTTTCCACTGTGTACAAAATTTCATTGGTGAGTGGCATGATAATTACTGATGTGTCTAATAATTCTTTTACCATTGATTCTGCAAAATAAATACTGAAATCTTCGCAGGTATCACTTAGCGTGTCCTAGTAGGTTCCATCAGATACGGTGATAAAAATGAAATTGCTGCTGCAGCGCGAACAGGGGCGCTGAATAGTTAGTCCCACTCTATGTTTTGTTAGGGTCATTGAGAGATTTCTACTTATTTAGAGACAAAGTTTATCATTTTGATTCCTCAGTTCATTGACAAGCTTGAATTGCTGTAATAAAAGGTGCAACCTCAGTAGATAACCAGAATTTCTGCAGATGCTTATGAAGCTTTCGTGCTGCCTTCAACGCCTTGTGATCAGATTTATGTTTTGTTTCGTAAGCACATCTTAATGGTACTGCTTTGTTGATGCAGAAACCGATTGTACAAAGAGACATATTGAGGATATAAAGTGGGGAAAAATTATTTCAGTTCGTCTAATAAACTAGGTCCCTGAAAGTGTTTTAGTTGGGGAATTGAACAGACGGTAATGCATTGTGTTCTGTACATCTGCCACGGAAATCTAACACGCAAATTAATCACGCGATGACCGTTCACCGAAAATTTATCAAGGATGTAGGTTGTAGGTAGCGCAATGAAAATATAAGACTTAGAGTACTTTAAGCTTTGGTAGGTTGGCAGAATTTTTGCTGCCGCCATTCATTTGGTTACAGGATAAAACATGTTAGCATTTCAAAGGAGCGGTTTCCCTTGGCCATAACATTGAAAACATATTAACTTCTACAATAATCATATGTATAAATGGTAGGCGGGGGTGAATTTGAATGCAGATCACAGACTTTCTAGTTCTTCTTAGTTGCGTCTTGGTGCGATGTTTATTCATTTCATTTGCAGGTGCTGCTTAGTAACAGATAACATAAGCCATGGTGAATCCTGGAGAGCATTTCGAATTCGGTTTCCGAACTTTGCTGCTATGAGCAAATTTTTCAGGTAACTTACCCAGCAATCACCTTGATGACCAGACCGACTTCTCATGGAAATGTTATATCCGAAAATAGGTATCTGATTGTCAGACCCATCATCAAGGCACTAAGTTTCAGTCAAAAAGATTCTGACAGGATTACTCACCAACAAATGTAAATAAAATGCTAATTATCAAACATATTAAGATGGATGTGAGAAATAAGAAGTATTTTTAGGCTGTGTTAAAATCCCTGGTGTTTCAGGCTGTGTGTCTGGACACATGCTAGCAATTGTTGAAAACGTGCGTGCATTGTCAACGGTGGAAAATGCTTTGGAGGTGACCACAGCGTAGGTGTTGCGACTGTGCATGGCTTTGTAGAAAACGGTTGGAGGAAAATAATCTAGGATTGTTGTAATATCTTGTGGAAGCTGGCGAGTTACGTAGAACCCTCTACATCAGGTCACCGATAGGCTATTGATTACGTAAGGAATTGATAAGATTCAATGAATAGCTTTCTGATTCATCATTGTGTAAAGTTCGCTTACTTTCGCTCGATATACAAGGCTTCAGTTGATGCACACTAGTGTCAAAACATACACCACCATCAGCATATTACATACTTCGTTGGTGGAATGGGAAAGTAGTGGTGTGCAATTATACCATACGTAAGGTGCGAATAAGGTGTCCCGTCTTCCATACTTTTATGACTAACAGATATAGATCTATCCAAAATTATGATGAAACAGAGTGGCACAATGACGCTTGCCATAAATCTAGGTCCATCTGTCTTTTACTATCGACCAAGTTGGCTGGATCCGTCGATATGATCGATGAGCTTGAAACTGGCCACATCAGAATTTAGGTGAATTATTACAGCTCGTGGCTTGAGGTAGCGGCTTTGCATGTACATTTGCTTTAACAGTAATAAGTTGTTATTTGATGATTCACCTCGTGGTCAGTTCCATTGCATGGAACAGCAGTAGAAAACCCTATATCAATGTCAGAATGTATTATTTAGGCTAAAGCACCACCCGTATCACGCTTTTTGGATTGTATCTGTTTTGGGCTTGGTCAGGTTATCATGCTTAGCCGTGAATCTGAGGCCAGGTTGAGGCTCTCCAGTTACAAATCGTGCATCAGACGTTGTTCTTAACTCAGAAGCCCAAGAATTATGTGTTCTACCGGACACAGCATTTAACGCATAGAGCGGTCCGCATATATTGGATTAATTGTTTTATTTCATAAATCCACTTGCTATTAACCATTTTGCTATATTTCACTTAGCGCAGTGGTCGTTCAAATGTATGAGGGTTATTAATTGGAGCAAAATGCACTGGATGCGGGTCGCCATATGGTTGTTTGGTAATTTGGTTTACCCCCGGATTTCGCCTGTCCTAGAAAATGTTCTCAAGTTTGACCTTTGTATTGTGCACAACGTGATGGGGCATTTTAATTATTTATTTAGCAATAAGTTTATTTTGAAACTGGAAATGTATGGGACACGCTTCACGCATTACATATTTTTGTAGTCTAATGCAGCTGGACCAAGAATTTTGCATACCGCATGCAGTGAGAAGCACTTTCGGAACAGTTTTTAATGATAAATCGTCTGGCACATTGAAAATCCTAGCATTACGCGAACAGCGTACTCGAATGTGTATTATGTTTTAAATGGAGTCTATTGGAAACTGCACTTCGTGAAGTTCATTTCAGCAATATTTGGGGGCGATTCAAATTTGGTAACAGAACTATGAAATGTTTGTAATATCGATGTGCACATATCCTTTGATATAATTTCAGCGTATGCAGTTTCACATATGTGTGAAAAGTTTCAGTAGTCTATCTCAATTCAGCATGTAGTGAAAGGGGAATTCCCACAGTACCTACACTGCTTTGGGTATTTTCTTTACCACTACTTCCAGCCCTCGTGCGGAATACTTAAGTTCTTTGTCATAGCCTTTGAACAAATATGTTAACATGCTGGCTTACAATACATTTTCCTTCTCGAGCTTGTCCCAAATGTAGACATGATAATATAACAGAATTAAGATACACTGAATCAAAAACGGAGGAGTTAAGAAAAGGAGTGCTAGTTTCTGAGCTTTTATTTGAAAATACATTTATATTAGTATGCTGGTAAATATGGTAACTCGAAAACTGGGCGAGTTGGTCACTGTGGTGCGCCAGAACAATAGTGAACTACTTGAATCTCCTCCTCCGAGTTGCGCACGTCGTTACTTTGGAAATGCGAGCATTCTACCAATACCAATGCTGTGGTTTTTGTCTCACCACTTTAATGACCCACCGGTTATTATCCGGGACAGCACAGGGGAGCCAGATTCCCCACAGAACAAATCCCAAGCGAATGCTGGTAAATCCAGAGTAACCTCGGAACGAAGCACAGAATATAGATCTGATCAGAATGTCTATGGTGGAGCACTAGTGGTGTGTAGTCAATAAGTTTGATTTTAGTTGGCTGCCTCATTGACTGCGACACAATCGAAAGATTAGCGGTAGACCCATTGTACTGCCGTCTTTATCTGTCTTGCGTATTTATCCGTAGAAGTAAACGTGAAGCTTTATGAGAGAACTTACGTTGGGCTTCCAAAAGAGCCCACAATTTGTGGTGTAGGATGCAAAGCGGCAGAAATTCCTTGTGCATACCTCCACCGTGAAAGAGGAACAAGTATAATCGCGGCAAAGAGTCGTGTTTGATGTGCGGAAGTGCGTTGTTCATCTGAGAATAACGACCAGTTGCGATTCTTTAACTGCAGTAGTCAATCTCTTTGGTTGGAAACGAATTGCTTGTGATCAAGTAGCTGCCCAGTAACTTCAACGCCAGCTGTTTTGTTTGAAACATGATATGCAAAATTGTCAGGACCCTGCGAAACTTGTAGCCATGAAATTGCTTGACTTGTGGATTCTCCAGCAAAGAGGGTTTAACGACTTTCCCACCGTTATTCAAGGTTATGAGCATGGACTTCCTTGTAGCTAGATGTAGACATCTGAGGCACCCGTCTGGCGACAACATTACCTTTAGATCAATCCCTATATTAACAGTTTGATTCATTTTCGTCCCGCGGTCCCCCGATTATGAAAAATTCAAAAATCTGGTGATCTCACTGCATTCGGTTTGCAGGCTCAAGGACAGAGAAATCATCATACACATAACCTCTATCGATTCGAGCACTTGCTTGCTTAGCCGTGACTTGCTAGTTTGTTGAGGTTGGATCTTCTATGAAACGTGTTAAATTAGTCGGCATAGCCCGAACCCTGATTCATTCACAAATAAAAGTAAACTGCTTCAACTCATCCGGCTGGTTTCTCCTTAAGGAATTCTGCTTGGAAGCCGGAACTTTAGTGCATTGGAGTGTCATCGCATCCTAGTTTCGTTCTGTCTTCCTTTATGTGGTAGGCGCAAAACGTTTGGCTCTGGTGATGTTGATACAAGTTGAGCATAATATTGATCAGTGTTATGGCTGTAGTGGGTAAAGCTGTCGAATTCGCACTTTGAATGTATCGTGCAGCAACGTTCGCGTAAGTGGATAAATCTTAAGTGAGCTCCGGATATATTGGTCATTCGGAATGCTGTGTGTTACTAATTGTGCATTGGTCGAGTAATTGAATAACAGGATTTTGGAGATGAGAGGAAGCCTGACATTATTCGGGAGATAGCATCGACGATCTAGTTCATGGAGTTCAAAGTCTCCAGGATTGCGTGGATTTGTTATTTCTGTTTGTTTTACCTGAATATAATGGGTTAGAGGACAAGTTGGGTGCAAACTTGCTTTTATCCCTTCAAGCGAAACAATTTTTCCCTTTAATCCATGTCACATTTCGTAGAATAGAGTAAGAAAAAGCTGTGAAAACGGCAGCACATAGTTCAAAAACAGTAAGTTTTTATACGTATTGCGGAACTAAGGTTGGTCCTGAATAATTTTAGTTTCTTCATTTCGGTTCCATAGAGTGAGAAACATCAGATGGCATGCACTACTACAGTGGCTATATGTTCGTTCAACATTCATTAGTGGCAAAATTTTGGCTAAAAATATTTCTTCCTTTTCTTTGTAATTTGTGTTGACCTTGTTAGCAGAATGGCCATTGCCTGGGTTTCCTGCTTACAGATCGCGGCATCGGTTAGGCTTCTGTCGCCGATCCTTAGACTAGGTCACCTGATTATCTCATCTGCTCTGTGGGTTGTCTCCGTGGGTAGTTTGATCGCAAGTAAGTCAGCCAGTTTAGTACGATATAGTGCATGGCCGCTTGAGTGACCGAACCGACTTAAATGAAAAAGCAACGAAATTTGACTGGCTCTTCACAGAGAACGAAATTTACCCTGTTGCTGTCGCACCCACGGTTATGCGACGAGAAGAGTGACGAGACCGGAACTCGTCTATCAAAATAGGCCAATCTTTATGGTGGTTAACTGAAATGGCGCAATATTGTGCAAAAGAGAGAAGCCGTATAGTTAAACGTGAGTTAGCTGAAACAATTTTTGGTTCAAGGAAGATCCAAGGCTTATTAAGACAATACAATAACGGCAGGACAATCCCGTAGGCCGGGTCCGGCGCAGTAATTTCTGTGCTGTTTTGCTATTTGAGTTCTCTATTTGCGGTTCCGGAGGCCGCAATTCTAATTTACTGATAACATCTAAACTGGAAATCACCGCTTTCCTACTGCTTAAAAGCAAATTTGTCGCTTTCAGTTAGCACTTTAAGGCATACGGGACAAATGCTTCAGACATAAATTGCGCGCGTATTTTATTTTCATATAAACTGATGGGAAAATAATTTGAGACATGCCTAAAAGGTTAGAGGACATGGCAAATAGTCAGTTATATTGCCTGTGCTTCAAACCCTCGATCGCTCGAAATGTGCTTGCGTTTCGTCTTGAGGTGCTATTGATTTTAAAAGAGTTTTTGAATACAAACATTACATTTGATCTATTTTTGTTGGGATGTACGAATTTGTTTGTGTGGATGGTAAAATTTGGTGTAACTTTTCAAAATGTATGTAGATGGATTTACATTACATCTTAATCTTTAAGGGATACATTTGTCCAACTGTGCTGCAAATGTGTATTGATATAGGACAATGTTGAGCTTACATTCATAATTGTTTTGCTCCTTCCACTTGTGATAGGCATAAAACGCCACATTTGCACATTTTTATTTTGAAATTATTCTAAACTGGATTGCAGGTAACATCGGGATGAGACAAACTTGATCCTTTAATGTAGAAGATGAAGCAGTTTTTATGGTGATGCTGTCCAGTTTGGAACAAACGTAATTCGTTAACTACTGCTGAATTATTATACTGCAGGAAGTGACAATTCATTCTCAGTCATTTCTCTGTAATCTGCTGTTCCCGGTCCTTCTGCTTGCCATCCAAAGCAGATGAGGTAAGCTGTTAAAATGTCAAACAAAGCTAACTGCAGTTCACCTACTTTTAGGGTTTCCGCACCCGAAAAAAGTCAACCTTAACATTCATATGGCGGTAGCCTTATGAACATTTTCGCTTTAGATAGTAAAATAAATCACAAGCTTATGGACCAGTTAACTTCTTGCAAACCTTAGATTCATAAATTTCAAATGTTGCGTCAACGTCCTTGAAAACTTTTAAAGCGACTTACCAATTTGACGCGCTTTTAATGAAATACTGATTTCAGTTATTATCCGGTATATTCAAGAGAAAGGAAACTCTTTCTTCATTGTACCTGCAGATATGAAGGCGTTTATTGCTATGAATCTGGTCATGAGTTAC
>OX104069.1:65962945-66096768 GCA_944474145.2 Dicrocoelium dendriticum | reverse complement strand
TTATTCGAACAGAATCGATCGATCGACCGAATCGAACGCACTCCTGAAATCGAGGAACACAGCTATTGTCGGTCTGCGGTATGCGTGGCGCTGCTTTAGCACCTGCCGCAAAGTAAATATATCATCTATACAGCCACGTGCTGGACGAAAACCGACCTACTCTTCCCTAACCCGAGATTCCCATTCTGGAGTGAGGCGCCGAGCGACAATCGATGCCAGTAATTTTGTCACAACTGGCGTTAGGCTAATACCCCTGTGGTTCGCACTGTCCGCGCGACTGCCCTTCTTGTATATTACCACTATAATCGATCTGCTACAATTAGCCGGCACACTCTCTTCGTTCCAGATACCTTCTAACAGGGAGGTCAGTGCCCTGCAGAGTACCTCACCTCCATCCTTAAATAGTGCAGGTGGGAGGGAATCCGGGCCAGCGGCACGAAAACGATTGAGGGCTGTGATCGCGTTTCGGACCTGGGCCTTCGACGGAGGCTCTAAACTAACCGTCCATGGCTCGTCCTGCATCACCTTAGTAGGAAGAGGTCCGGAAGCAGGGGATCAGCTGAACTAATCTCCAAAGTGTTCCGCCCAACGAGCCGTACCGCGCTCCTTACTGTGTATCAGCGCACCCGCGCTGTCTCTGATTGTCTCACTGACGCCTGCTTTCCTCGGACCAGTGGTGCGGCGTAGCTGGAAGAGCTTCCGGTAATTGCCTGCTGCTCCTTCCTCCCATTTCTTGAGCCCGACTGGCCCATCAGGCTTCCTTTTCAGCACGTAGGCTCCGCTTTAGTTCACGCATAATTGCCCGTTTGGTCACGTTGTGGTCAGAACCAGCCGGGAGGTATCTTCAAGCTTCCAACTGGTTCACGGACCTCTCGGATATCCAGTGACTGGTGCGGTGACGACTGATAGTGCCACAAACAGATGCTCCTGCGTCGTGCATAGCGGCCAAGATCCTATTCCGCTGAAGTTCAGTGTCATTAGGACAAGACAACGAGAGTTCGCTATGCAGTGCTTCTTGATAGGCTTGCCTGACCGAGGGCTGGGACAATTTCTCTTTTGCCAATCGGGGGAGACGCTTTGTGCGCCTTCCGGTAAAGTTCATGGAGAAACGACAGCGCACCAAGGCATGATCAGAGTGGACACTCCAGTACGAGCGGCAATCCAGAATGGAACCGCGCCACCTGTAACTTATGGCTATGTGGTCAAATTGGGTTCATCGCTGGCCAGCTACAGATGGATACCAAGTGGCACTTCAGCGCCCACTGTGTCTAATAGCAGTGCTAGTAAGAAACAACTGGGGTTCCGCACACAGTTGCAGCAGATGCTCACCGTTGTCAGTCTGTTCGGAGTTAAGCCCATAATTACCACCTAGCTGAGCTTCTGAAGAGCTCAGACGCACTACTTGTGCGTTCATATCCCTGCAAGTACTATAATATCTGAACTAGTAGCACTGGTAAGTAGCGCGTTCAATTCGTGATAGAAAGTGTCCTTGACTGCATTAGAACTGCAGTCGGTGGGAGCATAAACGGAAATCAAAAACAAACAGCGTTTTGTTTTACTTCGCGAATTCACCTTAGCTGATGTCGTCAAACGGGCTGCACATAAACGGCTTTTCACCGGAATCCAATCAAGCAACCATGACTCAGCCTTGGAGCTGAGAATGATTCCTACACCAGCTTGACCCGTGAGTGCCGCATCGGCGTCTCCGGATGCGTGCAACCAATAAAGAGAGGATAAGCCGGGTGCAGTCAATTCGATAACCCTGTTAGGGTCATTAATCCTAGTTTCGGACACACAACACACATCAACACCCAGTGTGTCCAAGGTGCGTGCGAGTGTAGCCTGCTGACCTGTTTGTCTTAGAGTGCGGACATTGAATGTCGCCATGGAAACGGGATAGCGTGGCCTTTTAAGGGACTTTTGCCGATAGGCGCCCGATAGGTGCTGTGGGATGGTGGCTGCAGATGGTACTACTCCAGTAGCACTTCGATTGCTGTCAATTTGGCTGGAAATTATAGAAGGAAGGTTAGTAATGGGGTCCGGGTTGGGAGTAAGAGAAAAAGGTGTAAAAGAAAGAAGGGAGGCGCCAGCAGTAGCATGGTTTCGCTTATTCGCCCTGCTGTATGCAGCAGATAAGGCGACCCTTGATAATCTGCGCGACGGCCGATGCAGGATGAAGTTTATGTTTGAAGAAAATGTCATGGTTGTATGTGGGCTTGGATACTGCCAGGGCGCCCAGACCTAGACAGGAGGACGATTAGGGTCCTCACCCAAAGACTTTGGCTCATAAGCCTGTCCGCATTGTCGCGGGTTGGCAGTGATTTAGTTTTACAGAAATGGACGCCATTTCATTTCGAACCCCTAACTTGGAGGACCAAGAGACTGAGTTTGTCTGACCTCTCACCATTGACCAACTTGGTAGGAGTAGCTCTCAAGCTGCTCGGATGCATCACCCAGTATAGCTCAATGGGACAATGAGGTACGCAAACCGTCGCACCACGTTAAGGTCCAGTCTCGCTGCGACTGATGGATCGCTTCCTAATGGCTTACAGTTCGATGCCCGCTGAGGTTACCAGCAATATCTCAGTGGAATTGATGTTTCGCAACAAGCTTGGGACGAGGCTTCACATATTGTTTCATCACCCGCGCGCTGGATTACAGCAGTGGCATAGGAAACCTGGGCCGCTAGTGGAATCGGAGATGGAAGTTTTTTGGACGGAACATAAAACCTATTTACCCAGTTTCTACATGAACAACCTTGTTCCCGGCAATCAGGATCGATTCGACAGGGACCAACGTGGCTTCCAGCTACGACGGGCGAATCGTATGTCGACACACGGATAACGTATGCACAAGGGACACAGACACGCCAGTAGAAACCAAAAGACTCTCATTCTGGCACAGAAACGATAGCAGTGGTAGATGAATGTACACCTACGAATGAAATGCTACTACAGCGGTCCAGCCATAGGCGCGAACGGATAGGCTTTCCACCGGCAGGAGGACGCTGGCCACAACGGCGGGTGATGTCACGAGCTTACTAACGATCGCGGACTACGCGCGCTTACTCAGTGTGCTCCCTAAACGCACGTGGTTGGCGGCATCCGGTTTCGGATTTGCCTGTCACTGTGGCAAGCCACAGGACGCCTGCACCTACAGAGGGACCATGGATTGCTTGCGCTTCACCACCTACAGCTCCAACCACACACCCCATATCCAGTGTAAACCCGAAGGAATAAGACCGGGAGGCATTTGGATGTGGGCCACGTTTTATCAACGGAGCCGGCCCCCACTCCTTCACAGGCAAACACAAGCACACTGTATTTAGGAATCAAGCGCACACAAGGCGGTGGCTGGACCGTAGTCCGCTCCACACTGACTGCACGGAATCACTCTTTAATCCTAACACGGCCACAGTGACCGTGCACCCCGTCCCTTCCAGCAACGACCAACTGTCTCCTGGAGCCAGTATGGACGAGGTATTGGGTAAAAGACAGGTAGGCACCCTGTCAACATGCACATCAAGCGCAGCCACACCGGGTATATCAAAAAACAGCCGAACACTTGAGAGAGAGAGAGAAAGAAAAAAGAGAAAAACTGGATTAATGCATAAGGAGACGGTGACATAAACCTTAATTGAATGCGCATATGTAATAAGTTGTTTACAAACAAATCCTAGATAAGTGCACGAGGTCAGAAAGTACAGTTCATGGTATGCCACGAACACAAAAATGTTATGGAAATGGAATACAATTTTCTTAGGCGATGTGTGCAATTTAATAAATAAATAAATAAATAGTATATTCTCGAATTTCCGAGACACACCTGACCAGGCATGATCAACGTTTACAAGCAATTTATGTTTCGCGACAAACCCGTTGCTATGTATGTAATCGGCAGTAAGCCGAAAGTTGTCCAAGCTTTGGAAATTGTAAAATTAATCTTGAAATATAGATTCGTCAATACATGACGACAAGTTGGGTTCTAGTGGGCGTAGGGTAAACAGGCTGGGCATTCCGTTTGTAGAGAAAACTTGTCAGGAAAATATTACATTAGGATTCTGGTCGGCTTGCCAGTATGTAGTTGTGGGCAGTGACTTTATTCAGTGGCGAGTCACATCCGCCACGTCGCAGTGTTGTTAAGGGGACATTTGTGGCTTTTTATAGGGAGAACGCTTGCCAGGCGAAAATCCACCACGTCCTGAAACACTATCAGAAATCCGTTTGTACACTAATGTAAAACCGGCAGTGCAGCTCGTCGACTGATTTAACCCTCGGTTAACCGCCGTCAATTGCCTTCTAATTTCCTCTGTTAGCTGAACAAGTTATTTTTGCTCGGGGCGGCCATAATGGCTGAGGCCTATGGAGAGCTAGACCTTCGTCATCTTCGGGCCCAGGTGAGCAAAACTTCCGATTCTTGCTTCTAGAATTTACAGGATTATGTATACTTCGCAGGAGTATGAAGGCATCATGTCCAGCTACCATTACTGGATGACGGTCATGGTAGTGAGTGCATTTTTATCCACTTGTTGTACAGCCGTGTTCTATGTAGGTCCTTGGGGGTTTCTATGTCCTGTCCCAGGCACAAGCTCTTTCACGTTCCGATCCCAGATCCCCAAGAAGTTCCAGACCTCGGAGAAAGGGAAGGTGAGAGACAAACAGGGCCGCAAAGAACAGACGTGGGAACAAGCATCATTTATGTTCTATGGTCTAACATTTAGAGGAAACATATGATGTACAATGTGCAAAAATGATTATTATTCATCGGAAGCAAAGCCCTATAGATTGGTTGCTACCGTATACCTTGGATGCAGAGCGTTGCGCAGTTAAGCAAAGAAAACACAAGAGCAGTTTGCTATGATGCAACTGTTGCGTGGGAATATTCGCTGGGGAGCGCAGAATATGCTGACCCAGGGAAAGCCAGTGAGTCTTTTGGACTCATACATGGGTAAGTTTCGCAAAAATAGCAGCGAATAATTGAGGAATGAACACCTGTAAATGAGAAGCTAAGGGGGCGTCTCTGTACTGACAAGGTGAGTGAGTGCCGAATTAAAAAGCTAAGAAGGGCTAATTGACGGAAGGACCGCGAATAGCCAGAATACATGCGTACATTAAGGTTGCTGAGGATATCAGAACCTGAGGCCTAACCGCAGCAGCCAGAGTGCTAGGGTGATAGTGCCAAGCTGGATAAAGCCATGGACTGCTAGCCCGAGATTTGGAGTATTGCAGGTAAAAAATATGCCTAAGACAATACAGCAAGTAATGGGTAGATAAAGGTCTAGAAATGTGAGGCAGAAGAGCGGCTTACGCTGAATACCTGGATATGTTTGCACGACAGAAGAAAGCTAAGAGAGGTTTCGTGATAGAATGACAGCGGACAAGTAAAGCGCAAGCATACAAAGAGGTTGTTAGATAGTTGGAGCATAATAGACTACGACGCATCGACGTGCAGCAAATCAGATCATGCGGTGGTGCTAATGGAGTAAATTAAGGAGGCCTGAGCCGGGAGAAGCCAGTGAGAGAGCTGTACTACGGCCAATTAGGTGTCGCGGATGAGCAATAGCATTTAGGTGTGGTCTTATAATTGCTAGTGGACACCTGATTAGGGCAACAGACAGCAAGTGTTTGTGATGCACGCAGTCCCAGGGATTAAAGCTTGGAGGGATAAAGTGTGGACCTTGGCAGCTCAGTAAATACGCAAAGATGATAGTAGCTTATGAAGAAGGACTACTGCTAAGCACGGGAGCCGGAGGTAAGACGAGGAACAGTTAAGGTCGCTGTACGTGTGAGTATCAGTGATCAGCAATGGAATTTGCATGAAGCCTTTTAGTTGCTAGTGTATGCCCAAAATTACTCATAATAAATCAGCAAAAAGCGGAGGCATGTGACGCAGACAGTCACAAAGTATGCTCGAGATAGAACAGAGCAGCTCTTAGCAAGCTCCAGAAATGCGTGGATTACTAGTTGCTGCTTAGCAGAAGTGCTTAGGTTTAAGAGGATCGACAGAACATGGCGCTGCGAGAAAATTTCGGTGGCCTGATGTAGCCAGTCCATTAGGCTAGTTGGTTACAAGTGCAATGCTACAGTGTCACAGAACATATCAACAAGCCAGCAAAGGTAAGTGACGCAGGCAATCTGGGAGATTACAGGATGGAGAAACGAGGAATGTCTCCTAGTAGCTCCGGATAAGCTCAAAGATGTGTGGAGCCTACAATGAATCTCTGCAGTAAACGTAATGAAGATAAGAAGAACGAAGGGTAATTGTGTTAAGGGAGAGAACCGGCGGACAGCACCTGATTTCCATTGAAACTTCCAGTTATTTATTAGATACAGTGACAGAAGTCAACACACCAGTGAAGGTATGTGATGCTAACAATTCAAGAGAGTAAGTGGGAGAGATACAGCGTGGCTACTAGCGTAGATATGTATGCTAATTACTATGACTGGCTGCAGCTAAAAAGTGGTGACATAAGTAATACGAAGAACTGATAATGATACAAGGTGAGATAGAAGTACCCGCAACTAGCAATGGCATTAGGGTGTAGGCTTCTAGTGGCTAGTGGATACCTAAAGTGCCCCAGAATAAGTCAACGGTCAGCAAATGAATGCGACGCAGACAGTCACAAAGAATGAATGTTGGGGATGCAAGAGGGTAACACTTGGCAGGCTCCGGATATGTGCAGAGATGCATAGAGCCTACGACCACTAGTTGCTACTAAGTAGAAGTGCTGAGGTGAAGAGGATCGACAGAAACTGGCACTACGAGAAACATTCGGTGGCCAGAAGTAGCCATTCCATTAGACACCTTGGTCACAAGTGGATTCCTACAGTGTCACAGAACACATCAACAAGCCAGCGAAGGTAAGTGATACAGACATTCTGAGAGATTACAGGATGAAGAAACGAAGAGTGTATTCTAGTAGCTCCGGATAAGCGCAAAGATATATGGAGCCTACAATGAATCACTGCAGTAAAAGTAATGAAGATAAGAACGAAGGATAATTGTGCTAAGAGAGAGAACCAGTGGGCAGCAACGGAATTCCATTGAGCCTTTTAGTTTTTTATTAAATACTTACAGTGACAGAAGAAGTCAACAAACCAGTGATGGGATGTTATGCTAACAATTCAAGAGAGTAAGTTGGATAGATGCAGAGTGGCTCCTAGTCTAGATATGTATGCTACCTGCAATGACTAGCTGCGGCTGGAAAGTGGTGACGTAGGTAACGCGAAGAACTGATAATGATACAAGGTGAGATAGAGAGTATCCACAACTAGCAATGGCATTGGGGTGAAGCCTTCTAGTGGCTAGTGGATACCTTTAGTGTCCCGGGATAAGTCAATGGACTGCAAATGAATGTGAGCAGACAGACAAGAAGAATGAAGGCTGGGGATGAAAGAGGGTGGCACTTAGCAAGCTCCGGATATGCAGAGAGATACGTAGAGCCCTCAACCACTAGTTGCTGCTAAGTAGAATTGCTGAGGTAAAGAGGATCGACAGAAAATGGCGCTACGAGAAACTTTCAGTGGCCTGATGTAGCCATTCCATTAGACACTTGGGTCACTAGTGGATTCCTACAGTGTCACAGAACACAGCAACAGGCCAGCGAGGGTAAGTGATACATACCATCTGCGAGCTTACAGGATGTGGAAACAAGGAATGTCTCCTAGTAGCTCCAGATAAGCTCAAAGATGTATGGAACCTACAATGAGTCTCTGCAGTAAACGTAATGAAGATAAGAACGAAGGATAATTGTGCTAATGGAGAGAACCAGTGGACAGCAACGGAATTCTATTAAGCGTTCTAGCTTTTCCATTGGATACTTACAGTGACAGAAGAAGTCAACAAACCAGTGAAGGTGTGTGATGCTAACAATTCAAGAGAGTAAGTTGGAGAGATACGGAGTGGCTCCTATCGCAAAGATGTATACTAACTACAATGACTAGCTGCAGCTGGAAAGTGGTGACGTAGGTAACGCGAAGAACTGATACTGATGCAAGGCGAGATAGAGCGTATCCACGACTTGCAATTGCATTGGGGCGAGGCTTTCTAGTGGCTAGTGGATACCTTATGTGTCCCAGAATAAGTCAGCGGACAGCAATGGATGTGACGCAGACAGTCACGAAGCATGAATGTTGGGAATAAAAGAGGGTGGCGCTTAGCAATCTCCGGATATGCGTAGAGATGCACAGAGCCCTCGACCACCAGTTGCTACTAAATATAAGTGCTGAAGTTAAGAGGGTCGACAGAAAATGGCGCTACTAATGGAATAGAGTACAGTGAGATATTTATATGAGAAAGAGAAGCATTAAGGTAAAAGCTGTAAACCCACCACCTGAAATAAAGAGACTTAGCATGCAAGCACGAGGTTAGTAAATAGAATTCTGCGTGCCTACAAACGCTGCGCCGGCACGTCGTACTCCTCTGCAGGACCCGTCATCGCTTCTGTAGTGGCCACAAAGGGCCTAGCTCAAGGCCCACGAGACATTTATATGAGAAAGAAAGACATTAGGACAGAACCGAAAACCCACCACCTGAAATAAAGTGACTTAGCATGCAAGCATGCGGTTAGTAAATGGAATTCAGCGTGCCTACAAACGCTGCGCCGGTGCTACCTGCGTTCACTGCGGGACCCGTCGTCGCTTCGACAGTGGTGCCCGGTGACCTCTCTCATGGCTCACTAGGCCTGCCTGACTAAGGCACTGGCGACCGCATGTTCTACAGCACCATGCACTCGATGTCGATGGAGTACAATCCATCGGTGCTTGCCGCTTCCGCACTTGCCGCTTCTTCTCTGCATGCATGAGGTCTTTCAAAACGCATGCACGCAAACATACATACAAATACACCTATCGTCACACTTCGTGACTTGTAGCGCGTCAAAACTTAAGCATATTGTTCCAGTCCTTGCGCCGCAGTCTTTCTGACTAAGGGCCGAAATACGTACTATTAGGAGCATAAGTTGCTTGCGTTTGGCCTCAGAATTATCAAACAAAGAGTGGCCACCCCAAAGCTGAAATTAACGCACCACACTACGGTCAGCTAGTATGTATGGTGTGCTAGTTTGGCTGCTTGAAAGCAGAAGCTTGAGGTACGCTTCTAAGATATATAAGTTAAGATCTGGTATAATATGTGAAATGGTTAACTCCAGTTTTAAGGGGTCACTTTGTTCAGAAGCAAAACATCTAATCGACCAGTCGTTAAGTATTACTAAAAATTTACTTAACGTTGTTCATTTCACTCATAAAAGTGCACGGTCAATAAAACCGGAACTCAGGCATTCTATAAAATACGGGCTCGGTTAGGATAACACGTAGTTTGAAAACGAATGGGAGTGAAGCTATTCTCCACTCGCTTCTGAGAGTTTCCATTATATCCGTGTGACGCAGTCGGGGTCCTAATGATGGTAAACAATCGGTTATTGAGCCAGGCCACTATTGTAGCTCAATGCAAAATGTTTAAAAATTTCCGCCGAATAAACCGCACTATTTTGCCTCATGTAATAGAGAAACTAGTGACAGGAAATTGTAGATTACCTATGCAGGGAAATGGTAATTCATCAGTCTCTGCATGGCTTCCTAAAAACATGATTACGTGCAAGTTGCCAACCATAAATTTCTACCCTATAACGAAGCCATGGCTACTGACAAAGCGCCAAGAAAGGCATAGCTTGACATGTAACATTCATTTGATCACATTCTTTTTGGCAACTGTCGTAGAAGTTTTAAGCGTACTACATCCGCGCTCCTCTGCTAAATTGGCATCGCTCATACCTACGTCAGCGCAGGCAGCCTGTCAAACTAGGAAGAATTGTAGCAATTACCGCGGAACTTTCATGCTGAGTTGTTCTGGACAAAGTGCAGGGTCCGCGTGTAATCCAAATGTACCTTAACAGCCTCCATGACGGGTTATTGCACGGCCAATTCTTTTTGATTGCAGATGATGTAAATATCATCAATATAATTCATGCGCGAATCGCAGTAAATTCGATTTGGTTGAAGCAGTTTGAGTGGTCAGACAGTGTTGCTAAATCGTCATGCTTAAGGCTGTTATTCTCATTGTGTTACCTTAGTGTGAAAGGTTAGCCGCCAATTAGCATTTGCTCGCAGTTTGGGTTGCTTTAATGTAACTCCTTTCTCCTACTATCCCGTGTGTTCCGTTTTTGGACTATCGTTCGACCCGCTTCCCCATTGTCTGGCGTGTAAACGTTTTATCATTGTATCACCTTTACCTTTACAACTTTACATGAGTTTTACAGCAGTTGACAAACGTCACGCCTTCCAAGTCCGTAAACAAGCCAATAAAATACTCAGCGCTTCCGATTGCCAAGTCAATCCATCCCTAAAACTTGAGTGCAAATTTGTGCTTTCACATCTACAAGACGAATCTATGCACAATGTTTGTAATCTCGGAAGTAAAGTGAAGGGGCTGTAAATTCGACTTGTGTCCATTGCGGAGTCCCTCAAAGTATTATATTCTTTTGTTCCCCTAAGCTAAACCCAAAGCTATAAACTTCGTCTGACTTACTCGCGACGGGAGAAATACCGAGCACTATTACGCAGGAAGTCAGTGAGCGCATCCCTTGCGTTAATAACGCTATTGTAGTTTAAAGTACAAGAAACCTCCTACTCATTATAATGCTGCGTAAACTTTTATCCGTCTGTAGAACGTCACCTGATTTTTGAGTGGTTAGTCTTTGCAAAATAGTTTGCGCAGCTCTTGTCTAATAATAATAAATTTTTCAATCACGAGTTCACTAAAGGGTTTATGGACTCCAGATTTTTCACTTTACAGCGGGCTAATCTTGCAACACTTGTGACTAAACCAGACCAAACACCGTATTAATGCTTCACAACCAACCCCTGAAACAATTCATGCGACAACCTCTACGGGTTTGCAGAGGACTAATATACACCGGTCTTAAACTCACACCACTTGCCTTTCGATGGTTTGTACTGTAGATTTGAATGTAGCACAATAGCGATAAAGCGACCACGCTTTAATAGTGCCCACCCAAAACGTAGGACAAATAATTCATATCACAATCGTGTCTGCGCCGTTTGCATCCACCTCGAAAATAGCAATAGACATGAGAAACTATTGTCAAGAGCCTAGCGACGTGTTCAAGATGCGTGATGCGGATTCTGAAGCTAAACGCATTGGCTTTGTGTTACCGTACTCTTAATTAGCCACACCATTTCTTACTACTCAAACGCCAACGTCCAAGAACTCTTATTATCTTCGTCTGTTTGTTGAGCCCCTCGGCGTTCAGCAAAACCATAACAGTACAGTAAATGGACAATACCAGGCAGTTCCAATATAACGAAGGCAATCCCCTGTGGATACAGGAAAATTGAGACATGCAGACGGTTACTGCTGACAACTTAAGACTTACACCACACTGCAATATGCTGATGTTTACCAATGTGACCAACAGTTACGAGCAGCCTCGTCGCAGGTAGCATCTACTCAATACACATAGCCCCATACTGCATAAACAGATTTAATACAATCCAACTTTAATGGCTAGCAGAGTTACGACGCCACTCGAGCGCCGACCGCAAAGGTATATTAAATATTAGAAACGCACAAACCGCAAACTTTCAGTTGTATGAACCTCGCAAATCGACAATCACTTACCATCCTACCGCGAGTCGTGCCTGCACTACTTATAACCAATTTTTTATAGAAAGCTGCAGCATCGGGCCCTCACTCCTAATCAGGATTAAGCTACAGAGTTGTATCACTTAACTCGCCTTCTGGACATGATGCAACTGACACAGAACAGCTTAATTCAGCCATTTGGACAACGCTATTGTACTTAAACTCTATACAAGTTCTTTCAGCTCAAGTATGTACACAAAAATGTTACCCTACAACACTTGCACACACTAGACCACACCACTATAAACCATTAACTAATCTTCCTCCCATTCGTCAAATGTAGACTTCATCGTGTACCTTAGAAGATAACACTTCCTTCATTGCGGAGCGCTTGATTCGATGTTACTCCACTCCCACAACCTGACTAGTTCAAGGGACTCATAATCAAGCCCCCACTTTGAATGCGGCTTGTACCAAAACAAAATTCACCTACGGGGCCCGTTCAATCTTCTTGCTAGCCCGGATATGCTGCTGGTAAATGAAACGTGGCATGCGACTTTTGGATGGGACGCACCACTGCGATTCTTTTATACACAACGTTCTGTAGTGGACGCACCAAGCTACGTGGATGCGGATGCTTACATAAGCAACTAACGAAATCAAAGGCTAGTCTGTCCAAGCCATACCACTTGGAAACTCCGAAGCCTCTATCTGGCTTCAGACTGTTGGTGACTAGATTGCGCTTCTGATAGGTAGCAGCAGCAACCCGCCACATCCCATTTTACTGGAGTCGACGAATTTGTTATGCATTTCCCTGCTCTTTCATTCTTCCAACCTCGGTATAAGCTCATCGGCTGAGACCTCAGTATGCCTTACATCTCAGGACTGCGTCAGACAACCCTCTTCAGACATATTGCCTTTGTAGCTACTGTCTTTGCGCACGACTGCACAAATCATTTGTACATCTATACCAAACAATATAACCTCCCGAATTTTATATTCACTAACGGTACCCCCATGCAATTGTCAGCGGGATTAAAAATATTCTATTCAGTGACAACAGGCTGGTAAGGCTGCCTTTCACCATTCCTAAACTCCTTCAACAAATTAGTCCAATCTATGCTGTTTTCGCCACTTAAACGCATAAATTAGGTGGACTACTCTTCACCACTCCGTGATAAATTATGTAATGTTTTCTTTCTAAAAGCTAGTTATGATACTGGAACACATGAAGTGTACAAGTAATCCACGGCTTGTCTCAACCATTTCAGAGACACTTAAAGCCCTAGGGCATTCAACTTCATTTGTACGCATTTCTCTACATCTAATACGCTTGCAAGTTCTCACATCTATGTGCCGGTCGTTGCCTTTACGCTGGCAGTCGCGCAGCTGTCTCATTAGTTATGCTACATCCGCCAATAGGTATTCGGATTTAGGAATAGCGGAAAACCAGTGAAGAAGAGAAGGAACGGGCGCCGACCGCAAATGCTCGAGAGCAATTCATCCCCAGGAGGATGAAGGATGGCAGAACGCTGGTGAGACTACTGCAGCGTTGAATCAGCAGCTGTGTAGTAGGATGAAGTTGAGGTACTAAGTACAAGGCGTTGGTGTATGCAACACTTTATCACTTTGGCAAATCTCGTTGGCGAAAAAAGCTGATATCTGTACCACATTCGATCAAAGCCAGTAGACAGTGTCATCGCACCTAAGGCAACCAGCTGCTCGCAGTAGCGTAGCAACTACACTTGCCGCCCGGGGCGAAAGTGAATTTGCAGCCCCTGCTAGATTAAATCCGTGAACCCTCATAGTTTCGGACAGCTCCTAAATAATTTGTTTCATATAACGACAAGCAAAGATCTAATAATACAGTGCCGCCTTTAATTCAGGAAGTTTTATTGTTACAGTATGCACGAACCCGATTTGCAGATTCACCGTTCGCGCATTACTTGAGCCGGTAGCCTAGATAAGTCTCCTTTTCCAAGGTTGCACTCTATCTTGTAAACTGCTAAGCTGTGAGCCCAGCCTATTTCAATGACGATTGATGGTAGTTACTTCTCAGCTTACTTTTGGAGAATGAGCTCTCACAGCTACCTAACGACTTAAGGTTGTCAAAACTTAGCAGACCCAGCCCATTTCTTTTGACATACCCGTGCATCCTTGAATTCTATGAGAGAAGATCCCTAAATGCTAAGGTACAAAATAAACAAAAACGACTGTACTAAGATGCAAAGTAAAACTGCAGCTGATCTTGTGGTTGCATTTCCTCCTTATTCTTTGAACTGAGTCAGGAAAGTGACGAGTTTTTATCATATCTACACTACAGTATTACAACACCTGCTCGACTAATCCATCTATGTGTTACAGCTGCCTGATGCTTACACCAGTGACTTGATCCAAGGCATTCTACTAATATTAAGATGAACAAAGTAGGATTATAACCGATCCATTGTAGAAACAACGTGACAGCATGAACCGTCGCGGAAATTATCTGAACACAAAACGTGATTTGTGCTTGACACAGGTGTAGAGTTTGAGCTGATTGCGTTTCTAATTCACCAAACCCCTATTTGTTAAGGCGCCATAATGGCATCATTTTTAAAGGCTTGTCCGCGACGGTAGTCAATGTGAATTCCATCCTTCTCTGATTCTTGCAAAAGCAGTGAAGATATTTATTCTTTTTTGCAGTTAGTCACAAATAGCTGAGAAACAACACCTCTACACTCGTTGATCTTCACACATCTGGTTTCTGCGAGCTACATCGGGCGTGCCATCAAAAATCTGCAAACTTAATTGCCTGCATTGACCTGAGCTAAGGGTTACGTCCTCAACTGATCGTACCAAATTGCTACACAATTCGTTTTGAACGTGGTGCGACAAACCGCTGATTTTCTTTCGCAGTTGTTTGGTTACTGAATTTTCGCGTGGCGTGGGTCACTTTTCGCACACACCCTGCTCTCTTACACTTTCATGATTTAAGAAGACATTTTTTGTTTCACATTTAAGCTCTTACACCCATTCGATTAAGATGAACAAGCGCTACTTAGAACTACCACTCGATTAGACCTAAGATCATTGGTTTGTTACTACTTTTCCTTATGCTTTTGGTTCCTTTCCCTGTGCATACACTGCTACTAAACTTAATCATGTTATGGTCCTACAAGGTTACTTCTCGTCTCATCACCTAGTCTACGTTTAGGGCCTTTCAACAGGTCTACATACGTGTAAAATTGTTGATGTACAAGACAGTCACTGGAAAAAGCAACACTACGCTTACGTTTACCGCGGCATTGCTTGCAACCTAATTTGACTACATTCCACATCCGCCCTTATCACGTGCCACCGCAATCCGGTTGTTAACAAGGCGCAAGCTTGCGCCTTAAATCTATCTACCCACCAGTAACCCATCTTGCCTTGCACAACGGGCTAATGGGTGGACCCCTTTATAAAAACTTCGTAGGGCGTGCAACAGTAATTTCTCAGTGTATTGCACTTGTGTCTTAGATGTACCTACCCATCATATTACTCTATTCCGTAACCGTCCTAGAACCTTTAGACCCAAAAAGGTTGTGCACTTATTACGAAGGAATGCTAACGGAATAAAAAGGAATGCTTCCTCGAGTAGAAGAAGGATAAACAGAAAACCGCAGCCAAACACGTTGGTACTACGTTAACGATCCCGCATAATTTGCTCAAAATCATTAACCTCGGCGAGAACAAAACAATCCACTAACACAACTCAATGAAATTAGTAAAACCTGCACTAAAACGTTAACATTCTGTGCACTAATCAAAGCCTCAATTGACTTTTATTTCAATAAACTATGTAAGGCCGGTTCATACTAAGCACTTCGCAACTCTAAAACACTGGAGCGCGTGCGAATATCAAAATAGGTGCTTCGGTTTAATATAACAGACAGGCTAAGTATAGAAAAATTTAAACCGCCCTACCACCGCCCGCAACATGGATAGGTTTAAAGTCGGTTTTATAAGACTCAAAAACATGTAAATGTGCAGTCGTGTCCGGTTTTACTGAAGTCCTACGAGTAATCAACTGGTACTTTTTCTAAAACCAAACGGCTGATTACTGCAAGAACCGAATACCAAACCGTTATAGCCCAGCAAGTCAAACCACGCAAGAAAGACGCCTCGCTCTTAAAGACAAGTCTCTAAGTGTGTTAACCCACCAAACACCAAATCACCGAATGGACATTAAAGCAGACCTAAACAGAACACCGTTGGTATCTCTAAGAGATCCCCAAGTACCAACACCTCAACCCTTGCCGATCATACACAGAACAGAACCACACTTACTGAATTGCCCAATAAACGGCCCCAGGAACTAAGTCTGACCGAGATAACAGCCAAACCAACCCTAGCTCGGATGTTCCATTTCCGGGTAACCTGCGCATAAAAGGCGTTAAATGTACTACACCTATATCCCCTACATTGCAGTACCATAGAGCGAATTTCTCAACTAAGGCTATGCGAAACAAGGGAATATACCTGAGTCAATTTAAATATAAACGCACCCCACCAATCAAAGAAATCACTTTAAAGCATGTCGTGGCTCAACATCAACATGACTTGCTACTATTCTACACTCGACGTCTCCGCCACAACACATTTTAGAGCCTCGGTATGACAAGCAAAATCATTTAAGAAGTAAACCAGTTCGAGTGTAAACTAGTGACACGAAACCAGGCTGTAAAGTCCATGATAGAAACCCGGTTATACACCCTCACATCCCACAGCTGTCTCCAAACCCAAATTAGAAGCACATTAACACAAGTGGAACTGTAGCCAGTGACTGAAATTCAGAACTTCCTATTGCATTGCTTATTCCGCACTATAGCATCCCTCATCTGTTCTTACAACAACAAGCTTATGCCCGCCTCCAGTACCTGTCATTTAAATCTCTCAGAATCCTTCCTTAATACACCATATTCCCAACATTAACCCCAACGACTAGGATTTTCGCCACTAGGCCCCACGAATCTAAAATGATCTCTGCCCTAGAGTATCTTCTTTTTTGGAGTCAAGCAAACCCAGTGATCTCCAAATCACGATGGACCCATTGTCGCACACCACCACAACCAATGCTAGAAAACGGTCACTCTTAACCCACCCTGCACCAAAACTTTCTGTATATTCTCTAGATTCCGCTGGTATAAACCTACGTTCCCTACCACCGAAGTTACATCCTCCTACAAAGTTTATCTGTTTTACGACACCCCATTTTGTTTGCATCAAAGAAACATGGTGTAACTCGGACATAAGTGACTCTCAGCTTCAGGCTATTTGCCACCAGCTGGTTTGAAAAGATCGCCTGAGAAAATCTGTAGGAAGTTACGCTATCTACACTTACAATGATATTAGAGTGATGACCGTTGAGTTTCTGACCTTCACTGACTTAAAAGGTTTGTTGCGATTAACAATTCCTTGCAGTTACCTACTACTGGGTTGCATCTATAGATCTCCTAGCACCATTAATCACCACACTGCACAACCAGTTTATGCTAGTAACGCTACCTCAAATATTTCGTACGAACATAAGTTTGTACGTGGGTTTTAACCTACCGCATACTGAATGGACGGCGCCCACAGTTAATATGTCAGGGAGCATCATGGGACTTATTCACCGAAGTCAGAACAATGCCTGCACTCAACAGATTAAGCAACCTACAAGGAGAGCCAACACATTAGTCCTGATATTTACCATGCGCATTCCGTCAGTCCACGACACTAATGACAGCCCGCTGATGGGTTTGGATAAAATACAGTGCTATGCAGCATGAATATTAAACTAACAAAGGAACTACGAATGACTGACATGCCCTCTGGTTACTTTCATCTTATTGGCTGACCATATACGACATTCTCCTTAGTAGCCTGATTTGGGAGAAATGCTTCTTAACACAGGATTCAATCTTAGCCACGAACGAATGTATAAAACCTTGGCAGATGTACCAGCCAAGCAGCAATCACACTTTGGACCAACCCCAAAACAGTAGTAGCCAACGCAAGCCATGCTTCAAAATTACTACTAAATTGAAGAAACTGAAGTCCCAATATCGCAAAATCAATAAATTTACATTACTACAGATTCATGAGGCCCTACTGCAACCAAACACCCGGCATTGCAAGCGGAACTTAGCAAAAGAAAATAAGTGCTAGAAACCCACAAAAACTACGAACCTTGGGGAAACTTTTCAACAAGAGAAATACAAGAAAAAAGCATCAGATGCAAACTCTGAGGAGATGGCTCAAAAACTGATGAAGTTAGCCAGATGTGTGAAGCACTGAATTTACTATGCAGCCTTATTCAATTTAGATATAAGCATGACCCATTCTCTTCTAAAAAGATAGATGAAAAGCTCTCAAGTGTTCCTTTGGGTCTTTGTGATGTTCAAATGATACACTTTCCATAAAATCATCCTTACAGCCAGGACCCACTGGTATTCCTCTAGTTGTCATCATGTATGAAGGTGAGAACAATACATTTTTGGGGCTAAACGTCTTTACATTATTCTTGAACCGTGGCTAGTTTCCTCCGCAGTAGAAACACGAGGTAGCACCAAAACACTAAGGTGACTCTCCATCTCCGATAAACAATTAATGCACTATTACACATAATGCGGCAGGCTAAAATGCACTGGCTCGAATTTTCAGGCATGGAGTTGTTCCATTCTTGACAAGACTAGACCTGATAAACAACGCAAAACACGGCTTTCTTGCGAGGCAATCCTGTGGAACACCTGAAATACCATTCTTCGACCGCGGTTACTGACAGTGGCATGGCAAATATAGTCCCTCTACTGCACATGCACAAGGCCTTCGTTGGTGTGCCACATACCCCTTTGCAGTCTGTCGTGCGCCTTTATGGATTCAGCAAGGCATTGCTGAGCTGGTTTAAATCCCACCTAAAAGACCCTGCACAGAGCCTTAAACTAGGCCAGCAACCCTTTTCCTCGACGAAAGTTACAAGCGGAGTTGTCCAAGGCAAGGTCCTTGGACTACTACTTTTCCTAGTGTGTATAAATACCATATGTGATTCCACCAAACATGGTCGATCATGCCACTTGGCGGACGATATTAAACTCTTCTACCCATTTTCACTCAAAAGCCTTGAGTTGGGCCATACGAACCCACATGGGGAAGTAAGTGCGCTAGACACTTGGAGCAAAATTGGTAAACGAAATTTTCCGCCAAAAGATCGGAAGTGCTTGGGTATGGACGCTGCATACCGATTGGCTCCAACACGACAGCGGGTACAAACATCTTTACCTAACTTACAGTTAGAAACTTAGACGTAATCTAATCCGCAGCGCTGCAATATTCCGAGCATGTCTCATAGCAGATAGCAAAGGCAAAAACGTGAAAGACTTTAGCACTGCATCCTTTGTTCTCCAAGAATTGAAACGGGAAAAATTTTTAGTTAATATTGAGACCCATGCTGTATTACTACAAAACTGTCCGTAGCCATATGCGTGGAACGGATCAAACAGCATTAGATAACATTCAGCGTTATTTTATGAAACGCCTTATTGGACGGTCCATCCATCTGAATTTGAAGCCGCTGTCGCGGCCCTAAACTAGACCTACTATTGTTACGCCGCCTGAAAAATAATTTAGTTCTCTTGTACAAGATTATACAATGCCGGGTGTATATTACCGCAGTAGGTCTTAACTTGCGAAAGTCCTCAACCTATCCCACAAGAAATATGGGTTACTCACTAACCTTACAAAATAGGAACTTTAAGATCCGCACCAAATTCTTTCTGGTAATGTATGCTCATATTTGGAAAAAGATACCCTTGAATGTACCTGCGAGTGAGAACCCTACCAAATTTAAAATTAAGTTGTGAGCTTTTCTCAACCTGAAGAATATAAGGTAACCATCAGCCTTCAAGTGTCTACAGATGTGCTAATTTTCGCTGGTCCAAAAAATATATGACCAATACTACAAGTGCACCACTCTCTAGAGTACACTAACTTTATAATCGAAAGTGCCACCTTTGAAGTCCCACTTATAGGTAGAGAAATAAAAGGTGTACCCCTTGCTTTATTACGCCCGCTTGTATGGTAACTTGTCTACTGTGCTATGGAATTCGGATAATTTGCATCACCTGGTGTGTATTGAAAAGAGAAGGCAACTCATTAATAACGCTGCCTGTTATTCTAAACTTCTGCAATATTTTATCATACCCAATCATACGGCAGCCCACAAGGTCTCGAGAAATGCTATTTGGCATTTGTTATTTGGTAGTTCTACCTCCTTATATAACTATTTCATCTGCTTCCCTTGTTTTGCTGTCGGCCACTAATGTGCCAATCTCCTGAGGTGATGGTTTGAAGCTCTTAGGCAACATGTATATACACGCCAAATACCCATAGATGAATATAAAAAGTGTGCTGAAATAAAGAGCAATCCGCTCTGAACTCACAAGTAATGGCACTCGACGTCAACCGGTGATGCTGGTCAATTTGTAGACAAAACACTACGTAGGAAGAAAGTGCTGACTGGCTTGATTGACCAGCTCACCGAAAGCAATCGCCCAACTGAAGCTTAAAATCGGTAGTAGCCAGCCTGTTTATAAACTACACCGCTACATGACAACTTGGTGCGTAGAGGTGCAATTAAAACCTTTTGAAGGACCATCCCACATAAAAGCAGGTACCTGTGAGTCAGTTCGTCAAAAGACCCTATTACTTCACGTTTTCCCTTGCCCTACTTCATTCCGCACTGAATCCGTTGGGCTCCTGGTTTCCAATTCACCTCTACCGTCCTACTCTCTTGCCGACATTTCCCATTAACCTATTCTTCAGATCATAGCCGCGCTGTTAGTTGTGCGGCATATCCTCTATGGCCTCACAACAAATATCAGAAAACTATTTCACAGTTTCGTAATCGCCCTGTCTTTAGCCTCTTCTATAAAACTACAAGCCACTGAATAAGTCCTGACTGCAGTGAATAGGCGCTTATTTCTTTGTCTACTTATCTGTTTGATCCCTCCATTTCAACATTAATTTCCCGTGCATGGTCATGCACGCCCTAAAAATCAATTTGCAATTGGAGGCTGAAACTAATACTACTGAGCTCACCAAGCATCTCAACCATCCGGCAGCCCAAAACCTAACTTGGTTAGTTCAACTCCAGAATTAAACCAAGGATTGTCTAGAAAATGGGATAGGTCTTAAATGCCCACGACGTGACTGCTGCGTAAATTATTCTGATAAAGCAAATTGTGTTGGACTATCCCCTGAAGTTACTTTATTATAATTTTTTCTTAGCTTCCTAACGCATTAAAATGATACGCACAACCATTTCCAACTCTATTACGCGAGTCTATTAAGTAAGATGTTTGTTTACGCATCTGCTTTCGATTAATGAATTAAGCTGTTGCATACTATTCTTACTTCCTCCCCAGCATCAAACCACCGTCATCGTAGCACTATCAAGTTGTACCAAAAGCAGTCAATTGAAATGCCCCTGCATTGGTAGCATACGTAGAGAATAGTCCAAACGATACATCAGAAAAGATCTCTATTGTAACCCTGTATAAACCCAAACAATCGACAGTCCCGTATATAAGTGATTGTTGCAATGTGCTTATGCTCCGGCACTTGCGGGCTTGGTTTCTCGGTACCACGCGAAATACACTTTATTATGAATAGCAGGCTCACAGTTGGCCAACAAATGTAAAGATGCTGAAATTTTCTGTCTCTGTTGGGCTCCTTTCTCAACTTGGATGTCTTCCCGGTGACCGCACCATGCCTGGCTTCGCTTGGTAACAACCCTGACGTTATCATGTTGCCTAGCTAAATGTCTTGGCACTGATATTCTACAAGGACTAACGCCATGACGTCAAATACCCTTTCTTCAACCAGACGGATCCCTACCTCTGCAATTAAGGGATGACTGAGCACGCAATTTACTAGGTTTCTGTTCACATGCTTACGGATTTAGCATCCAGCAGCAGAAAAATTAAACTACCCCGTTGAAGACATCCAGCAGCGAAAAACACACAGGGCCGCTTTTGAAGCAGGATGCAATTGTGGTGGCGCGAACTTTGCTCACCGTTACGCAAATCCAGAGAAGATAGTTAGAGTTAGCTTTTCAGCCTCAGCTTAGCGCCCGTTTTAGGTAGCCCAGAATAGTATTTCATGATAGATATGCTGCAAGACAGTAACTTCAAATCGGATAAGCATGGTACGAATTTATAGTGTCTAACAGAGAGTTATACCCGCTGAGAATAGGACCTTAGCTCGATTGCTCACGGTCAGGTTACGAAATGTGAAAATCAGCAAACCTGTCCGATGACACCAACAGAGGAATAGAACGCTGATCGTAAATAGGTATCCGACGACTGATGCGAAGCATACACAACACTCGAAGGCGGCACAACTTCACCGAAACCAGAAAACGAACGAGATTTGAAGAAGAGTATATATCTTGTTGTGAGTTAAAACAAATATACAAAAATTGACGGAAGATAGAATAGGAAGTTACAAGGAAAAATGTGAAGAATTTATAAACACTACAGGGCTCCCCTCCTAGAGCGTGAGTAGGGTGAGCGACCGCTCGAAAACTGTGCGTTGTTGGTAGCAATTAGTTCGGAAGGCAAAACAACAGCGCATTCAGAGCGTGTGTGCTTTGGTGCATATGGTTCACTCACTGGTTCAGTGGAGGCTGTAGAGGGGGCACACAGTGTTCACACATTGGCTGGATAGGAGGGGTACTAGGAAACGTCTGTTCGGTGGCTTGTTGCGAATTTTAGTTTCAACGTACGCTGGTTTTAAGCGATCGAGGCTCAGAGAACACTTCGAACCGTTTCTATCCAATATGAAGTACTTCTCTTTGCGAGCAAGAACTTTGAACGGGCTCTCATACGGTGGTGTCAAAGTTTTACGCACCACATCGACGCGCACAAAAACGAAAGGACAGGTATGTAAATCAGAGTGGACTTGCTGATTCCGAGGGCTGAAGCTGGGCGGTGTAGGCCGAACTGCAGAAAAATGTTGTCGCAATCGTACCACATAGGAATTTGGGTCTGGTTCGCCAGTGATTCTGGAATCTAACACAATCTCACCTGGAAGCCTGAGAGTTGTGCCGAAAACCAGTTCAGCGAGGCAACAACCTAGGTCTTCTTTAACCGTGTTGCGAATGCCGTGAAGGATCATTGGTAGCTGTTCGGATCAGTGCGTACTCGATTGTGATGCGGTAATTGCGGCTTTCAGTTGACGATGAAAACGTTCAACAAGACCGTTAGCGGCTGGATGGTAGGCGGTTGTTCGCGGATGACAACAGCCGAGTAAACGATTGAGGTCTCGAAACAGAGTGGAATTGAACTGAGGACCTCTGTCTGTTGTGATCGTGGCTAGGGTGCCAAACGCAGATATCCAGGTTTCAACGAAGGTCCGCGAAACAGTTTCGGTGGAAATGGCTTGTAAAGGTACGGCATGAGGCCACCGTGTGAAACGGTCGACACAGGTCAGCAAATACTGGAAACCGTTGGATAGAGGAAGTGATCCAACGAGATTAAGGTGCACATGTTTAAACCTAGCATCGGTAACGCAAATGGGCCAGGTACGGTGATCGTGTGCCGATGTATCTTGCTAGTCTGCCAAGTGACACAATGCTTAGCCCATTTTGGATGTCGGAACGCATATTGTGCCATATGTAGCGGTCAGCGATTAACTTGACCGTGGCTCGAATGCCAGGGTTGGAAAGGCCATGCAGGTGATCGAAAACAAGTCTGCGGAACTGCTGCGGAACAGAAGATCTGGGCTTTCCAGTCGATAGATTACAATGGACTTTGGAATCGGAATTAACAATGGGCAATTAAGAGAGTTTCAAGGAAGTGTTTGTCTTCAAGTCTGCGAACTCAGGATTGTGTTCTTGGTGAGCTGCGATATCCTCGAGGTTAATAGTTTGGCGTGAGAAATGGTGGAGATCGATACGTGACATGGCGTCAGCAACGGTGTTGTTAGTAGCATCAACGTGACGAATGTCTGTCGTGAATTGTGATATGCAGTCTAAATGACGGGTCTCACGAGGTGAAAATCGATCGGAGGAACCGCGGAAGGCAAAAGCTAGCGGTTTTTGATCCGTTAGGATAGTGAGGGTACTTCCTTCAAGTAGATGTCGGAAGTGCTTAATGGCAAGGTAAATAGCCAGAAGTTCGCGACCGATTGTGCTGTATCGAGTTTGAGCAGGCTGAAGCTTTTTGGAGAAAAAAGACAAAGGTTGAGGTTGGTTGTTGATCAGCTGCTGTAAAACAGCGCCAACGGCAGTTTGTGATGCATCAGTCCTGCGAATGAGAGGTGCACCAACATCGGTTTTCATGTCGCTAAGCGCTGTGGCGTTGGATAACGCCTGCTTGATCCTATCGAATGCCAAAATAGCTTCTGCTGTTGGCTCAAAATTTCGGGACTTGCCCTTTAGTAAATCTGTCAGAGGCTGAAGTAGCCGGGAACAATCTGGAATGAAACGGTTGTAATAGTTGACCATCCCGAGGAAACGAAGCAAATTTTTGAAAGACTGAGGCAGTGGGTAATCCGCGATTGCCTGCGTTTTTTCGGGGAGTGGGCGAGTACCATTGTGGTCGATTCGGTGACCGAGAAAATCGACACAGGATTGGCCGAAAATACATTTGTCAACATTAATCGTCAAGCCATACTGAGCAAAACGCTCGAAGATCAGACGGAGATGTGATAGGTGTTCCTCATCGTTCGAACTGGCGACGAGAATGTCGTGGATGTAGGCGAAGACGAAGTCTAGTCCTCTTAGGACTTGATCAATGAAGCGCCGAAAGGTTTGGGCAGCGTTTCGCACTCCAAAGGACATACGAGCAGATGCATAGAGACCAAATGGGGTAGTAATAGCGGTCATTGGGATGTCGTCAGGAGCGACAGGAATGTGATGGCATGCACGAACTAGGTCGATTGTAAAGGAAACAGAATTTCCGTGCGAGTTGCTAGAAAAATCATGGATATAGGAAATTGGGTATCTATCGGGAACAGTGACACTGTTGAGCGCACGGTAGTCGCCACATGGTCTCCAATCGCTGGTCTTCTTGGGCACCGAATGAAGCGGAGATACCCAACGGCTCTTGGAGGGTCGTATGGTCCCTAGGTTAAGCATGTGTTCGAACACTCTCTTGGCCGCTTGTAGTTTGTCCGGTGGAAGGCGCCTTGGCTTGGCAGACACAGGAGGACCTGTTGTGAAGATTTGGTGACAGATATCGTGCTAGGGCTCTAGAGTGCCGTCATCTGCTCTAAGGGGCGAGGGAAATTGTTGCAACAATGATGAGTAGCGTGACTCTTTAGGCAGAAGTACATGAAGCTTAATGGAATTGACCGTAGCGAGCTGTCCGGAAACAGTTAACGATGTAGTACCATCTCGTAGCTTGCCACATCGCAGGTCTACGACCCGGCCGAATTTGATGAGAAAGTCAATACCAATGATGGGCTTCTGTACATCAGCAATTAGAAAGATGAAGGTGAAATTTCGTCGCAAACCAAGATTAAGTGTCAGCAGTCTCTGGCCATACGTAACGACCTTGGTTTGGTTGGTTACCTGTAAGGTACTTCCGGATGGTAGCAGAGCACGTTTTTCTAAGCATCGAGGTATAACGCTCACCTCTGCGCCAGTATCAACCAAAAAATGAAGGTTGGTAGTGGAATCAAAAACGTACAAGAGGCGACTAATGGTTTGGTTAGCAGCAACTGTCGCCATCACTTGCTGGCTTTGTCGTTTCCATGCCGCGAATCCATAAACGTCTTCGGGTATTTGCAACCTGGACGACAATTACGAGCAGCATCGCCGAAACGGCGGTGGTAGTAGCAGTATGATCGCGATCGGCTGGTGCGGGATTGACAACGGTGGCCACTCCTTGAGTTGAACCAACGGTTAGTAGGTCGTTCACGACCGATGTGAGACACAGCGAGTTCTAACCGGGCGAGTCGTTGACTAATATCGTCAAGTGCGGTACTTCCAGATGAACTAGTGGAGCTCGGTCCAATCAAATTATTCACAGCAGATTTAAGGAAGCGTTCATGGACTTTGTCGGCCGCTTCCGCTAGTTTGTCCAATGGTAGCTCATCAGCGAGGACTGCTAAAAATGGCGTGGTGTTTGTTGGGAGGCACTTAGTCCAGATCTGTCGGAGGATGGAATCGTCCAGGGTCGAGGAACCCACAAGTGAACGCATGTGCCGGAGCAGTTGAGACGGGCTGCGGTCTCCAAGCTCTATTCCTGAAAGTAGCATGTGTAGCCGTGCTTCATCAGAAGCCGTTGTGCGTTTTTGAATGGCTGATTTGAGCTTGTCATACGGCGATTCAATCGGCATCGGAGCAAGCATATCGATCACCTCCGAGGTCATCTGTGAAGGAAGATCAGCGGTGACGTAGAAAACATCGATGATTGCAAAGTGATCTTTCGAAATTGGAAGAAGGCCTCCACCTGAATAAACCAATCACGTAGGTTTGAAATATGAATGGTGGGTAATGAAAAGCCAATTGAATTTTCACACGGCTCACGGGGGCAGCGTAGTCAGACATAAGGAAAAAAAGAGAAAAGTAATCAAAAAAATTAACTAGACGGGGTCACCAAATACAGTGTCTGACAGAGAGTTATAACCGCTGCGAATAGGACCTCAGCTCGATTGTTCACGGTCGGGTTACAAAAGGTGAAAATCAGCAAACCTGTCCGATGACACCAACTGAGGAATAGAACGCTGATCGTAAATAGATATCCGACGACTGATGCGAAGCATACACAACACTCGAAGGCGGCACAACTTCACCGAAACCAGAAGACGAACGAGATTTGAAGAAGAGTATATATCTTGTTGTGAGTTAAAACAAATATACAAAAATTGACGGAAGATAGAATAGGAAGTTACAAGGAAAATGTAAAGAATTTATAAATGCTACAAATGCCTTGTACAACCTTAACAGCCCCCGGCGGACATCCATATAATCGGTTGATATGATTAGTCACGTAAAAAGTCGTGGCTGATATTTCAACGCTTTCACGTTAGCGCGCTGCTTCCACATCAGCATTACAAAAGCGTTCCGCCGCATCCCTGCTGTTAATATTGCTTTCTGTTGTCAGCATATCGACGTTTTCAGTATCATTTTCCTCTTTGGTCATAACGTGATTAGCAACCTTTGCTTTTACTAATTCAGCTACGGAAATAACCTTGCTGAATTTACACTTGTACCAAAAATGACGCCCGAGGCGGACTGCGATCCCCGCCCCCCTTTGCTATGCCTCTGGGTGCTCGCCGGAAAATTCATTTTCATGCGATGTGCATATTTCGCGCGTGCGACAAAAAGCAAACGTCGCTTGGCACAAGGATTCGGTATGTCTCAATTTTTATGATCAGACAGCTAACTCGTACGCAAGCCGGTGCACATAGGCGAAGTAACTGATGCCAAGACCGCAGCGCACCAATCTTCCTGATATCAAGGAATAACGATTGGGTACGTGCCACACAGCACACTAAGATTTAAGGCAGCTAATAAGGCGACACCCTTAGTGCATGTTCTGCAGATAGAACCGGTTGTATTTCGAGCAAGGGTGAACTTTACGTAAAATAAGCGATTGAAGTCACAGCGAGCATGCGCTTTCTCACCCATGGCTGATGAACATACCGCTCTAATGAGTTCACACCGCAATACATTTGGGCTTACGAACTCTCAAATTGGTGGGTGTGTGGACCGTAAATAAGCATGAACCTATGCCACAATGAATTGTTGTGGTACTATCTTATCCACGCATTAGAACGGCCATCTGCATTATCTGAACGTGTCTTCGGGTGCTCGGAGAGGCAAAGGGTGAATGTGACAAAAACGGCTTACTATGACGAGACATGTTGTTAAATATTGTTTTTCTTCTTTAAAACCTTTGTTCAATGTCCATATGCTGTTACATTTTTAGGAAACACTAATTTTCTTAGGCGCACCAGAACGTTGGCCTGGCCAATGCGACCGCTTTGAAGCGCTTAGCCTTCCCAATGGAACCCGTTTGGCCCCAAAGTTTTGAAAGTTGTGCTTCAGTGCAAATGCTTGGCGGACGCTGCACTCAAGCACTGTCGCAACTCTAGTAAAAAGCTCTCATCCGAGAAGCAATTTAAGGGAGTATAAAATCACACATCAGTCCGTGGAGGCAGGCGGAAATGCCTAAGTTTTAACAACTACGACAGCAAACCATTTTTCTATGCTATAAAGCTGCGATGCGCGACAGCCTACCCCAGAAGCAGCGACTTGCTTAATAGTCACGTTAGATTATCATCACGCAAATTTCTTATCAATCGACATGCAAAAGCTCAAAGGCTAATATGAATAGTTTACAATAAAACACCACTACTTGACCAGTTCATTAAAGACAGCTGGAAATTTCACAGCACATCTATGCCTCCAAACACAGTTAGACAGTTGAAAATCTATCCTGTTTTTACACAAATCACAAGGCCACCTCAGTAAGATTCCGCAGTTTATTTATCGATGACCTGGGACATGATCACGCTGATACCTAAAGTGGCTGGAAATTACGTATAGGCTTTACGTACTCCGCCTGCTCGCATCTTCGAAACCTTAAGGAACCTTCGGCGCTTAGTCCGAAGAGGTTGCTACCCCTCTCTTTGTCTCCATAATGCGACTAGTGCTAGAGTAAGGCTCACCCGTATGTGGTTTCATCACCCGGGTGGAGGTGGAAATGATTTAGCAGTTACAGCACGTTGCCCACGGGATTGAGCCTTAATTTACAAGGTGCGCAGTGGGAAAACCGGTGTAGGAAAATCTGGCTTTACGTCTTACCGTATTGTAAAATTCGGATGGGCCTCACGATGACACAGCGGGTACCAAAGCACGGTACCACATCATCATGTTGAGACCGCTGCGGCATATTCGCGCGCAAATCATCACACGAGGACACGGATGCAAGCATGTAGTAAGGAGCTTGAAGCAGATCGCAATTTAACTATTTGTTTCATACGGCTAGTGACGAACGCGTGGATCAGCTTGCCACAGCAGGTAGTTGAGGTAACCTCGTTGTCGGAAAACAAGGAGTTCCTGGACAAACACTGCAGATACCGTTGCCGTCCCCCGTAGCTCAGTGGTCTCAACTACGGACTGGCAACAGTCGAGTTGCGGTTTCGAGCCCTACCAAGGGTCCGATGGAATGCGCACTGCTGATGATTCCCGAAAGGATGAAACGCGCGTACAGTGCTTTTCCGGGATTGTGGCGGCTGTCTGAGTGAGCCTAGATGTGACGAAGTTCTACCTATACCATTCAACTCCCCCTACTACTCTTCTGTAATCAGTACACAGAACAAACTGCTTATAATGCCATAAGATAATTGGCGGCTTAAGTTTGTTAAGCTCGTCGCTTGGTGAGGGGGCTACCCTGTCCTCAGCACGGCAGTAACGTGTAAGTCAGTGGATAGTGAGCGGCGCTATATCACATCTAGTAACTTATTCACGATGGTCGTTGCCGTCCCCCGTAGCTCAGTGGTCTCAACCACGGACTGGCAACAGTCGAGTTGCGGTTTCGAGCCCTACCAACGGTCCGATGGAATGCGCACTGCTGATGCTTCCAGAAAGGATGAAACGCGCGTACAGTGCTTTCCCGGGATTGTGGCGGCTAATATGAATAGTTTACAATAAAACACCACTACTTGACCAGTTCACAAAAGACAGCTAGAAATTTCACAGCACATCTATGCCTCCAAACACAATTAGACAGTTGAAAATCTATCCTGCTTTTACACAAATCACAAGGCCACCTCAGTAAAATTCCGCAGTTTATTTATCGATGACCTGGGACATGATCACGCTGATACCTATAGTGGCTGGAAATTACGTATAGGCTTTACATACTCCGCCTGCTCGCATCTTCGAAACCTTAAGGAACCTTCGGCGCTTAGTCCGAAGAGGTTGCTACCCCTCTCTTTGTCTCCATAATGCGACCAGTGCTAGAGTAAGGCTCACCCGTCTGTGGTTTCATCACCCGGGTGGAGGTGGAAATGATTTAGCAGTTACAGCACGTTGCCCACGGGATTGAGCCTTAATTTACGAGGTGCGCAGTGGGAAAACCGGCGTAGGAAAATCTGGCTTTACGTCTTACCATATTGTTGAATCCGGATGGACGTCACGATGACACAGCGGGTACCAAAGCACGGTACCACATCATCATGTTGAGACCGCTGCGGCATATTCGCGCGCAAATCATCACACGAGGACACGGACACAAGCATGTAGTACGGAGCTTGAAGCAGATCGCAATTTAACTATTTGTTTCATACGGCTAGTGACGAACGCGTGGATCAGCTTGCCACAGCAGGTAGTTGAGGTAACCTCGTTGTCGGAAAACAAGGAGTTCCTGGACAAACACTGCAGATACCAAATACAGCGAGCATACTCTAACATAAAACGTGTTTGTACCTGAGTGCTGATGGATGCCCCTGCACCTTGCTGATTCAATCCAGTAATCAGGAGCCAAAACCTTGCTCAACGACGAATGGGAGGATGCAGTGCTCGACTTATCATGATGTCCGTCCTACGATTATATCGACCAAATACAGGGATTGCACTCTTTTTTACTATAACAGTGATTTGCATTGCTAACTGATTAGAAACCAGGGACTCACGTTGTTATGTGGCTCTGGTGCCACTTACAACTCAGACGTGACAGCACGTGTTTGATAGCCATGGTGCAAGTTCTCTACTACTGTGAAATGAGACATGTAAAAGTGTTTACCTAATGCTCAGCCGACTGTTTCAGCAAGCCTTACGGTCATGCCCTCCTTGCCGGAAATGTCAACTTGCATGCTGTAATGGTTTTGCCTACTTTCATTAAGCTATTGAAAAGTGAACGGCAATAAACTGAAGCTGACCCACTACCTTATAATCATAAGACCTACCTGGATGTTCAGAAACGGAAACAACCCGGCCCACTTTAACCTTCCATTTGACAATAATACTGAGTAGCCCGTGGTGGCAGCGACCTCGCGACAGTGCTTTCCTAATTCATCGGAAACACTCATACCTATGTTCGCGACTGCGGCTTTTTCTGTGACAGCATTATGAGACGGAAAGGACGGCTCTCAGTTAGTCATAAGCCACCATATCTATAAATAAATAAATAAATGGTATATTTTCGGTAAAACGGGACACACCTGCAAAGGCGTGATCAAATATGCATACAAGCATAGCTGCTTTGGAATAGTAAATCATTTCGTTTCAATGAAAGCTATAACAGAAAAGATGTAGTTCATACGAGTGAGCATATTGTCAGATAATAGTCAGACCAAGGAACATGATGGCGATGTGGCGCGCCTAATTCAGTCATGACTGTTGTGTCAAGATCCAAGTTGGGGGTAATTTCGCCATGTAGTGATCCATGAGCAAAGGAGCCCAAACAAGGTTTTGGTGCAATCAATGACCATTAAGAAGTCGGGATGATCTGTGCTTCATCAAAGCTTTCTTCATAGTGAAATCAGTTGCACAGGTTGGATGTAGAAGGCCGAGGACTGCGTCAGTGTGAAATGATTAGCTGTGACTTTAAGTTGTGGCGAGTCACATCCACCAAGTTGCAGCGTTGTTAAGCGGACGTTTGTGGCTTTTTATAGGGAGAACGCCTGCCAGGCGAATACCCACCACGTCCTGGAACACTGCCGTAGCTTCGTTTAAACAGTAGTACTAGTCATCTATGCAACTTATGGACCAATTTTACACTCTATTATTCGCAGTCAGTTGACAGCGACAATTTTTCTTTGGTTGGCCGAATGGCTTAGTAATGATCCGGCAGTAGTCGTTGAAGCCTGTCAATAATGTAAAAGGATCGCAGATTCGAATGATAATGATGCAAGTGAGTAAAAGCATTGTTAATAGGGGCAAATTTTTCTATTATATTCTTGTCCGGCTCGCAAAACCATAACCAGCTATCAACGCTGGACATGTCATGGGGAAGGTAAGTGCAGTTTTTGTGGCTGAATATATCTAAACAGGCGAAAATGACCTTCTGCGCAAAGTGGATTCGGAAGTCCTTCAAATGTAAGTGTGATTGTCTCCATAGCCAAGTGAAACCTCCATAGAAGGCCATCGGAAAAGCCACTTTTACGAGCACAACGCTGTCCGTGAAACGACGTCAGAAGAGTTCCAGGCCAATGGAGAATCGGAATGTTTGAGGCAAGGAAGGTAATCACACCAGAATTGTTGGTGTTCGGTTGTGGAACAGAGGATGCATGTAAATATTTTATTCCAGGTGAGTAAATTGTTCTACTGTGAGTACGAGTCGAGCTAAACCCCTTTTGTAGACCCCGTGAAGGTATCCTCTCCGGAATGGCGGAAAGAGCTCCATTTGGAACGACGTGTGGGTTCTTCCTCTCCTGGAGAAAGGATCAAGCGTTTACACCAGCTGGCTATTGAGGATGGGTCGACCAGTCTCAGTGGATAAACCTACTTGTTTTGATGGATGTAACAGGAAAGCTCAGGAAAAAACGGGCAACGGAAAGAGAGACAGCAATGAACCAAGAAGCACTAACACAGGCTGGTGGCGCGCAACAGTGCCTATGATACATTAAAACTTATATAATTTTGTTTAGTATAAATGATTTGCGAGCGCGTTCTTTACGTCATGTCGCTGGTGTGACACAGACTACAAGTACTAGGTGGAAAGAAATTGCTGCACGCGCAGCGTCAAGTGAGCGATATAATAAAGCGTGTTAACATAAGTTGAGCGAAGAATACGATTGTTGGAGAGAAGCATGTAAACCGATGATGACAGCAAGCCGAATGCGAGAGGCGTCTTAGGCGAAACTAAGGACAACCAGGTTGAGACCGAATGCGGGAGCAACCTAGGTAAAGTAATGTTCCAGGAGGAAAAGGAAATTCAGAGAATCAGCCAGGAGCGGATGAGTGCGGTCGGTCGAAGAGTAATTACGCTAATGCGCTCATAATTCCATAGCCCATAAGCCGTCAGAATCTAGGGAAAAGGGTCACAGAGGGCCAAAACTGCCGTGCATTGGGAGTCGTTATCCCGCGTACGGTCACACTGTTAGGCAGATGCGAACATAAAATAAAGCGCCGAGGCGTATGAAGAGAGCTAAGTGAGCATAATAATGATAGTAATAGTCAAGAAACACTTAGCAATGTTTTAAGTGCCATAAATAATCAGCAGCGAGGTCGGAGCGGAGGAGACCATACGCACGAGGATAACTTGGTTTGGCGCAATGAGTGTAAGCCGTGGGAAGAAAAATGGAGCGCAATGACAGAGGCCATGGATAAGAGGAAAATAAAAGCAACAAGAGTCTAGACGTAAGTGGAAGAGAGCGAAGTCGCTGTCAGACCGTGGTCGGAAATGGCACTGCCATCTAGAAGTAGTAGGAGTGCAAAAGACCGTTCAGATAAGAACAGTTTAGTCGGCAAACGGAGATTGGGTCGTACACTTGTGGTGAGAACAACTGTGGGGGAAGTGGAAATTGACGGGTTGAATATCAAAGAGGCTATATTATACAGGGGTGATTACGTCAGGCAAGCTCCACGAAATGAGGGGACCGATCAGATGACACTTATTAGTCGGTGCATTGAGATTGAGTCGGACAGATAAAATGGAAAGAAAATAGAGAGGATCAGCAGTAAGGGGTAGGGGAGAAAGGGAAGAGGCTGTTTCGACTTTGGAGTAGCAAGTTCAGCAGATGCTTGAAGGGATATGCAGAGTCAAGACCGTTAACCTCCCGGGGGTCTGCAAGAGGTCACATAGAAGCAGACTAGTCAGATGAGGCTACGTTAAGGAAGAGCACTGAGGCTTGGCTGCCCGATTGAAGACAAACAGCGCAGCTAGATGACAGTCAGGAAGAAAAAGGTTTACTGCTAAAGTGTGGAAAAGCCAACGACGCTGTCTTGCGAAGGAGTATGCATCGTTCAGTTCTGAACAATCACCGGTAATATCCAGGTGGTCTGAGAGAACTCAGAGAGTCGGAGGCCGAACAGACGAGGCTGGAGTAGTCAACACATTCGGAGGCCTGGTAGTAGTTCCAGGGAATTTGACTGATCAGATGATGATAAATTAGGGCAGGACACTGAGCGCTCACCGTCCGATTGAAGGAGGATTGAGTGTACAGGTTACTGATGGAAGTGTCTATATTAATAAGAGGAGAACAACTCTAGCAGGCTGTCAAAGTAAACGAGACGTAGCCTTGAGTCTACAGAGCCTAGATAGATAAATCTTGCTGGTCTGGAAAAGGTCAAAGGAGCAGACCGGTCAGGTGAGACTAGGTTATTGCAGGGTACTAAGAGTTGGCATTCCGAGTAAAGAAGAAATGAAAGCAGAGAGCGCCATAAGGAGAGGAGACGGTCCGGATAGAAAGTGGTTTACTTATAAAGTGTGGCAAAGTCCACGGGGCTCAGGAGGTGATGGGGACAGAGAGTTCAATCTTCCCAACTAATGCCGGTGACGTCATAGCAGTCTGAGAAAACTCGGAGAGCATGGGACCGATCAGAAGAGACTGGATTAGTCGGCACATTGAGAATGAGTCGTACGGTTAAGGTGGGAAGATAAATAAAGTGTCAGCAGTGATGGACAGGTTTGGGATGCCAGAGGTTACATGAATATAAGTTATGCATGTCAGGCAGGCTCGCAATATGAGAGAAGTTGTGTGTTGGTGATGCAGAGCCTAAAACTGCATTTCGCTAGCCAGGAGGCAGTCAAAGAGGAGAATAGGGCAGGGCACTGAGAGGTCGCTCTCAGGTTGAAGAAGCGATAAAGACAGCGCGATAAGGAAAGGATAGAGTCGAGGGAAAGCGTTTACAGATAAGAAATGCGACAGTTAACGTGGCTCATGAGGCAATGGTGACAGAACGTTCAGTCTTCCGAGCAATGGCCGGCAACGGCACAAAGGTCGGAGAGGAGGAGACCGATCAGACGAAACTGGATTAGTCAGCGCATTGGGATTGAGTGGTGTAGTTCATTTGGGAAGATAAGTGGGGCCAGTAGCAGTGGACTGGACAGAGCTAGAAGTGGTTATATTACCATAGTGCGGGCAAGTCCAGCAGGCTGTCGAGGTGAGGGAGCCACTGCTTTAAAACGACCGAGCTTAGATTGCTATCATCCTGGTAGCCTGTTGGTAGTCCAAGAGCATTTGGCTGATGAGATTAGGCTAGCTTAGAGCAGGGCGCTGAGTCTTGCCCATCCGATTGAAGAATGATTGAATACAGAGGGCGCTCAGTCATCTGAACGATGGCCAGTAATGTCACAGGAGTCTGGGAGAAGTCGGAGAGCAGGAGACAGATGAGACAGGATTGGTCGGCGAAACGAGTTTGAGCTAAGCAGCTAATTTTGGCGGGCAAATGAAGTGGGTGGAGAGGTGGACAGGTTAGAGCTGGAGGTGCCTGTATAAATAAAGGGTGAACAAGTCTAGCAGGCTGTCAACGTAAGCGAGACATAGCTTTGAGTCTACAGAGCCTAGACCGTTTAAATGTTGCTGGTCTGGAAAATGTCGAAGAAGCAGACCAGTCAGATGATACTAGGTTATTGCAGGGCATTGAGAGTTGGCAGTCCGGTTAAAGAAGAAATGAAAGCAGAGAGCGCCATAAGGAGAGGAGACGGTCCGGATAGAAAGAGGTTTACTTATAAGGTGTGGAAAAGTCCATGAGGCTGACGAGGTATTGGGGACAGAGCGTTCGGTCTTCCGAATGAATGCCAGTAACGTCACAGCAGTCTGAGAGAACTCGGAGAGCAAGGGACCGATCAGACGAGACTGGATTAGTCGGCACATTGAGAATGAGTCGTACAGTTAAGGTGGGAAGATAAATAAAGTATCAGCAGAGCTGGAATGGTTTGGGATATAAGAGGTTATATGAATATAGGACATGCAAGTCAGGCAGGTTCGCTATATGATGGAATTATGTGTTGGTGATGCCGAGCCTGGAACTGCATTTCAATAGTCAAAGAGGAGAATAGGGCAGGGCACTGAGAGGTCGCTCTCAGGTTGAAGAAGGGATAAAGACAGCGGGATAAGAAGAGGACAGATTACAGAGTAAACGTTTAGGGATAAGAAATGCGACAATTTACGTGGCTCTAGAGGCAATGGTGCCAGAGCGTTCAGTCTTCCGAGCAATGGCCGGCAACGTCACAGAAGTCGGAGAGAAGGGGACCGATCAGACGAGACAGGATTAGTCGGCGAGACGAGATTGATTTTGGGGGCAAATGGAGTGGGTCTAGAGGTGGACAGGTTAGAAGTGGAGGTGCCTGTATAAATAGAGGGTGAACAAGTCTAGCAGGCTGTCAACGTAAGTGAGACATATCTTTGAGTCTACGGAGCCTAGACCGTTTAAATGTTGCTAGTCTTGGAAAGGTCAGAGAAGCAGACCAGTCAGATGAGACTAGGTTAATGCAGCGCACTGAAAGTTGGCAGGCCGATTAAAGAAGAAATGAAAGCAGAGAGCGCCATAAGGAGAGGAGACGGTTTGGATAGAAAGCGGTTTACTTATAAGGTGTGGCAAAGTCCATGGGGCTCACGAGCTAAAGGGGACAGAGCGTTCAGTCTTCCCAACAAATGCCGGTGACGTCACAGCAGTCTGAGAGCACTCGGAGAGCAAGGGACAGAGCAGACGAGACTGGATTAGTCGGCACATTGAGAATGACCTAAGCCATTGAGACTACCTTGGTTGGCGTAACGATAAGGATATGAGGCTCGTCAAGTCGGGCCCTGACCGAATTCAACGTGCAAAGTAAAGAGTTCAATTACCTAGGAGCAGTCCTTTCCATCCGATAGGGTTGCCACAGTGAAAGCAGCAGTTTCCAACCTAGGTAACAGTGTACCCAGTGCAAAATAAGTTAGTTTAATGCGGTAACTGTTTTCGTCAAATGGCGTTGCTTTGTCGTCCGCGACTAATTAGGTGTCAAAAGCGCATCTTACTGCACGCTGCCGGACGGTGGTGCAATGAGTGGGCAGCTTTTACTGCTAAATTAAACCGCGCGGCGAGGTTTCCTTATCTGGTCGGGAAGGCATCATTATGCTTACAAGACATAACCCGAAGAGGCCCGTATGCTCGACACCGTTTGGTGGTGGAACCGAATAGTACAGGTCTATGAGGTGAGAGACGACTGGAAGCACGTCGCCAGTTTGCTTAATGTGCACTTCAAAATCTGTCGCAGTTGGATAGCCGTTTTAATGTTCTTAGAACCAGGAAGACCACACGGGGTATTTGTCGCAATGCTCTGACGGAAAGTCACGTAGACTCTTTGTTGGAGTGGATGCCCTAAGCACCAACGCTAACCCTTGTAAAACATTGTCCGTTTTAAGTCGGAGAACGATGTTGAGGTCAGTACCAGTATCGTCGCCAGATAAGCAGACGGTCGCCGGATAACAAAGAGGAAGTTGTCCGCCGTTGTCGAGTTAATAAGCAAACTGGAGAATATAAGGCCGTGGGGATGGTTTTCCATACAGCTGCTGAATTTCCAATCAAAAGGACGGCAACCGTTGATGATTGATGACACTAATTTCAATCGCTTCTGCTCACGTGCCATTCACCACTCGGACGGCTCGCAAAATGTACGGTGGCAAACAAGCGCGGCCGTAGTGTGCACATTGTCGGAGCCATGACGAGGGACCGTTTGATTGCTTTTTTCTTCTACGTGGTAGTTCCTACAATCAACGATACACACAGTGGCTGCGACAGGTGCTAGATGCCAAAGAATCCTATCTGGTCGAACGGTGTTTGTTGATTTGTGTCAACGCCACGTGCAATGCAGACGTGAAAATCGTTTTCCAAGTGGTACGCTACGGATCCAGAGGGTGTTTACTAGCACCTTACCATCCAGCGCTGAACGCCATCGAGGGCATCTGGAGTGTAAGCAGAAGTTATGCGAAGCAAGTGATGTGCAGCTGGGGTGCGGAAATCTATCAATGGACAATGGACAATGGTTTATTACGGGTAAAAAAGCATCGCTTAACAAGTCCCGTGGGATGGAAATTATTGCGAAAATAAATTGCATAATAAAGTGAAAAGCGTTGTGGTGGACTCACCATAGACTTATGTGAAATAGCGGAGATTTTCGCGTATTAAACATAAAAATCCATAAATCCAATGGTTGAGCGCTTGGCAAGAAACCGTTTGATTGCGTTTTGTAGCCCCTGGCTAACAAGTCATAACAGGAAATGTAAGTGAGACAACGCATCGTCAACACGTTGTTTAAATATCGCCAGATTGGGAGCAGAGACGACATAATTAGGGAGGGCATTCCAAGGCTCACACACGCGGAGAGAAAAGAAATTTCTACGGCATTCAAGCCGGCTGTAATGAATTGTCAGTTTCAGAGGGTGACCTCTTAGTTTAGTGTTGGGGTTCAGTTCCAGCAGCGGACGGCAAATGTGGTTTGGGTTCTTCAGAATCTGGTAAACCATTATGAGATCCCCCCGCAAAAGCCGATATCGACTGCTGTACATTCTTAGAGATTTCAGTCTAAGCTGATAGGGCAGATGAAAGAGGCCCCTGACGTTCTTGGTTGCCCGTCGTTGAGGAGTCTCGAGAGCAATGAGATCATGTTTCTGCCACGGCTGCCACGCCTGAATAGCATATTCCACGTGAGGTCGCACGTAGGCGTTAAGCATTTGGGGAAATATTGCTGGTTCAAACAGACCGAAGGCTCTGCGAAGAAGGCCGAAGTGTTGATTTCCGGTTCTCGTCGCCTTCTCTGCTTGTTTGGAACACCCGAGATCTTCCTGTACCAATACACCCAGGTCCCGCTCATGAGAGACCTTTGCCAAGGTGTGGTCTCCAATCTTGTAGGCGCTCACCAGCTGGTGACGCAGATGCATCACTTTGCACTTAGCCATGTTCAATGGAAGCTTGTTACTCTTTGACCATTCGTAAATGCAATCTAGGTCATGTTGGAGCAGATCCTGATCTGCCTTGTTACTAATCGCCCGCCATATCTTGACGTCATCGGCGAAAAGCAGGAAGTTTGAGGAGATGACGCTTGCCAGGTCGTTGATAAACACCAGGAATAAGCGCGGTCCCAGCACTGAGCCTTGCGGGACACCACATTCCACCTCAATTGGGTTAGAAAGTGATCCCCTAACACGTACTTGGAGCTTTCGTTGGTAAAGGAAGTTGCCAATCCAACCAAGTACAGGATCTCCGATTCCGTAACTCTGAAGCCGTTGAAGTAGGATGCGGTGATCGAGGCGGTCGAAAGCTTTGGAAAAGTCCAGATAGATGACGTCGACTCCGACCCCATCATCGGCCACTTCCGTCCAACTACCTCGAGCAATAAGTAGGTTGGTGGTGCATGACCGGTGTTGACGGAAGCCATGCTGTTCCGGTACCAAGATGTTGCATTTTTTCAGATAGTCCATCAAAGCCTCAGCAACGACTGCTTCCATCACCTTCGCGAGCACAGGGAGGAGAGTCACTGGACGATAGTTTGCAGGATCGGAACGGCTACCGCCTTTAAAAATAGGGGTTATAATGCCACACTTCCACATAGTGGGGACTCGTTGTTCATCAAAGCACCTTTGAAAAAACTGTGACAGTGGTTCAGCTAGCTTATTAGCCACAACCTTCAGTGCCTTCGGGCGGATGTTGTCTGCTCCCGGAGAACTATGTTTGCGCAGTGAGAGTAACTTCCTCAGCACAATTGATGGGTTGAAAATAACACTTGTAAACAAAGGTGTCGGTAATGAGCTTGATATTATGGGACAGGTAGATGATGCGAGTTCAAAAATTGGGGCGTATTGCAGCCGCAGTGCATTAGCTGCTTCTTCGAGGGGTCCGTGATGATGCAATCAGTTAAACCTCGTGGTGAGTTCGATTTTTGAGCAGATAATGTCGGAAGTAAGTACTTGTATCAAGTGGCATCACTGCGAGGAAATGTTCTAGCACATGGCTGCTAGTAAGTGACGTATAATTCACCTGGCAAATTTGTAAACTTTTCACTTGTGTATAAACTAATCAGTTATAACTGGAATTTGCCTTTTTCTTACCTCTTTGTCAGGTGGGTTATTGCAGCGACAACAGTGATGATAGGTTGACAAGTAGGTTGTAACGTATAAGAATATACCCGTTTCTGTTTCTGTGATGTAAACCGACTATATGAGAAATAGAGGGCTGGTAACACCGTGCGTGATAACCCGTTGGACCGGATGTGAGCTCACGTCATTGTAGTGTTTCCGTTGCTGTAAATGTTTGCTGAGCGTTTTGAATAGGGGGTCGTTTGCAAGCTGACCAGGTGAACATGTTTTAGCAGACTTGAGCGTCATACGTTCGTGAAACTCGTTTGCATTAGAATACGGTATTCAGTTTCCTTCTGCTTACACACTATCCTACTGTACTTGAGCACGGAACGATCGCCTCACAGCAGCTAATGCACCGAACTTCTCCTTTGTAACCTACAACATGAGAGGAAGGACTGCTAACGTTTTGAACTGCTTCCTGTACACAGGCATACCATTGGTGACATCTTCTGTTTGAGTGGTTAGCCAAGCTAATCCGCTAACTCAAATATCACAAGGTTGCGGTGTCCCACGTAGTAAGCGTGCTTCCTTAACTAACGTTTTGAAGTTATCCGTGTCTTCTTAGGTGAATGATGCTTCCACGTAGTGCAACTTGCTCTTTTCTCTAATATGCCTGCCACGGAGAACACAGATATAGGCAAAAAGTGAGAGTATTTGGTTTCGCCTTATTTCACACTGAAGTAGGAACGTTGCGCGTTCACAAACTTGATACCACAGCATGTCTAGTGCAGTTTGAAAATCGGAGGTAACTTCCTGCCCATCCAGCGGTCCATACAACCTTAGGTAACCTTATATGGACCGTGTTCCGGATGATGCATCGCTTTAACTCGGAACGGTTGACAGTCCCAGTAACTAGTGCACCGGTTTGTTTGCCAGACTCGGTTATACTGTCTTTTATCATATCTAACATGAATTTAATAATTGGCGTTATCTGATAATAGTGAAAAGCTAAAGCTGAGAACCAAAAAGCTAAGTAGTTGTTTTCGGGATTTGCGAAACGGTAAGCAACGTTTTCTTCGCCAATGGTGCATTCTACTTCAAAAGTGGCCCTTGTGGTTTCCGCTGCAGGATGTCTTCAACGAGATAGTCTAGTTTTTCGGCTGGCGGAGGCTAAATCCGAAAGCACGTGAACAAGAAACTGGTAAATCTCGTGTTCAGTCATTCCTCGAATGCAAAGAGGTAACTATCCGTCTAGTTAAAGAAAGGGTATTTGACGACATGGCGACGTGAAGTTTAGCTAGAATAGTTGCTATCGTCAAAGTTCTAACCTAGCGGGAACTGACACTGTGTGGTCACGGTGAGGACGTCCAAGCTGAGAAAGGAGGCCAAACAAAGACGAACTTTTACAGCATTCCTACATTTGTCGGGCAAGTGTGAGCCTGTTCTCTGCAAAATTTGGTTGCAGCAAAGCTGGGCAGGAAAATCAGCATCTAGTTGCACCACTTTCAAAATGCATTGGAAAGGATTTAGTTATGATCAGGTGAGGACAAAACCCTTAGCTCAGGTCAACGAAAGCAAGTAAGTTTGCCGGATTTTTGATAGCGCGCGCGATGTAGCTCATGAAATCAAATCAATGTAAATGAATTGAGTGTAGAGGACGTGTTTCTCAGCTTTGTTGAGACCAAAACCAAAAGATCGGAAGTAGCTGCTCTGGTTTGGCAGCATCGCTTTATTATGGGATCCACAATGACGACTGTCGTGGACAAGCATTTGACAATGAGGTTGTGATGGAGCGCTGACGAATGAGTGTTCAATGACGTGGCTGCGAATTCAGCTCAAACGCTACACCTGTGTTACGCATGAACCACACTAAAGTTTCATATAACTTCAGCGAAGGTTCATTCTGTTGCATTGTTTGTACGATGGATCGTCTATGATCCTACTTTGTTTATCTAAATCATACTTGAATGCCTTGGAGGAAGTCAACGGTGTAAGTTTCAGATGGTGTTAACATATATATGGGGTCGTCAAACAGGTGCTGTATATAGTAGGTTAACTAGATACTCGGAACTCGTCACTTTACTGACTCAGTCATGAGAATAAAGATAAGGTCAGCTGCAGCCTTAATTCTCCTCTTGGTACAGTCGTGTCCAACTATTTTGTATTCTAGCATTTAGGGATTTGCTCACCTAGAATTCGAGGAAGCACAGGTATGTCAAAAGAAATGGGCTGCGTCTGCTAAGGTTTGACGATCTTACAGCTTTAAGTTTTGCCTTCTTTACATTAAAGCGAAATGGTGCACATTGCAACGGATGGATCCGAAAAACTACGTTAGTTTGGGGAAAGCATGAGGCGTCGAATCCGCCAAAGGAGACGTATGGACGGTGGATACTTGTTGGATATATCTGTAGGATTTAATGCAGATTTAAAAATGGAAATGCTGTCTCTCATAAACAAGGAACCGCCTTAGATTTCGGAAACTTCATGAACATGCGAACAAATACCCTTTCCTTACACTGGTACATCTGCTTGATAATAAGTATGGTTGTCTGCTTAGTTAATTCAACCATGTAGAAAAACGGAATCCATGTGAAAGGAAAAGGTTGTGATATATTGTGAAAGACTCGCAAAATTACTAAATTAATGGACCTTGTGAGCTTCTAAGCTTCATATCAAAATAGCACCATTGGAAGCTGCTCTGCATATTTCTTGCCCGAACATTGATCATAGCCTGCTGTGATAGCACATTCCCAAAGAGTAAGCTCATAACGAACTACCTTAGAGCGTCATTATAGTAGGTTAAGCTCACAAAGTCGCAGTTAACAACAGCGTGAGAACGACAATAGAGACCGGTATCAAGGCTACTACCACAAGTAAGGTTCGAAAAGTGTATCTGTATAGCTGGTTCGCAAGTACTGTAACAATAAAACTTCATGAATTGAAGGCAGCACTGTATAATTGGATCCTTGCTTGTTATATGAAACATAGTATTTAAGATCGATCCGAAATTATGAGGGTCTACGGATTTAATCCGGCAGGGGACTGCAATTTCACATCCGCGGTGGGCGACATGAATAGTTGCTACGCCACTGCGAGCACCTGGTTACCTTAGGTGCAATGACACTGACCACTAGGTTTGAAGGAATGTGGAACAAATATCAGCTTTTGTCGACAACTGGATTTGCCACATTGATAACGCTATGTATACACCCACGCTTTGTCCTACCGTGCCTCAACTTCATCCCTCCGCGCGGCTGCTGACCCAACGCTGCAGTAGTCTCACCAGCGTCCTGCTATCCGTCATCGCCCTGGGGATGAATTGCCCTGGCCCCTCCGTGCTTAGTAGTCCCGCTAATCCTAAATCCGACCTCCTATTGGCGGACTGCGCATAAACAATGAGACGGCTACTCGACAGCGAGCGAAAGGGTAACCAGCGGCACGTGAGCAGGAGCACTTGTAAGCGTGCTAGATGAAGTCGAATTCCTTACGGCTGAAGTGGAATGCCCTATGGTTTAAATTGTCTGGGAAGTAGTATGGATATCCTAACAGCGCCATTTGCAAAACGAAAACTTTCCATGATGTGTGCACGTGTAAATTGCTTGCTGAGCTTTAGATACTGCGCTGTCGCTGCAAAAATGATATTGGTTTGTATTTCCTACCTCGTATGCATGCAATTCTCCCGGTTGGGTGAATTTGCAAAGCAATGTACATGCTGCACCGGTTGGTATGCTCCAACACTGTAAGGACAAGTTTAAGTCGCTTATTCGAATAGTGAACCATCGCAGTGGCCGCAACTACCTGCAAGTAATTTATTTGTGCTTCCTGATTAAAAGGCAATCAATGGTGCAGCAGGGTTATGCAATTTCATTTACATGCACTTATATGACACCTTCATTACTACTGGTTTGTCAGTTCCAACTGAACGTCTCAAGTTTACTGACGATCGCATGCACATAATTGATCGCAATGTTAACAACAAGCATCGGGCCCTGCACGCGCTGGTTGTCACGCAACTCCGGTCTGGACGGAGTCATACCTTTCTTAATTATACCCAGAGGCTTGGCTAGTACAATCATTTTTCTTAACGTCTTAACATTTTTATGATGAGCAGACGCTAGGCAAACAGGTGGAAGCCCCCAAATAGTCGCTTTATGCCAAAATAGGCGGTCGCCGAGAGATATATAAGTAAACTGCTAAAAGCCGCACACCCTGGGCGTCCAGCGTTAGGAAAACCGAGCTTCAACTTGGGTTGCTTTACCTCCAACTACGGTGCAAACTCATGATTTACCACCTGACTAGGGTTTATACCAGCTAACTATTATCAGACCTGCCAGTTTGCATTCTTGGGCTATGTGCTGCACTCGCTTGACCAAGAGCAGAAACTACTCATTAAAGAGGAAACGAAATTTCCCTACAGAAGGAGAATGTCGAATTTCCGAGCGTGCACGTAGTTTAGGAACTGCTGGCCCTCATGTATAACGTAAACGATTTTAGCAGTTTTGTTTCAGTCCATTTTCAAGTTAATCTCAACAACCACACCGGCGAATTCCAAAAGTACAACCCGCAGGTGACGGTAAAGCAAAATCACTCCTGCTCCTGATGTAGTACAGCGGTGGCATGAAGATTGGTGCTAATGTCCAACGTAAAACCTTATAGAATATATCAACCCAAGGATGGATGTTTAGTAATCTGGAATATGCAATCACAGGTCACGACACGGAAATTAGAAATGTAGAATTTGCTACACTGTGTTATCCAAGCATGTCTTCCTACCAAGCTTCCGAGAAAAAGCTCGAAATTTTAAGTCGAACTTGGGTTTTGGTCCAACCATCAACATGGTTTTTGCGAAGGGTCTGCCCACTTAAGCAAGTTGTTGGTTACTCGAAAGTGTTGGACAGCGTCAATCGACCAGTGTCAAGCTGTGAACTTGCTGTGCAGCGAATCCTACAAAGCGTTTACTTCAATTCTACATTCTCTCCTTACTTTTAAGCTGCGTTACAGAGGTCTACGTGCACGCATTTCGATGGGTATGAACAACGTTCGAAATGAAAATGTGCTAGTTTCGGGTCGGCTCAGGCAGTCCCTTCTGGCAGGCTGCTCTGGGCGGTGTCCCACGAGTGCCGGTGCTTGGCCAACTGCAGATTGTCTGTGCGTGAATAACCTGTAAATAGTGTTGGGGTTACCTGCTCTCTTGTTTGCGGACGAGCTGTATTTCCAACGCACATTGTGGGACGCTAATTGCTCCCGCGCTTTGCGACTTTTTCTTTAAAGGCACATTGTCTGGTACATTGTCGGCCTTTGCCACTATATTAGGCCAACTGCCCGGTCTTTGGGTTAGAGCAACGCCAAGCAAACCATTAGGTGCCACGTAGGCACGAACACTTGTAACCTTGGATTAGAAGTCATGTTAGATTAAAACGAAACAGTGAAAACGCGCAGCAGCTGCTTGCAAGTGTTTCCGAACCCCCGGATTATCCGTAAATGGGCTAAGTTCCTTGAGGAGGAATTGTCTGTTGAATTGTTCGCAAAGTTTATAGTCTGCAGTTGGATTACCATGACCAAAGTTTCTTTGCTTGCTTGGCCAGTTATAGGCGAGTGGTAGAGCGTGCCTAGTGCAGTAAAAACAATGTGGCCGGAGGCTTCGTGGCCCTGTCCTAGCCAGACAACTCGCTCAAGCTTAGGAGCTTTCCTTTACGCTGTGTTCACATTTACCGTTGTTTGGTTTTAGCTTTTAGTGCGCTGGCGTAGCGGTTCGCTCAAGACAGGTTGGTTTCCTCATCCTGCGCAATGCCTACGTAACGTGGGCATCCGATGCGGTTGCACAAAAGCCGAGCTGATAGATTGGAGTGGAACTTCATTTGTCATGTTGAATAATAAAAATATTTATTCTGGGCTATGCGAGGAACCCCCATGTATGCATGCTCAGGTATGTGTAAATGTATAGACGTTTTGTGGCAATCGTAACGATGACAGTATAACATCGTTCATATGTTCCTGTTTGAAACTGAACGAAGATAAAGAATAATTGGTTTGTCGTGAGATAGGGATATGTTTGTAAGGACATACTCAGCCTGTCAGATACTGCAGTAATACTTCACCAAAGCACAGAACAAGGAGCTAGTACGATCGATTAGAAACTAACTAAAGAGCAAGATCGACAGTGACATGATGGTGTATTGCGTTTGTGTGTAGCTAAGTCAAACACCAAATGTAAAGTTGTAGAAAGAAATAGAACGACATTGAATTCGGATATAGCAGTAGCAGTGTAACGTACATTTCAAGAATGGTGTCATGTGATAAATAAATAAATAAATATTTTATTCTCGAATACGCGAGGCACGCCCATTGAAGCATGATCAGTTAGGTACAACTGTACAGACAGTTTATGGCAACTGTAACAGTGATAGTAGAAAATTGTTCATATGTCCATGCTTGGAATTGTACAACGATTAAAGTACGAACAAATCATTTTGCTGTAGTGGGATCGCGACCCGTTTGTTAGGACATAATTGGTCTGCCATATATGGCAATCATACCTCGACTAATAATAGATTTAGAGTCCTGAATGATCCACCGGAAGGTAATTGGAGAGAACGCTTGAGAGATATATGATAATACAGTAAGTGCGTGCACAAGTAACGCAACGGTCAACGGTGACATCGTAGGAAGCAAAAAGACCACAGTATATGCGTGAATTCGTAGAAAGGGGAGACGACGGAATATGCAGTGTAGCGAACTTATCTAGAATGAGGACGCTAATTGACCTGCAAGTGTGAAGTTATGCGCTGTGACTTTTTCCGTGGCGAGTCACATTCGTCACGTTGCAGTGTTGTTAAACGGAGATTGGTGGCTTTTTATAGGGAGAACGCTTGCCAGGCCAAAACCCACCACGTCCTGAAACACTGCCGCCAATCCATTGAATGGCATGCTGTAACTGGTTATGTTTCTCGTTGAACGTTTATTGACTTGCCAGTATGAAGTCATGGGCTGACTTTATTCGGCAGCGATTCACATTCGCAACGTCGTAGGTTTGTTAAACGGACACAGGTCCCTAGAATTCGCTACCCTATGGCGTCCTATTGCCACAGCTGATAACAGAGTCTAAGCGTCGCTTAGGCGCCCTCAGTACCGGAAGTAAATATGCCATTGTTCTAATTAGTCTCCTTTATGATTACGCTCCCGTCCATTGCAGTCTTATTTACTCTGACTAAATGCAACTTCAAAATTTTCCTAATACGTTCATACTTTAAGGATAAACCATTACATTACTCCTCGTTTCCTTATAGCACGCGGAAGGTGCAGCACAGTGTGTTTTCATCGGTTGAGCAAGACGTGTTCCGCGCATGCTAATTTGGCTCCAAATCTGACCAATCATAGTAAGCAAGTTGTTGGAAAAGTTGATAGGGGCTTCAGCGAAGAACCGCCTGAATAGATTTAACCCTCACAATGTTGTGCAACATGGAGTCCGCAAACGATTTGCCCGTCAGACAAATCTACTTTTAGCTCGTGAAATCTGGACCGAAGCGGTTGGCAGTAAGTACGCTGTAGCCTTGCTATTCGTGGACTTGTTGAAGGCTATTGACACGGTTCCCCATATTTCTACTCGCACTAAAGTTGCGATCTTAAGGTATATCTGGTTGAGCCCTAAAATATGTGTCCGGCTTCCTTGAGAGAAGGAAACGGCGCGTACCGGTGGAGTCTAGCGGCACGCACAGGCAACCTGTCCTTATTGGCACCCAGCAGGGCTAGAGGTTGGGGCCATCTTTGTTCGTGGTCTATATAAATGACTTTCTGGAGGAGCTAGGTGTTAGCACTAAGGTTTGCTCATGACCTTACGCTCTGGAAATTGTGAATATCCCGGGGTTCTAATGTAATTCAGGGAGCCTTGGATAGGCAATGGGAACGGTCTACCTAATGCTTGATGCACCTACATAGAGCAAAGCGCTCTTTGCTCCGAATCGAAGCAGCTAATCCTCCCACACCATATGTTGAAGGGGTGTTGAACTCCATGGTAACACTCAGCTGGTTGCTTTAGGAGTTTTGGGCACCTGTGCACTTCATTCTGGCGCCAATTCGAAGGAGGCTGCTTGCCGAGGTTGCTGTATGAATTGCTTTATCCGCCACCCTTTCAGCGTTCCAACGGCCAGTTTGTTTGGGTAGCTTTTGCCTGCATACGACTGACCCCGCCAGAAATATTATGTCCAGGCTTGTACAACATGGGTAATCCCAGAATAATGGACTTGAAGGCGGTTACTAGTGGGCACGCTGTTAGTTTGGATGTTCACGGTGACAGGCGTATCCTGAACGCTTGCTTAGTTTGGGGGCATGCTCCATGCACTACGGAAGGTAAAGAGGGGACCTGATGTTTATTCCTCGTATTTCGACGGGTAAGCTCGGGTCTGAGTTGTCAAGGCTGTTAAGTCCCGCTAGGTCACGTAAACCCCCGCGGGCAACCACTGAAATTGCATAAACCCAAGTCTGAGAGAATGAGGACGGAAACAAGACTGTCGCGCCGATATATGGATCGCTGGACCTTGCTTCCAGCTAACGTGGTTGTGGAACTAACGGTTAAGGGTGTTGCGCACCAGCTCGGTGCTGTTTGGTGGTAACACCAAACCCTTCTTTTCCTTACCGAACTCAACTTCCATTTTGTTATTTTTATGTCGAAAATACCTTGGTATTTTACCTGCTGCGCTCTTTCCACACTCGCTCCTTGCCTACTGAGTTAACATTTTTCTCTTTTTACTTCACGTAACCGGCCCAGCAAGGTCTGCTAGGGCAGGATACTTGGGCATGATTTGGTAGGACAGAGTGAGATGCGGAAAATATTTTTGGTTGTAGTGTAACAAAAATACGTCCTTTAGTATTTTGAACTTGGATTTTACGGTTTTTTAACCCTCAAAACGTCCACGGTTTTTGGTTTTACTTTCGTTTTAGTCTTACTTGAAGTAAATATACCGAGGTATTTAAAGGGACTCCAACAAAATCCTCTGGAGGGAGCCACCAAAGAAATTCCATTTAGTTCCCGCCCCGTTCAAGGATGGATTTGTATTTAGATATACAGCTGCTTGCACTTTACGCAGGGTCTAAATTTAATTTACAAATGTTATAAACCTAGCGTTATATTCCGTAACGTTACTGAATCTGAGGCTGTTCTCCCAAGGGAACGCATCTTGGATGACATCAAGTGGCTGAAACTGTGTGTCAGCAAGCTGCTTCCACCTGGTTTCCCTGGTGTCACTATCAGAAAGCTGACCAGATTGGGGAACGTTCCTATCGCTACGCCAAATCCACGACCCCGACTACTTCGCGTGGTCCTTTCTACTCCGGAGAAACGCAAATCGTTACTGCGATTTGCATTCAAACTTAAGGGTAGTGGTGTCAGCGTTCAGCCGGACCTCCCACTGGCAGATAGGTTGAAGTTAAAGGAGGCTATCAAAGACCTCAAAACTAGACGGGCGGCTGATGAACAAGGCCTCCGTCTGGTGGGTTTTCAGGTGGTCAGCCGGAAATTACTTTCCGCCCTATCAGAACCAATCCTGATGGCGCACGACCCAGGGATGGTCGTGCCGACTTCCTTGAGGTAGCACTTAGCAACGTGCGTAGCCTAAGGAACAAGGTGCACGAGTTGGGTCTACTTGTAGACAAATCTCGTCCCGACATACTTGCTTTCACTGAGACGTGGTTGTCTCTGGATATCACGGACGGTGAGGTATATTTACCTGGCTACGCGCTGCTTAGAACTGATCACTCCGTTGGTCGCCAAGGCGGAGGCGTTGTACTGTAGGTGAGCTGTAACTTAGATGTTTTGAGGACTTGCACATTCCAGTCGTCGGATCAGACTGTTGAAGCCCTATCGGCTGTTTTGTGCACTTCCTCTACCCAGTTTACAGTTATAGTGGTATACAGAAGTCCTGGAAGTTCCTCCAGGGGTATACTTGACTTTATTCGCACTCAGTCTGCGAATAAGTGTTTAGTTCTAGGGGATTTCAACCTCCCGGAAGCCTGTTGGGCCGATCTTTCTTGCAATTCGGCATTAGGAACATTCGGTGCAGACTTCCTTGAACTGACTCTCCAAGTGCCTTTGCACCAGTTCGTTGACTTTCCCACTAGGTATATGGACAACCAAATGCCATCTACTTTGGATTTGGTTTTCGCTAAGTCCCTGGACTTCGTGACTGACGTTTCATGCGGTGCACCTCTAGGGTCCAGCGATCACGTATGCATATCCTTTCGATGTGCTCTTTCAAGGCACCAAGAGACCGCTGTTGAATTACTTCCGAATATTTGGCGGGCGGACTTTAGTGCAATGCGAACTAAGGCTTCAGTTCTGAACTGTGAGATTTCGATGGCTGACTCTGTCCAGTTAGCCTGGGATAAATTTAAGGCATACCTTACGGAGGTTTCCGCACCCTATATTCCACTCATTAGGAAAAGAGGGTTAAGGGCACAGCCTCCATGGATAGATACCACAGGCAAGTACCTACTCAAGAAACGGTCTAGATGCTGGCGAACCTACCAAGCAGCTCCATCAGCCAGTACCTATGATAGTTATCGAGAGAATAGGAATAAATGTAAGCAACATCTCAGAACTGCTCGTCTCCAATACGAGCAGGGTTTAGCGGACTCGGCCGCAGCTAATCCCAAGAAGTTTTTGCTTACGTTAAAAGACGCAGCAGTGCAAAACTGTCTATACCAGCTTTATTGCGAGCAGACGGGACCCCTGCGCAAACTGACTATGACAAGGCTTGTATACTGAGTGATCAGTATACTGCGGTCTTTGCTCGGGAGACCTCTTTACCGCAGGTTGAATTGGTTTCAAGAGTTCCAGAGGATTCTTGCTTAGCTGAATTTAGCATAACGGAGACTCAGGTCTTCGAGCTACTGCAAGGCATTAATCCCTCTAAAGCTTCCGGTCCTGATTCAATTCATCCGAAGCTGTTGCATGAACTGGCCACTGAGCTGAGTGGTCCGCTCACGTGCGTATTTTCAATATCGCTGGACAGCTGCAGCCTACCTTCGGAATGGAAGGAGGCAAACATCTGTCCGATTTTTAAGGGCGGTGACAGCGCTCTACCCGCGAACTACCGGCCTGTCAGTTTGACAAGCGTAGTAGTCAAATTGTTCGAGAAGCTGATAAGGGATTCAGTGGAGAACCACCTGAATCGATTCAACCTTCTCAGTGTTGCACAACATGGATTCCGCAAAGGGTTTTCATGTCAGACTAATTTACTTGTAGCTCGTGGAAGCTGGGCCGAAGCGGTAGACAGTGGCCACGCTGCAGACGTGCTATTCGTAGATTTCTCGAAAGCTTTTGACACTGTTCCACATCTTCGTCTCTCACTAAATTTGAGATCCTACGGGATATATGGTCGCGCCCTTCAATGGGTGTCTGCCTTCCTTGAGGGGAGGGAACAGTGCGTACGGGTGGGGCGTAGCCTTTCGCTCAGGCAAGCTGTCCTTAGTGGCGTTCCGCAGGGCTCGGTATTGGGGCCATTGTTGTTCGCGATCTATGTACATGATTTGCCGGGAGAGCTAGGGGTGTCATCATTAATGTTTGCTGACGACCTTAAGCTCTGGAATATTGTGGATATCCCGGGGGGTCCTGAGGCAATTCAGCGTGCCTTGGATAGACTCTGGGAATGGTCTATCTTATGGTTGATGCTTATAAATAGGGCGAAGTGCTCTGTTCTCCGAATCGGAGCTGCTAATCCTCCCACCCGATATGTTCTCGGCGGTGGTGAACTCCCTGTTGTCACTCAGCAGGTTGATTTAGGAGTCGTACACGCATCAGCACTTCATTCTGGAGACAACTGGAAGAAGGCTGCTTGTCGAGGGTTTCGTATGATGTGGTTTATCCGCCGCTCTTTCGGAATCTTAACGGCCAAGTTGTTTGTGAAGCTATTTTCGACATTCGTCCGACCCCACCTGGAATATTGTATTCAGGCTTGTCCACCATGTCTTAACCGAGACAAAATGGACTTGGAGAGGGTGTTACGAGTGGGCACTCGGTTAGTGCAGGGTCTACGGGGACAGACGTATCCTGAACGCTTGCTCAGTTTGGGTATGTACTCCATGCACAACCAAAGGATAAGAGGGGACCTGATTCTCACTTATCGTATTTTGACGGGTAAGATTGGCCCGGACTTGTCAGGGCTTTTTAGTCCCGCTACGTTACCTAGTCTCCGCGGTCACCCACTGAAACTGCATAAACCACGGTCTGATAGGATTAGGACGGAAACTCGTCTATCGCGCCGAGTTATAGATCGCTGGAATTCGCTTCCAGATCACGTGGTTAGGGAACCTACGGTTAAGGGTTTTGCGCGCCAACTCGATGCTCTTGGGTGGCAACAGCAAACCTTTCCTTTTTCCTAGCTGACTCACCTTCATTTTTCAGTTCTTTTTTTATTGACTCAAATATCTTGGTATTCCATTTGCTTAGCTCTTACCACTTTCTCTTTTGCCTCCTGCGTTTACTTTTTTCTCTTTCTTACTTCACGTAACCGACCCAGCAGGAACTGCTAGGGCAGGATACGTGGGCATTAATTGGTTGGACAGGGTGTGATGCGGTCTTTGTTTTAGGTCCATCAGTATTTCAAAGTTCGCCAACTCCTGGTTCAACCACCCGCCGAAGAAGGAACACTCACGAGATCTATCCTATCGTTCCAGTCCCGCTTGAACTTGAACTTGAACTTGAACTTTTAACGGAAATGCCGGTATGTTCAGTTTTGAAAGTAAAACCCTTCGTTGGCGACCATTTTGTAGCATTTCAACACACAAATCACTAAAATAAAGTTGTTAAGCAATTTGGACTATTGGTTGCAGATTTGCAGAGGCATAAAAAGTTCCCATAATAAAATAAAAGTGTAATGGCCGATCGATTTATTATTAGCATCGTCGTAACCGCAGTCCCCGCTTTCGTTACGGAGGCGCGCTGCTGTGGTGTTGTATAAGATGAACAAGAGGACGGAAAGATTGTTAACCGTACGTTCTTTCCAACTACGCTAATGGTTATTCTTTATGGTGGCTTCATGTCGTTTAATACAACTTCCTGCCTGAATTGTGGAATTCTAGCCGCATGCTATTCTAAAAAAGATGGCTTATTGTGGCTTTATTTTCTTTAGATAAGCAAGAAAGGTGATTCAAATTAGGGGTCTTGGGACCTCTTGGTTACTTGTCATCGCAAGAACCAGGTCGCTATAAAGCAGAAGTACATACTGTCTTGGGAACCTGACCTTACCTGACCTTGAGCTTCACCGAAGAAACATTGCAGGCAGTACTAACTATCCAACAGCGCGCTTTGTCGGCGTCTCTCAACATGGGCGCTACATTTGAGAAACGCCTAAGAAAAAAGCCAGTCAGGTATCTTCGGGTTTTATATGATGAAAAATGCATTCAGATCGCGTTTGGGAATATCACTATCTGGAAGAACCCTTACTACCAGGGATCTGCGTCAGAAGCTGTCTAACAGTACGCCTGCGAGGGATGCGAGGTCTGTTTTGAAAAACAGGAGACGCATTAACACCAGCAATGTTCGGGACGCCAGAAGTATTCTGCGGCGTAAGACTAGTGTCACAAATAGTGCACCAACGAAACGAGTGCCGTTCGTGTTACCCTTGAAAACGGTTAGTTGCGAGTCATTTTTATCTTGTTTCTCATCCAACGTGTGATATGCGCGTTCCAACTGCTTTTTAAAATCTACTTGCCCTAGTTTGCTTAGTCTAAAACCATTATGCATTGATTTTGCCAATAACTGTTCTATGCTAACACCGGAGTTCTCTCGAGCGCTTCGTTCAATTGAGACCTTTTTGATGAAGAGAACGCAGCTGTTGTCTCTTCGGAGAGTCACTCGTTAAATATTCATTCCTACGTCAGACCCAAGACACGATGTCTTGCTAACCGCCGACGCGGGTGCGTCCCATGTGCCGTTTGCGGTAAAAGAAACTGCCGTGTCGTATCACGAACGTTCTACCGGTCTCAAGCCTGACCAGTGCATACTACTGTCATCCAGCGTAAGCTTGCTATTCAGCTGTGACGGCTGCTGCGCTCAGATAACAAAGCGCCTAGATATGACTGGTGCTGAATTTACAACACTAGCATCCAGGCTGACAAAGTTGTGAAGGCGTTAGCCGAGTTTGCCTCTTGCCTCGCTCAACGCCACAGTTGATTTGATTCTGGAATCATCGGGTGTTGCATCACTGCTCTTGGTGCACACACTGGCGTCACTCGTCCGAAACTCGCCCATCCTAGCCGACGCCTGTTACTTGGGATTGAATGGCATCGTCTCCCTAGGTTACAGGTAGCTGGATTTCATTCTAGATTACCGCTCGTTCTGGAAGATGTGCATCGACTCTGACCGCGCCTTGTTACACTTTTGTTTCTCCTTGCACTTGCATTGGAAAGGCCAAACTTCGAGATCGACTACATAAAAGAACTCCCAGTCTATAAAATAAGAATGTTGAACCTGAGTTTCTGTAAAGCACGATCCACGGTAGGCCGTCAGTTACTCGCACAATCCGGTCGGAAGATGAAACTTAATCGGCACAGGAATTCGACGCGGTAGATCCGATGATCGCTGGACGCAGGCAGACCGACGATCAACAGCACAACATCCGTAGCCGAAACCAGAAGGCGAATTGAAACCCGAACAAGTCTTTTTATCGGTTCTTGGTCAGTTGAAATAAACCTGCGCAATAAATAATGGAACTGGGAATAGAAAGGTACAATTGGGAAGAGAGAAATGTACAATACAACAAACTTAACTGAGAGGCGCATCTTGCATCTCTTTCGATTAGTAATGGAGGAATTGTCTCAGCCTTTGGTCAGGCAAGCCTTTCAAGACGCTATGCATACCGAACTTTCGCTGTCTTGTCTTTATGACACTGGGCTTCAGTACAATAGGATCTCGACCGCCATGTATGACGCAGAAGCATCTGCTTGTGGCACTATCAATCGTCACCGCACCAGTCACTGGATTTCCGAGAGGTCGGTAAACCTGTTGGAATCCAGAGGAAACCTCCCGGCTGGCTCAGAGCACAATGTGACCAGACGGACTACTAGATGCGAATTAAAGCGGAGCCTGCCTTCTGACAAGGAAGCCTGGTCGCCCAGTAGGGCTCAAGAAATGGGGGAGGCGGATGCAGTGGGCATTTACCGCAAGCTCTTCTAGCTGATCCTCTTCACCGCTCCCAGGAAACCAGGCGTCAGTGAGACATCATCATCATCAACAGCAGTACATCAGCCATTTGAACTGATGCTTCGCTGCCATACAACCATGAGGACCTATGAAATAAAGAATAAGAAGAGGGAGAGAAGGGGGACTTAGCTGAAAACCTTAATGCCCTAAGAAAAAAATTCAGGGTCAAGGCGCCTACACCTTGTGTAGACAACATTCCGTCACAAACAGCTGGCTATCGTGCAAAGATAAGGCGGCATCGGCGAGACAGCTTCCTTGCGGCTTTCACTGCCACGCGTCATAATCAGCCATTACCCCGCAGATAACTCAGCACCATACACACTTTAAACAGACAATCCGATTAGGAGACGGCAGCAGACGCACCACTGGTGTCGCTTGCGAGCCATGTCCTGTAAAGTCTCGAGCCAAGCACAAGGTGAGTCACGTGGACTCCAACCCGGAAGGCGAGACGGACCAACGGCACCCAGTTTGGTCATCAGTGACATCATTTCCCGCTGCCAAGTCAACTTCTGTCCACCTCGAGCTTTGCGCCATCCTACACCTGGTAGACTGAACAAGGTCCTCCTAGGTAAGTGGTGACCAGGCCTGCATAGCACGTGCCCGAGCCACCGCAACTTATTCAGTGCTATCTGTTGTTCTAGGGAGCTCGCAAAATTATCACTACCTAGTACTCGCCTACGCACATCATCGTTGCGGACACGCTGCTGCCATCCGACACCAGCAATGCTTCGCAGACAACGATGATCAAAGAGTTGAAGGCGCCTCAGATCTTCAGACCGAAGGGGCCAAGTTTCACTACCAAAGAGCAGAACGGCCCTCACTGTGGCCTTATATACACGGCCTTTCAAACGGAGGGAAACTCTCCTCTGTCACCAAAGATGACGCAGGTCCAAGAAGGCAGCTCTGGCCTTTGCAATGCGTGAGCTCACGTCAGTTTCAATGCGCCCATCATTGCTGATGCAGCTGCCAAGATAAGTGAATTGATCAACCACCTCGAGTTCCTCGTTAACAAGCGTCAAGGGGTCATCGAGTGGCTGGTGGTCCTGTAGCAACACTTTGCACTTTGAAGGTACGAAGTGCATTCCAAATAATGGGACCACTCTGGACAGGCTATTCAGGGTTGGTTGTGCCGCCGCAAAATCGTCGAAAAGCAAGAAGATCTCGTCCGAATAATCTAGGTCAACTAACCTTTCACCAGGCAGCACTTCAACGCCTGCATCATGAGATTCCGCAAGGGAACACTCCATGATAGAATCCACGACGAAATTGAACAAAAACGGGGAAATTGGACAATCCTGTCGAACACCATTTGTAGTCCAAAAGCTATCCGATAGGACACCATAGACCCTGACGCGGCCTCTAGTGTTCGAGTATAGAGCACGAAGGATGTTCACATATTCCGTGGGAACACGTTTCCGCGCAAGTAATTCGAACAGAATCTATCGATCGACTGAATCGAACGCACTCTTGAAATCGAGGAACACAGCTATTGTCGGTCTGCGATATGCGTGGCGCTGCTCTAGCACCTGCCGCAAAGTAAATATATGGTCTATACAGCCACGTCCTGGGCGAAAACCGGCCTGCTCTTCTCTAATCTTAGCTTCCCGTTCTGCAGTGAGGCGACGAACGATAATCGAGGCCAGTAATTTTGTCACAACTGGCGTTAGGCTAATACCCCTGTGGTTCGCACAGTCTGTGCGACTGCCCTTCTTGTATATTGCCACCATAATCGATTCGCTCTAATTAGCCGGCACACTCTTCGTTCCAGATACGTTCGAATAGGGAGGTCAGTGCTTTGCAAAGGACCTCACCTCCATCCTTAAATAGTGCAGGTGGAAGGGAATCCGGGCCAGCGGCACGAAAACGATTGAGGGCTGTGATCGCGTTTCGGACCTCGGCCTCCGACGGAGGCTCTAAACTAACCGTCCATGGCACGTCCTGCATCACCTGAGTAGGAAGAAGTCCGGGAGCAGGAGGCCAGCTGAACTGATCTTCAAGGTGTTCAGCCCAACGAGCCATACGGCGCTCCTTATTGTGTATCAGCGCACCTGCACTGTCTCTGATTGTCTCACTGACGCCTGGTTTTCTGGGACCAGTGGTGCGGATTAGCTGGAAGAGCTTCCGGTAATTGCCTACTGCTCCTGCCTCCTCCATTTCTTGAGCCCTACTGGTCCACCAGGCTTCCTTGTCAGCACGTAGGCTCCGCTTTAGTTCACGCCTAATAGCCCGTCTGGTCACATTGTGTTCAGAACCAGCCGGGAGGTGTCTTCTAGCTTTCAACAGGTTCACGGACCTCTCGGATATCCAGTGACTGGTGCGGTGACGACTGATAGTGCCACAAACAGATGCTCCTGCGTCGTGCATAGCGGCCGATATCCTATTCCACTGAAGTTCAGTGTCATTAGGACAAGACAACGAGAGTTCGCTATGCAGTGCTTCTTGATAGGCTTGCCTGACCGAGGGCTGGGACAATTTCTCCGTTGCCAATCGGGGGAGACGCTTTGTGCGCCTTCCGGTAAAGTACATGGAGAAACGACAACGTACCAAGGCATGATCAGAGTCGACACAGGTACTCCAGTACGAGCGGCAATCCAGAATGGAACCGCGCCACCTGTAACTTATGGCTATGTGGTCAATTTGGGTTCATCGCTGGCCAGCTACAGATGGACGCCAAGTGGCACTTCGGCGCCCACTGTGTCTAAAAGCAGTGCTAGTAAGAAACAACTGGTGCTCCGCACACAGTTGCAGCAGACGCTCACCGTTGTCAGTCCATTCGGAGTTAAGCCCATAATTACCACCCAGCTGAGCTTCTGAAGAGCTCAGACGCCCTACTTGTGCGTTCATATCCCCTGCAAGTACTATAATATCTGAACTAGTAGCACTGCATAGTAGCGCGTTCAGTTCGTGATAGAAAGTGTTCTTGACTGCATTAGAACTGCAGTCGGTGGGAGCATAAACGGAAATCACAAACAAACAGCGTTTTGTTTTACTTCGCGAATTCACCTTAGCTGATGTCGTCAAACGGGCTGCACATAAACGGCTGTTCACCGGAATCCAATCAACCAACGATGCCTCAGCCTTGGAGCTGAGAATGATACCTACACCAACTTGACCCGTGAGTGCCGCATCGGCGTCTCCGGATGCGTGCAACCAATAACGAGAGGATAAGCCGGGTGCAGTCAATTCGATAACCCCGTTAGGGTCATTAATCCTAGTTTCGGACACACAACACACATCAACACCCAGTGTGTCCAAGGTGCGTGCGAGTGTAGCCTGCTGACCTGTTTGTCTTAGAGTGCGGACATTGAATGTCGCCATGGAAACGGGATAGCGTGGCCTTATAAGGGACTTTTGCCGATAGGCGTCCGATAGGTGCTGTGGGATGGTGGCTGCAGATGGTACTCCAGTAGCACTTCGGTTGCTGTCAATTAAGCTGGGAATTATAGAAGGAAGGTTAGTAATGGGGTCCGGGATGGGAGTAAGAGAAAAAGGTGGAAAAGAAAGAAGGGAGGCGCCAGCAGTAGCATGTTTTCGCTTATCCGCCCTGCTGTATGCAGCAGATAAGGCGACCCTTGATAATCTGCGCGACGGCCGATGCAGGATGAAGTTTATGTTTGAAGAAAATGTCATGGTTGTATGTGGGCTGGGATACTGCCAGGGCGCCCAGACCTAGACAGGAGGACGATTAGGGTCCTCACCCAAAGCCTTTGGCTCAAAAGCCTGTCCGCAAGGCAGCAGGGTGACAGTGATTTAGTTTTACAGAAATGGACGCCATCCCATTTCAAACCCTCAACCTGGAGGACCAGGAGACTGAGTTTGTCTGACCTCTCACCATTGACCAACCTGGTAGGAGTAGCTCTCAAGATGCTTGGAGGCATCACCCAGTATAGCTCAGTGGGTCACTGAGGTACGCAAACCGTCGCACCACGTTAAGGTCCAGTCTCGTTGCATATTTATTTAATTTGTCAGTGCAGCAACAAGATTCATCGTGCTACTACTTCCGTATTTGATGCTACCCATTCAACTTTGTTTTCATTGCCCTTGTTTATTCGTTGACGACCAACGTTTTCTCCTGCTCTCGAGGTTCTCTGATAGTTTATGTTTCCGTTGTTCCTTACCAAGTATTTCGCTTCTCTTGACCTGGTGTGGCATACGATTTTGCGGTATTTCTGTTTGAAAGAGTGCTGTGCACACGGACAAGCTGAGCTACAACTGCGCTCGCCTCAGGGGTCCGTCTGTCCTTCTCTCTGCTTTCTGCCAATGTTCCGCATTACTGACTCATGGTTTTGCTATGTTAGTATGCTTTATTTTGGGTGCATCTGTGATTCTCTGTAGTTTCCGTCTAAATCAGGGACGTATAAGAGTTCTGTTTAGCACATTAGGTTGGTATTTTTTGCATACCTCGATGTTCAGGCAGCAGGCTTTCCTCTTCATATAATGTGCATCTTGCCATACCTTCATTGTCTGTTTCAGGTGCGTAATGATTTGTACATTCAAAGACGACCTGGGTTGCAGCGCGTCCCTGTTGTGAGTTTTCAAACTCCTTTTATATTTAATGTAAAGACTTTGATTTGCCTTATTGATTTCCTTGCGTATCTTTTTACCAATGCTAAATCCACCTGGTCCTTTGGATCACACAATGCTCTTAACTTTTTCTTTCCTCTGTTGAGTGTCCTCCTCATCAATACGCGTTAGCTACGGGTGAGAAACGCACCTCAGTGATTCGGGCGCAATCCAAAAATCAAAATACTAAACATTGCAGAATATAAAAAACTAAAAAACGTAGCATAATGTTAAGTTTCACTTTATGTATAGAGTATGAAATCGTGGGCTGAAAGGGAAGCGAAGCTTGTGTGAGAAAGACAAAGAAACTCGCAACGCAAACGCCATTGTGGTCGGCTCCTCGCCATGTCAACAAGTGTATCCAACCCAGAAGGGAAGCATTAGTAGTACGGCGGTACACAGTATCGACACTTCTCTGCCGCGCAACCACCAGTCGTACGTTGGCCAAGAATACTACGAGGGTGGCCCGGTCCCCTATGCAGGCTCAAACTCGTGACTCCAAGATCACAAGGTAGGGTTATGATCTTTAAGGCCACGTGTTCATCTTCCTTTTGACCGCAGTTCGGCAGTGGGACAACACCAACCGATACTACTTTTGAAGTGCATTTTTTCTTTCCTCCTGACCACCTCATCGCGTGGCCACCCGTCCTCTTCCATCCAGACCTCGGTCGCGCAAGCATCGCATGTAGCGGGTGCTGGCATGCGCAACACGTGGCCCAGGCATTAGAGCCTAGTGCGCAATATAACTGTGCTGCTCGTTTCACCCGCTCTTCCTGCACCGGATACACGACGCTGAACACGCTCATTGCTCGAGCATTGTCCCCACCAGATATGAGCTAAACTAGGAAAACTGCGGTGGTCGAACGTAGCTTGCCTCTTTATGTCCATCGACCTGGTGGGTCAGGTTGCGCAACCGCACAGGTAGGTTGAGCACACGGTTGCGTTGTATACTGTGTTGGCGCAGCAGATAGTGGCGATTGGTAAATGCGCCTCGAGCTTTTGTTATACGGTTCGTGACGGCTTCTATTTCACAGGCGCTAATATAGCGGCCCAGATATTTGAATATCCGAACGACTTGCTGATCACCACCAAGGGTCAGCACAAGGATCGGTTCCTGTCAATCTTGGGTAAGAACTTTGCATTTCAAGAGTGCAATACATAGCCTGAAACGATTGACACTTAAATTGTCCAGTGCTGCTTGACAACTTTGGGAGCTGTCATGGATTAGGGCAATTTCGTCGACATATGCCTAATCAAGAATTCGCTCATCAACAAGCCGCTCTACGCCTTGTAGGCTTTGTCCAGTTAACGCTGATTCCAGGACTTCTTCGATCGGAAAGGAAAGGTGACAGCGGGCAATCTTGTTCCACACCACTGGAGATATTGAAGGGCGGCGACAGTTTGCCATAAACCTACACTCTGGCAAAGCTTACGTATTTCTCGGGTACACCGAAACGAAGGCATCTTGGATGTCGAGAAACACGACTGCGGTTGGTCACCAATGAATATGACGGTGTCCCAACAACTGACGTAATTTGCATCTGTGGTCATTGCATCCTCGATTTCGACGAAACCCGGCTTGCTCCTCGCAAATTTGGCTTTCATGTGTACCATACAATCTGTGGAAAACGACAGGCATGCATCCTAAAGGCAATGGGGTCAGTCTGATCCCTCTATGACGGGGGTCACCAACCTTTTTTCTAAGCGGATCGGATTGGGGACGAAGTACCGGCCGCTGGTCGTATTGGATTTTTGCACAGTACTGAAAGGCTAAAACATAGCTACTTAACGAAACTGCTACAAACTGTGTTGCACATTCCGTCGTAAATATGGGTGAGTGGCATGCAAAGTACAACAAATGAAAGAATTTCAACGTGTTTTATGAAGTGAAAATCATCTTAAGAGAGGCGACGGTAACTAAAAGTTAGTATAGTTTCTTCATTTACGTGTGCACATCTGGAAGTTGCAAAGGGATGGGAAGAAATTAGTGAGATCTTTGAAATTGAACTTTGGGTTTCACAATGTCACCAATGTTTGCTTTGAAATGCCTGTAACTGATAAAGAGAATTGCTTCCAATTGTTCATCGGTCAATCTCGTTCGATGAGTTGATTTCACGTACTTACTTCTTGAAAATGTTTGCTCACAGGTATAAGTTGTTCCAAACACTGATGCCATAACAGCTGCAAATATTTTCAAGTCATGAAATTCAGCATCAAATAGGGGGCGGTAAAATCCGACAAGTTGTCCTACCCTATGCTTCTTTTTGAAAAAGTCATTTGCCTGCAAGGCAATTAGTTATAACTGTAGTTCATCTGGAACACCATCAAGGTTGCAATCACACGGATTCTGGAAGAGAAAAATTTCACTGTCAATTTATCAACATCTGAAAATCTCTCCAAAACGTAATTTTTCTGTTCACGAATAATTGCTCTCGGAGACTCGAACGAGGTGTCTTCGGCGATCGTAGAGCAAAACTCCTTGAAGCAGTTAAAATGAGAAAAAGTTTCTCCTTCCATTTGTATTTCAAATAATGACAACTTTCGCCGAAACCCTGCGAGGATTCTGTATAAATCACATATGAGCTTGTCCTTTCCCTTCAGTTTCAAGTCCAGCTCATTCATGTGGGACGTGATATCGACCATAAATGCTATCTTTAACAGCCAGATTGGATCTGACAGCTATAGGTCAGATTTGATTTTTTCATGCAGGAGCTTGTAAAAACGTACTAGAACTTTACCGCAACTAAGGTAATGTAAAGCAAAGAATTCGGAATCAATGTCTTCCGGAAACGACTGCAACTGGCGGTGCTTGAGATCATGTCCTCGGATGAAGCTGATGTCAAAAACGACTGGTTTGAGTACACAACAAATATAAGTCTTTCCCACAGCGTGCTTGTTGATGGATGTTGCAATGAATGAACAGAACGGCCTGAATTATATCATCCCACTGAGTCCTGATCTTCCCTACCAGACCCGCACTCCAGCCATTTTCCCCTCCATCAAGTGTCACGCCTCGAAGCCGATTCCACGGAGTTATAATCCTACAAGATTTTGTTCACTTCCACGAAAATGTCGTTTCAGGTTGTCGTTCCATGCATACTGCAGACCGACGCCACCTCTTCCGTTATTTGAAAGCTCGAATTGATACCACGAATGAACACGAGGAGTTGTAACGTACTCGACAGATCAGTTGACTCATCCAGCGCCAGAGAAAATCACAAATAGTCTCTAGCTTTCTGGCGTATCTGCAGCACTACGTTCTCTCCAAGTTCTTATGTTCTCCACACAACAGAACTTGCCGAAATGCTGATAGTGGAAAACAAATCCACCTTCTCAGGACACAGGTCATTCACTGCTTTCATTATACACTCTTTTATCAACTTACCATCCGTAAATAGTTTTCCTTGTCCAGCCATCTTATGAGCTATTTTGTAATTTGTACGAGTAGCAGCTTCCTTTTCAGTAAACTTTCTTGTGAATAAATTTCTTTATGTTTTAAAACCACTTTTCATGGACATATCTCCTAGCGTTGCTTCCCAGAATATTTGGAGTATACTAAGTGGTCTGTTTACTAATAACCCCGAAGCTTGTCCTCTTTCAAAACCGTTATACTTTCGCCGCATATGACGGCTGAATAAAGTCCTTTTTCTTTACTAAGAAGTACGTCACTCCCCATTCCTCGTTGATAAAGCGACATTCTGAAATCACTTTCCTCCTCTTAGTAGCTATTAGAAGCGGTGCAGTTCACTTGGGCTGAAAATGTAAGACGCTGAATTGGCAACGCAATTAGCATCCTACTAGAACACCTGCAAAGCAGAGATCTAGTGGTCACTTCTGAAGTTACGACTCACCAAATATGCGTTGATAGCCTACAATACATATGATTGGTGTTCATAAAGAAATCGAGCTTTTGAAGTAGAGCTGCAACCGGCAGAGGGAGCACCCTTCGGCTACTTAACGCTTACTTAGACCACAAACTGCTATTTGCCGCGTTTCGTTCTGACTGTTGTTTAGGAAGCTACAGCCGCTGAAGTGAGCACGTGTACAAGCTGTTCGGCGGATTAGTCCCATAGAGACAATGAAAAAGCTTGAAGAACAACGCTTGTGTGTGAAATTTGGCTACAAATTAGCAAACCTTTTACAGAGACATTTCAATTTGCTTAGCCAGACATACGTGGAAGAGTGTATGACTCGCACACAGTGCTATAAGTACGTTACGTGGTTTGAACACAGCAGAATGTCGAACAGTTACGATCCCAACCTGAACGACTTCCCATCAACAAATGATGGCCGTAACAAAATAGTTCGTGATTTGATTCGTGGAAAGCATCATTTACCTGTTCAAGAAGTTGCTAACGAAGTGAGCAACAGCGTAGGATCAGGCCAACAAATTCTAACGCATTTGATGGATGCTGTGCGCAGGAAGGGGTATGAATCGTGGAAATACCGCACTCGGATGTTGCATCATGACAATGTACCGGCTCACGCATCGTTCCTTGTCCGTAGCTATCTAGTAAAACATTACTTCCGTTGTGCCTCATCCATTATATTCTCCGGACCTAGCCCTGCAGACATTTTTCTGTTTCCTAAACGTAAAACCAGGTTGAAAGGACGTCGTTTTCATATCATGGAGGTGATACGGGAAAATGCGACAACAGACCAGCGCGCCATCCCAGAAAGTGCATTGCACTAAGTTTTCCAAAAGTGGAAGCACCGTAGGGAACGGTGTATTGCCAGTAGTGTGGGCTACTTTGAGGAGGAAAGTGCGTAAATTGTTGTGCAGTGGGCAATAAATATATAGCAAAAGTTCAGTCTCTTTCTGAACACCGCTCGTAAGTCACACAAATGCAGTTGCAAAAATGTATGCATACGGACGGCTGAAATGAGCAGCTTGCGGCATCATTTTTCAACTGTGGTTCCGAAAGTGGCAACCGGATGTTCCGCAGAGACACCAAAATCGCCCAACGACCACTTTTCCGCCTATGTGATTTATCATGGGCTCTTCGCCGTCTCGACAGTAAGCGGATTTCCGACCTGCGTTTAAACGCCTGTAGCATCCTCTCATTGACTTTACGAGGTTTTACTTCTCATGGACGTCATGAATTCGAAAATTATCACGAGGACGTGACATGCCCATCTTTACAATAGGCTTTCGTGCAGTTTACTAGGCCACAGTCTGGCTTGCCTATGTCACATGGATCAATTTCATGCACATCCACACGAACGCCACGGCGCATGCGCGTGAAAGATACGACTACGTGAGTCACATGCGCACTAACTTGCAAGCAGACGAGTGGGGTCAAACGAGTGTTTAGGGTTAGCGAATGCGACACACAATTGAGTCTACAGTGCGATGTGCGGAATTGCGGTGTGAACGGTCCTGTTCAATCGGGACAAGTGGCTACAGCCTGTTAGGACACTCTCCTACTCCAATGGCTTCTCTAGTTACTTGTGTAGATCTACGAGAGCTGGTTCCCTAAATTTGAAAAGGGCTGGAAGAAGTCTATCTCTCCCTACGGCATTATTCAATTTCAACAGTCTGATCTCACGTTCGACTTCAGCGCGTGAGCGCTGGTTCAAGGGGCGACTCAGGAAAAACCTCAACCACTGAGCGATAGAGAAGCTGGTAACTCGCTGATCGAACTGCTTTACAAAGTCTTTGGGCCAACACTAAGCATCTGGACAAGTTGTGGATCGTCTGTGCATTCTTGTCGCTTATAGTCTCATTAACACCAGATTTCTTGTTGTCAGTTTTCCTTGTCAGACGAAATAACTTACAATGGTTGCCAAGTGCAGCGGTTCTTGAACGTACGGCATCTTTGGTGACAGAAGGGAATTTTCTTCTGAAACGCCGTGTATACAAGGCCACAGTAAGGGCCGTTCTGCTCTATGGTAGTGGGACTTGGCCCCTTCAGTCTGAAGATCTGAGGCGCCTTCAACTCTTTGATCATCGTTGTCTGCGAAGCATTGCTGGTGTCGGATGGCAGCAGCGTGTCCGCAACGATGATGTGCGTAGGCGAGTACTAGGTAGTGATAATTTTGCTAGCTCCCTAGAACAACAGATAGCACTGAATAAGTTGCGTTGGCTCGGGCACATGCTACGTATGCCCGGTCACCGCTTACCTAGGAGGGCCTTGTTTAGTCTGCCAGGTGTAGGGTGGCGTAATGCTCGAGGTGGACAGAAGTTGACTTGGCAGCGGGAAATGATGTCACTGACGACCAAACTGGGTGTCGTTGGTCCGTCTCGCCTTCTGGGCTGGAGTCCACGTGACTCGCCCTGTGCTTGGCTCGAGAGTTTACAGGACATGGCTAGCAACCGACACCAGTGGCGCGTCTGGTGCCGTCTCCTAATCCGATTGCCTGTCTAAAGTGTGTTTGATGCCGAGTTCTTTGCGGGGTAATGGCTGATTATGACGCGTGGCAGTGAAAGCCGCAAGGAAGCTGTCTCGCCGATGCCGCCTTATCTTTGCACGATAGCCAGTTGTTTGTGACGGTATGTTGTTAACACAAGGTGTAGGCGCCTTGACCCTGAAAGTTTTGGTTATGGCAATAAGGTCTTCAGGTAAGTTCCCCTTCTCTCCCTCTTCTTATTCTTTATTTCATAGGTCCTCATGGTTGTATGGCAGCGAAGCATCAGTTCAAATGGCTGATGTACTGCTATTGATGATGATGAATCTAACATATGCATGTTGCGTAAGCAGGTTTACAGACTGTATATGGTTGGATAATGCACATCATCCCATGTAGTAGAGGGACTTTCGTGAGTACTGTGGGCATACACATTGCTGATTGCAGGCATATTTAGGCTGAGTTGATGATCTGTTGGAAGAATTGCAAGGTCTACTGATTCGTTCCTCATGGTTGTATGGCAACGAAGCATCAGTTCAAATGGCTGATGTACTGCTGCTGCTGCTGGATAATGATGACGGAAGTCCTTCTAATCATTTCCAACTACTCACTTGTGAGCTCATGTATCAGCAATGAGAAATGAATGTTCCCAGAAGGGTTCATGTTCAACTGCCGCTCAGCCTCTGACATTGAGTATGGGCTCAAAATTGTACATACGACTCCGAATACTTGGGACGACAATGCTGGACCTTACCGTAGTGCGATGGTTTGTGTGCCTAAGTGATCCATTGAGCTATACTGGGTGATGCTTTTGCACTTTCAGAGCCACTCATACCAAATTGGTCAATGGTTAGCGGCCAAACAAACAGCCTCCAGGTTAGGGGTTGGAATGAGGGTGGCACCTTATTCCTTAAAACGAACTCCTGCTAGCCCAACGCCAAACTCGCTGCCTTATGGTCAGGTTTTGAACCAAAGGCTTTGGTCGAGGACCCTAATCGTTCTCCTGTCTAGGCCTGGGCAAAATGACAGTATCCTGCCCACGCAATACAATGAATCTCTCTTCAAACAAATTCCTGATGTTCTGGCCTTCGCAGAGCATAATCAACGGTGCCCTATCTACGGCATAGAGCACGGTGGATAGGTGTTTTGATGCTACTGCTCAAGCCTTCCCGTCTTCTTATTCACCATCTTACGCTTTTTCACTCTCATCGTCCCGTTCCAACTTTATTCATACCCCCGCTGTTTGCAACCCCCGATTCTTGACCCTCCCCCAACATGCCTTACTAGACGTCTATCTTCTAGTTTCAACTCACATGCTAACGCGGAGTGTCACTCCTGTCCTGTCGACAAGCCCATGTGTAACCAAACGGTCCACTCCAGTTCATCGGCTTCCATTTGGAGCCCTCGATCCTCCTTCAGATTAGCATGCCTCAATGTACGCACATCACTACAGATCGGTCAACAGGCAGCACTTGCCCGAACATTAGAGACTCTCTCGATCGATATCTGCTGCTTATCGGAGACCCGCATGCAAGACTCGATCTCAGTGCTCACTTTGCGATCCCCTTCAGGTGACACCAGCAGTATTTTCTCCTTGTGCCTATCCGGTGACGATGCAGCTTGGAGCCCCGGCCAAGCCGGTGTTGTCATTGCCCTGAGTCCCCGGGCTGAAGCTGCTCTGGTTGATTGGATTCCAATCAGTAGCCGGATGTGTGCGGTCCGATAGGATGGCACGTTTAAAGTTTCGAAGTCACAGGGGACTAGTAGGTGTCTATTCATCACCGCTGTCTACGCGCCCACAAACTTTAGCGATGATTCGGTAAAAGACCATTTCTACCGCCAACTGACCCAGCTCCTTCGCCACAGAAGAAGCGCGGACACTGTTGTGCTAGCGGGGATCTGAACGCACAAGTTGGAAATTTGTCCACTGATGAAATGCATCTGGGCGGTCAGCACTGTGTGGGCTCACGTAATGATAACAGTGAGCGGTTACTTCATTTGTGTGAGGTTGCCCGCCTATTTCTTGTGAGCACTAACTTCCGACACAGCATCCGCCGGAGGGTGACTTGGCGCCCACCAGCCTCAAACCAATCTTGGACGCAAATCGATCACATTGCAGTCAGTTACCGCTGGAGAGACTGCATCCAGAACTGTCGCTCGATTTGGAGCACATATGTGGACACCGACCATGCAATTGTATGTGCTGACATGCGGATGCGTTTTGGCGGACGCCCACGACGACGTTGTGAGCGCATTGATACCAGCCAGCTGACAAAGCCAGCTGTTCTGAATGCCTATCAAAGTGCGCTGACATGCGATTTGAGTAAGCGCGTACTGGAGGCAATTGAAGGTCACCGGTCCCAGGTTCACCAGACCTTACTAGCAGCAGGCAAGTCCTCATGTGGTAAGTCTAATAGTCACCATGGACATTGGTTCTCTTCTCGGTCACTGGAACTTATCGATGCTCACTGGCACATTCCGGCTGGAAGCGAACACAATGAAACTCGCAAAGAACTCCGGGCAAACCTCCGTGCTAGCCTGAAGAGAGACTGAGAATCCTGGTTTTCTCTACGTGCGTCAGAAATGGAAGTCGTCGTTGCCCTTGGTAACCATCGAAAGTTATTCCGTCTGATACGGGAAACGGGTAACAGGAGAGCTGGTGTTAGTGAAACAATTTGTGACGAGAGTCGACAGCCTATCCACAATTTCTCATAACATTTGGAACGTTGAGCTGAACATTTTGTAAAGCAATCTAATCGGCCGGAATTGCTCGATTCCTCACCGGCCAGTGGTCACCTTGCTCCATGGACTATCACTTTGGATCCGCCCTCTCGCTCAGAAGTCAGACGTGAGATCGGACTGTTGAAAATGAACAAAGCCGCGCTACCAGGGGATCTTCATACAGCCCTCTTCAAATTCGGGGGACCTGCTCTTGTGGATGATCTACCTGAATTACTGGTGAAACTGTGGGAGCAGGAAACTGTCCCAACCGACTGGAGCCGCTCCGTTATTGTTCTTATCTTCAAAGGAGGCTCGCGTTCGGAATACAGCAACTATAGAGGAATCAGTCTGATCCCCATCGCCTCCAAATTACTTGCGTCTGTAATCCTTCACATACTGACTGGCGCTCGTGAAAGCGAGATTCGTGAGGAGCAAGCCGGGTTTCGTCGGGGTCGTAGCTGTATTGACCACATCTTCACCTTGGGTCAGTTAGAGCATCGCCATACATATTGGCGGCCCACCGTAGTCGTGTTCCTCCACATCAAAGGTGCCTTCGATTCGGTTGATCGATGTGCTCTTTGGAACTGTCTACTCAGGAAAGATGTACCCGAGAAGTATGTAAATATTATCCGAGCATTATACGCATGTAGCACGGGCAGCGTGATGAGTTACGGCAAGCTGTCGCCGCCCTTCAATATCTCCAGCGGTGTGAGACAAGGATGACCGTTGTCACTTTCCCTCTTCAACTTCGCTATTGACGAAGTCATGGAGATTGCATTTACAGGACACGATTTAGAATACGTGGAGCTACTCCCAGGAGAACGACTTCTTGACTTGGAGTATGCAGACGACATTGCCCTCATCTGTGACAGCTTCCAGACGTGCCAATCTGCACCGGACAGATTAGCACTGGCTGTCAGCTGCTTCGCGCTTTGCTTTGCGCCATCGAAGTGCAAAGCTTTCCTCCAAGATTGGCAGGGATCGCCTCCTGCGCTAACCCTTGGTGGGGATCAGCTAGAAGTCGTTCAGAAATCCAACTACCTGGGTATTTGTATCCGCGTCCGTGGGATTGAAGATGAGATCACGAACCAAATATCAGAGACTCGAAGTGCTTTAGCTAACCTTCGCCACCTATGGCGGCGGCTCGACATCACTGTCACCCTGAAGGGTAGAGTGTATAATGCAGCGGTACGTTCGACCTTACTGTATGGTTGCGAAACCTGGACCCTTAGATCAGCAGACATAAAGAGCCTAGTTACGTTCGACCATCGGTGCCTTCGCAGTTTGCCTCACATCTGGTTTGAACACCGCGTGAGCAACGAACGTGTTCGGCGCCTTGTTTACAGCACAGGAAATGGAAATGAACCGCTCATCACCGTGATTTCACGCATCAGGCTCCGATGACTCAGTCACGTGTTGCTCATGCCAGCCCATCGACTCCCGCGGCGTGCGTTGTTTGCTCCCTGGAGATGTGGATGGAAGAAGAGGAGAGGTGGCCAAGCGATGACTTGGTCCAGAGAAATGAAGTCCCTCATGTCGGAGTTGGCCTCGGTTGGAGCGTCACGGCTCCCTTGTTGGGGTGCAAAAGACGATGAACACGTTTGGCTAGATACACTTGCTGACATGGCTAGGAGCCGACCTCAGTGACGTTCCTGCTGTGAGTTTCTTTGTCCCTCCCCATGCTTTTTAGCCTCCTCCTCCAACCACGATCTCATTTCGTAGCGTAATACAATTTTACATAATAATTTTTTTGTTGCCTAGTAGCCGGCTGGTAGCTTTCTGGAACGATGCCCATCCGTTGCTGGTAGCTCAACCGGCATGCAACTGCTGTAATTCTATTTTTTTCTTTCATGTATTGCGGCACAATAGCTGAGGTGTTTTAATCCTCTAACGTGTATAATGATGATGAGGAATTGGGACTGAAGTTCCAAGTCCACGCATGCCCGTGCAACCACTCCTCAGTAAGACTCTACAATCTTCAGGATTTCCACTGATCGCCACAATGAATTATCGTCACCTGAGGTTCGAAGAATGCGAGTACCGCTACTGTACTCGGAGTTCCATAGTGGAAAGTTCGTTAATATTTTGCGCTCTTTTATATGTGTCTCCGTTGGACAAAACTTGACCTTATGTGGATCTGCGATAGCAAGCCAATCTATCGGGCTGTTCAAGACTGATCTAAATCAATTTCTTACCGAATGCGGCCAAATTGTTTACATGACAGATAACGATCGAGGAACTATGTTTCCAATGGCCGGGAAGTATCAAAAAGCACACAACCTACTTGTCCCACCGTCAGGCCTATTCTTGCATTTAAACTTTGTTTCCTTTTGTTTCTCATTGCAAAACTAGTTTGGCGACAGTGTTAGATGGATTTGAACCATGACCAGCGGGATCAATATCCGCGTAATCCCACACCCAATCTGATCAAGTTGGGAATTTTTCCTACTTTTTAATCTTCATTCTTTACAATTGCTCCTCATCTTTACCTGTTTTCTCTTCTCCGGGGAAAGCAAATTGATTACTAGGTGTAACACGCAAGCAAGGAAGAACTCTAAGCGTTGAGAACGAAGTTCTATTACACAACACGTAGTCTCTACAAAAAGGTAATAAACATGAGGTAAATTGGAACAAAGGAAGTTACAGTTAACCAATGTCGTTGTGTTCTTGTTCTCCTCCGGTAATTGAGCAGGAAAGGCGCTCTGAAAGGCAAACGGGAGAGAGTGCCGTTATGGCAACGATTCAACTTTGGACGCGCGCCAAAACAATATCGATTCTTCTCTACACCACACCCCCTCTAATTAGGCAGCGTCCCCGTTGCCACACCATAGCCGCCCTGAGCCGGCACCTCCAGTTCAACTGCTACCTCCCCAGGCGTTTCGTTCAGCCCCCCGACAGATTGGTCAGTCTTACTCCGGAATGGCTTAAGTCGATTGAAATGTACTATCATGGGTTGACTGGCAGGGTTGTTGGGATCTTTGATAACACATGTCACGTCCGATATCACCCGCTGTATTATGTACGGTCCTGTCCACTCATGGTGTAGCTTAACCGGAACTCCTGCCGTTGGTACCTGGTGCAAGTAAACTTGGTCGCCAGCCTTTAAAGGAGCGCCGAAAACTTTCTTGTCGTAATAGTCTTTCTGTCGTCGATGGGCGTTCCCAAGGTGAATACGTGCCGCTTGATGTGTTTGATGAAGCGAATCAAGGAGTTTGCTAACATACTCTGTCACCGATGAATGTGGCTGTTGCGGACTGGGTAATCGGATGTCAGACGGTAATCGGACTTCTCTTCCGGTCCACATAAAAGATGGTGTTTGACCAGTCGAAGCGTGCACTGTGCTTCGATATGCCAGCAAGCATTTTGGTAACATAGCGTCCCACTCACTTACATTTTGCTCCACAAAGGCCTTCAGTAGCGATTTCAGCGACCGGTTTGTACGCTCAACTTGTCCGTTGCCTTGCGGGTGGTAAGCAGTCGTTCGCGTCTTGTCTATACCGAACACACGACAAAGTTCCTGAACCAGCAAACTCTCGAAACATGAGCCCCTATCAGAATGTAGCTGCCCCGGTGCTCCCCAGTGACACACCCAGTGATTTACCATCGCCGTTGCTACGGTGACTGTATCGGCTTGGGCGATCGGAACTGCTTCGCACCACTTGGTGAAATAGTCGACCATGACCAAGATGTACCGATGGCCACGTGATGTTTCTGGTAGGGGACCAACAAGATCTACTCCCACAATCTCGTTCGGGTAGCCTGCATTCATAGGCTGCAATGGTGCTCTCCGGGTGATGATCGGGTTCTTGAATGTGGCGCATGTCTCACACGTCTGGCAAAAGTTAGTGACGTCTCTCCGTTGATGTGGCCACCAAAACCGTTGACGTGCTGCCGCTTCCAGTTTGTTGATTCCAGCATGACCCAGCTGTTCGTGCAGTTTAGATAGCACTTCGGAAACTAATGATCGCGGAACTACGATTCTCCTGATATAGTTTGGGCCAAAATCAAACACTAGCACACCTTCCTCGATAGAGAGCTTGTCCCACATCGCCCATAAGCATCGAGCTTCGTAACTTTTTCCCTCCATTTCCTTCGCGGTAGGTTTGTCGCTCCCCAATAGCCGTTTGTCATAGATCGGTGATACGTCTGGATCTGCTGCCTGTGCCTCCTGCCAGCGACCGTACTCCGAACTTTGAAGGTTAACTAGAGCTACGTGTTGTGTACTACAAGACGGGCAGTCTCCATGAGCACGAGTAGGAAGTCTGGAAAGAGCGTCCGCGTTGGCATGCTGTGCACCAGGTCGGTGTCTGCACTCAAAATCATACTCCTGAAGTTGTTCCTGCCATCTGGCGATCTGTCCCTCGGGGTCTCTGAAATTCTGTAACCAACGAAGTGACTGATGATCTGTTCGTACCAGAAACTTCCTTCCTAATAGGTAGTGTCGGTTTTGTTTTATAAAGAATACTAGGGCTAGCATTTCCTTCCTGGTTGTGCAGTAATTCCGTTCTCTTGCACTGAGACTTCTACTGCTGTACGACACCACTCGTTCTATTCCGTCCTGCCCTTTCTGTGACAAAACAGCTCCAATCGCCTGGTCGCTCGCGTCCGTGTCTAGAATAAACTCCCCGGCATTTGGTGACAGGTCGGGGAAAACCAACACCGGAGCTGCACAAAGGGATTCTCGTAACCGATCGAATGAATTTCGACACTCAACGGTCCATTCGAAGGTTTTACCTTTCTGTAACAAGGTATTCAAAGGCGCAGCGATCTCTGAGAACCCTTTCACGAATCGCCGATAGTATGAGGCTAACCCTAAAAAACTGCGTAGTTCATCAACGTTGGCAGGGGTTGGCCATAATCTCACTTGCTCCGTCTTACGAGGGTCAGTACGAATCCCCATCCCCGAAATGACGTGCCCAAGATACGTTACCTCGGTCTGTAGTAAATGGCACTTTGTGGGCTGGAGTTTGAGGCCCACATTTACTAGGCGTGTTAGCACCTCCGCCAAGTTGTTTAGGTGCTCGTCTTTTGTTTTTCCGTGTACAATGACATCGTCCAGGTAAACGAGACACTTGTGGGGCATCAATTCGTGTAACACTTTTTGCATCAGTCGTTGAAAAGTCGCAGGGGCGTTAGAGAGGCCAAAAGGCATGGTCTGGAACTCATAAAAACCTGATGGTACTACAAACGCCGTTTTCGCTCTGTCGCTCTCCTCCACTTCTACTTGCCAGTAGCCGGAAGCCAAATCTAGCGTACTGAAATAAACTGATCCTCCCAGTGCGTCAAATAGATCATCGATCCTGGGGAGGGGAAAAGCGTCTTTTCGAGTAATCTCATTTAATCGTCTATAGTCGACACATAGGCGAAAACCACCATCCTTCTTCTTCACTAGAACAACCGGGGCTGCCCATGGTGAAGTCGAGGGCCGTATTACCTTCTTTTCTATCATGTCATCTATGAGCTTTTGCAATTCAGTCTGCCAATGTAATGGTATGCGTCTTGGGGGGATTTTAATCGGGATTGCATCACCGGTGTCGATACGGTGTTTCACGAGATTGGTTCGACCCAAGTCGGTACTGCGCCATGCAAATGCGTCTGAGTGGTTGCGCAACACATCTTTGAGCCGCTTCAGTGTCTGCTCATCCGTGACTCTGTCGAGTGAGCGAATAAAGGCGTTAATGTACTTCTCACTCTCTAAGGTGTCCTCATAGGTTGTAGATGCTTCCAAAGCACCACTTTCACAGGGTCTTAACAAAACTGTACAGTTATCGGTGATTAGTTGGCACCTGTCCAGATCCAATCGACACTTCAACCGGCGTAACAGATCCATCCCAACAATAACAGCAAACGGAATTTTGTCCGCAACAATAAACTCCTGGGTGAAGCTCTGTTTCGCGACGTCAACTTGTGCGGTTAGGGATCCTCGAACGGACAACAATTCTCCATTGGCGGCAGTTAGTCGGTAGCGACAAGGCGCGTATACACGTTCTGCTAGCTGGTTAGTCAAACTAGATCTGATTAGGCTCTTACATGCACCTGTGTCGATGAGACCTATCAATGGAACCCCTGCGATCTGTAATTCTATTGCTAATGCTGAATCTGTGGTCGACGCACAAACAATGGCTGGTATAAAGTGTGAATGCAATCGGTGCCACTCACCTGGGCGTCCGTTATTGTAGCGAGGTAGACCGCGATTCGGAATTGGTCGGCGGGGCCACCGAGAACCCTGTTGCGTTGGTCGCCATGAGCCTGAATATCTTTGCTGATAGTCAGGATGCCACGTTAACCGTTCCGTTGGCGCACGTCTGGGGCGTCCATTTCCCCTCAAAGCGAAACACCCGGAAGTCGGCGTGGTCATCGCTCTGTCGACCTGCTCAAGTTGTTCGCCAATTCGTACGGCTACATCCAACTGCTCGGGAGGGTGAAGAAGGAATTCTCGTTTAATGGAAGGTGTTTGTATTCCTTCTAGTAGTTGCTCTAGTATTCTTTTGTCACGCTCCATTGATGACTCCCGCTCGTATGCGATGTCAGCCATCTTTCGAAGTTCACGTACGTACGTCCCAATGCTTTCCCCGGGCCACTGGTATCGGGAGTGGAATTCCCTGCGTAGGGGTGCAGGTAAAGGAGGAGGGTCCAGTAGGCGGCGCAAGGCAGAGAAGGTCTCAGTCGTGACTTCTTTTTCCAGAATTTTGCTGTCAGCAACGATATCAAAAGCATCCCCTGACAGCAGGCCGGCGAGCACGCCTGAATGTTGGTTGACTGGGAACTGACGGAGGTAAAGCTGGACTTGCTTCTCCCATCTGGAGTACGTCATCCCGGGTGTGAAACGTTCTGGAGGAGGGATTGCGTGCATGCAGACTGAAGAATTCGAGCCAGTTGACAGTTTCTCCAAAGTACGGGACAAAACATCTAGGGAAGTGGAAAGTCTAGTCGTGGGGTCAACGACAACAGAAGGGTTTTCGTCATCAGACTTCTCGTTCATTTTCGGCATGGTCTTCATTAGACTAATGTTGGTTAATTCCTGATTCTTTTGACTCGGCAGGGTCGCTACTTTGTAACACGCAAGCAAGGAAGAACTCTAAGCGTTGAGAACGAAGTTCTATTACACAACACGTAGTCTCTACAAAAAGGTAATAAACATGAGGTAAATTGGAACAAAGGAAGTTACAGTTAACCAATGTCGTTGTGTTCTTGTTCTCCTCCGGTAATTGAGCAGGAAAGGCGCTCTGAAAGGCAAACGGGAGAGAGTGCCGTTATGGCAACGATTCAACTTTGGACGCGCGCCAAAACAATATCGATTCTTCTCTACATAGGAACAGTTCTGAGTGCCCTTCGAAGAGATTTTGCGGTATCACTTTCTTATCTTTCAATCGTCTGCAACTGTCGGATCTATCTCGATATTCTTGTGATACCTCTTTTTTATCAATACTTCGGAAGGTTATTTTTTATGTTTATTTATGGTCTTCATGTGCAATTTGAATCGGACGACCATCGGACATACTCTATTTACCGTTATTGTTCTTTCATCCCAATTCTATATACTTCTCTCTTTTCATTATTGGCCACGACTGGGCCGATCTTCTGGGGTGACAAATTAAAGCTTCCAAGCGAACTAGTATATCCTTTCAAGGCGAATTGCCACAGATTCACTAGTGAATATTAAAAGTTATGCTTTGAATGAGCTGAAAGGTGGTGTGTGTTGAATGGCGAGAGTGTCTAGCATGTAACATTGGCTCTTAAAACTGCTGAGTCAACTTGATGACTTGCTTACAACAACAGTCATAAAAAGTGATTCAGAATAATAATCGCTTACTTGCTTTTAAGCCACATGAACACATGGCCAGATAACGCGTGGTAGTGCGGATGAAACCTTTCGAGGAACTACCCTGCATGAAAGCAAGTCCCCAGGAGACGGTTCCACGGATAGTCGTATCACTTTACTTCAACTGCTTGCTATACCTATCTTTCTTTCCACTTTAACTTCTCCTCTTTTTAGTTGATTTTAACTGATGGAACACCCCAGAAGCCCCTTTAGGAACCAGTTAGAAAAACTCGAACAGGTTTCTTCACTATCCATTTATGTTTTACCGAACGGTCAGACCACATAGTCGGTCTGTGTCTCGCATTGTCGGGAAACATGCCATTTATTTATTATGGATGCGCACTACTGACGATGCCCAACAGGCTGTAACTGCAGTCTAGTGCTTTTCCGGGCATGTGGACGACTATCTGATTTGGAAACTGGCTGCGATGAACCTCACTTAATTTATTTATTTACTTTTTTGATGAATGGCTGCAGTCTTGGCAAATCCTCACGCCGAGACAGCCAACTAGGGAGATGCACTGCTACCTGAAATGAAACACTTGGTGGGCATCGACGGCCAAATACGATTAGTCCTCCACTCACAGTGGCTGTGCCTCTGATCTCAGTCGCACTGCGTTGTTGCACATTCTCTGTCTGTAAACTCACATCTTCCCATATCCACTGGCGGGCCACAGGGACCCTGACACTGCTTCGTGCACCGAAGATGACGCATCTCTCTAGATTGATGAACGAGCTCGTCGGTTCGTTTGGTTCGATGTTAGTGAGGAATGATGTGTGCATCTGCCCAATCCGGCACACCAAAGCTTTCCGTATTTTATACCTGTCCATTTGGGAACTTCTGCTTACTGATACTCAGTTGTGGGAATGGAAGAAATGAGACAGTCCCGGCTTGTGCCTCACTAAAGGTGGGGAGTCCATAGTCCTACATGGTTTCTGGCCATGCACTGTAAGGATTTACTAGTGGGCGGAAACTTTTCCTGCATGCAGTTTACTGATGCACAACATCATAAACAAGTATGATCAAATTGGTCACAGGCGATCTTCAGGTTAAGAACGGTTGCAATGATGAGCCATTTGTGTCCTGGACTGAGCAACAATCGGTTCCGGTTTAGCGCACCGTCGTTTACTGTGTTCCAGGTAGCTCGATGCGGCCGTTCACGCTAGAAAGCTGTGGACCGACAGTGCACCGTTGAAGAAGCTGTTCACCATCGCCCACACTAAGCAGTGCTACTGAAACTTTCGCCTGTATGGAGTTCCAACCTCAGGGATGGTTCTTTTTAAGGCTCAGACCACATAAAGGGTTGGAACATCTGTTCTTAGTTTGCGAATCGGATCCGCCCGTAGTATTTTCTTTGGTGGACTACGCGCTGCAATCTGGGGGGCACTTGTTGACACGCCTTCGACATCTGCCTGTTACTTTCACTTGATTTCCGAGTTTGTGTCCAACGGACACTTGCAAACAATCACGCATGTACTTGACGTTGTATAAATGCTTACCAACAGGCTGCATTGACATCCTGGGAAGCCGGAAATCCCTGTGGGCTTGCTACTGGTATTATCGCCTTAAAAGTGGTATGTGGCGTTTTATACCACCGTACACATCCCTTCGGCCAACCTGTAGCCTAAAGGTAACGAGCTTATCTCGTAATCTGCCGGCGCGGGTATGAGCCTGCGTAGGGGCAGGGCGATCCTCGCAGTATCCTTAGCGCACGTTCGACCAGTGGTGTTTTCGCGGCAGCGAAGCGTCGGTACTGCGTATGAGCGTACTGCTGCTGCCTTTTTACATCTGTTCACAGACTTTCAATACTTTATTCTGTTTATCTTCTAAATTCCTGGCCTCTGGGATACCGGAAATCTTGGCTTAGCGATTGTCTCGAAAGCTTAGTTCCATCTGCCTTGCCTCGTCACTTTTCTCGGTCATTCAGTTCAGTTAACCAACTATGATCCGAGCACCGAAGTGTGCTGGATCCAGTTACCACGACTCACATCGCAAGAATTACAGTAACTAACAACGGTTAGACAGTGGGGTTAAATGCAAATAGAATGTAGAGAAAGTGGAAGCAAGAAGCACTTGTATTAGACTAATCAACATACAACGGGAATCAGCAACTAGATACAAGGACGCGAATGCAGGAACGCCACTGACTACGTGACTGCGCCATGTCTGAAAAGATCTCCAACTATTGGTGTGGACCATCTCGGTGCCCTCATCCGCGAAGACAGCACACACTAGCCTTACCAACTCTGTCAATTTCTGTGGCGTGTCATGGACTGGCCGCCTTGTGATTTCGCCTAACTTGGTGCAGCCACGGTATATAATGCATGTCGAGGAAGCCGGTCAACGGACCGAAGGGGGATATGGTTTATCCAACATAAGCGATTAAGATTCAGTAAACACTCCAGTGAAGAGGCAAAAGGCTTCTTGCCAAAAACCAGCAGGCGGATATCAGCGTTGCTGGCCCGTTGCTCCCACCAGACATGAGGGCAACACTCCGCATGTACCTATGGTCGAACACTGCTAAGCGCTTAATGTCTTCACCGCGAACTGGCCAGGTCTCTTATCCATACAGTAACACGGGCTTTATCGCAGCGTTATACACCCTACCTTTCACGGACAGACCGATGTTCTCTTGTCTCCGTAGATGGTTGGGCATCTGGAAAGCCACATGGGCCTTGCTTATTCGCGAAGTAAACTCAGTGATATGACTACCAGAGGTGACAGTTGTCAAGTTAAGTAAACCGATTCACCACTTCCAGTCGCTATTCGGTAATATCTAAGACCGGTAGTGTTCCGGTCCAGTCCTGCAACACTGATGGTGCAAAGTACATGCCGAAGCGTGCAGCGCTACGCACCAGCCTGTTTAGTAGTGTTTGCATTGCCACTGCGTCGGACCCAAAGAGAGCTATGTCGTCCGTATACTCCAGCTTAGTCACCTGTCACCTGGCTGATCTTTCACTCCGCTTGTGTCGGAAAGAGCCGGGTCATTCATGATCATTTCGACCGTAAAGTGGAAGAGAAAACGATATACAGGACCACCCTGACTAACCTCACTTGTCGTTTGGAACTCAGGAGACAGTTTCTTATAGACGGTAGAGAGATTTCGGAATGGAAAGGAGTTACACTGGAACACCCTTCATCGGTAGGCAGTGCTACAAGCTGGCACAGCCAACAGAGTTGAATGCAGCTTTTAAGTCATGAGAAACCACCATAGTCGGTCGTCTGAATGTGTGTCTTTTCTCTAAAACTTGGCGAAGAGTAATTATGTGGTCGATACAACCACGGACTAGTGATTTGGTTTTCACAGGGACCAGTAACTCATCGAAGAATGATTCCCCTGAGAATTTTGCAGGCATTGGAAATGAGGCTAACGCCTAGCGAATTTTCGCACAAATAGGCTGACGTTTATTAACTATGGGCACTACAATTGTAAGCCGCCAGTCTGAAGGCACTGCTTTAGTGTTCAAAATCGTGTAAAAATAGAGCAGCAAGTCCAGTCAACAAAGTGTCATCCCCATCTTTCCATAGAGGTGGAGGATGTTCGTTGGGTCCAGGAGCCGTGTTTCGTTTCCTCACGGCGAGCTCATATCGAGCCTTTTCCAAAGTGGGACGTGTGACGACAACTTCCCGCGTCGACTCAGGAGATTCCGCAAGCAGCACGCCTGCTGAACTGCTCTTCAAATAGTTCCGCCCAGTAGGCTAGTTGGCGAAGCTAAGAATCTATCAACTGCCCATCTTTCTCAGCCATGGTCTCGCTAACTGATAGCTTTCTCGAACCCGTATTCCGGATGAGCTGATATGGCACGGCTGTTCCCGATAACACTGGCCTTCTTCATTTTACGAGTCTTTGCCACTCACCAACGTTCTCGGTTCATTCGGAGACTGTCAGATCTCGTTTCAGGGAGTTACAGACATGCTAGAACTCAGTGCCTGTTGAACCTGTTTACACTTTTCGATCAAACTGATCGTTGCCTCAGTAATTCATTCACGGTTACGACGTCTAAAGCTGGATGCAAAGCAGACGTCAAAGGCATTCTTCCTGACACACTTGAGACGATCCTGGTCAGCATTTGGCTCAGTGACAATTGGTAGGCCTGTTCGTTATGAGATTGTTAAACTGCCGACTTCGAGTTCGTTACAAATAAGAAGATTAGCAGCTAGGTACTTCGTTGAGGCGCGAAGTGTGCGCCGAGCGTGCGCGCATTAGAGCATGGTCCGAATCCATGCATTGCTCCAAGTTGACCAATAGTTTTTTACTGTGTGCGCCGTCTGTAGTTGCTGGCAATATGGTCAACTTACGTTCGGGTCATTGGGAATCTGGTGAGCGCCAGGTGACGCGCTGTGAACGTTTGTGCTGGAAAGCAGTGCTACTAATGTAAGGGTTGTGGCCGGTGAACAGTTGCAGGAATCGACCACCATAGTCTGTTCGGTTTGCATCGACCCCGAAGCGGCCTTCAACGTGTTGTTCAAAGCCTGAAATTCGACCCACTTAAACATTCAAATCACCAGCAACAATCATGATGTCAGTATTCTCCGCCATGCGTAGAAGAGATGAGATTTTGCGATAGAAATCGTCTTTACTAGTCGCTTAACTGGTCATTTTTGACAATGAGCGTCCTTATATTGTTCAACTCCCTGTATTACTACCTTCATGTTTTCCTCTGGATTTTGTGAGGCCTTTTTTCCTGCCTGTTGTCGTATCATTCTCATCGTTTTGGTAATATTTCATTGGTCCCACAATTGAATGCTTTTGTAATGCAGTTTGGTCAGCTACTCACGTTTTATGCAACCACATCGTCTTGCGGAAAGTCAGTCTATGTGAACTCTTTATCTAAACATCACAGTGCGTTGACCCACCGCATTCACAGTTCTATTGTGTGGGTCCTATTGCGATGGCTCTTCTGGGCTCCTTGGACTTGTGCGAAACGTTCTCAGATCCACCGTCCTGCATTTTCATTTGGACCGAACAGCGCATCTACTTGTTTCCTCACAGTTAGTTTTGTCGCTTGTATTTGCAAATCAAATGCACGAACTTTCAGTTTTCCTTATTCGCATCGCTTCTTCCCTATGCGTATTTCTCTCATAGCTCCAGAGACCGGTCCGCCGTTATCCGGCTGCTCGCATTCCCGACCTACTGAGCATTCCCACTGTGCCTCCCAGTCTTCTTCAAACTGGTGGTGTCAACCCCGGCCGACTGTTCACTAGCTTAGTTAGTCCTACCACGCTACCAATCTCGCTGCCCTCCGGCGATGCGAAACCCAGCCCCATCCAGGGGTTTCGCGTAGAAATACGAAATCTGCAACCATCAGTGTCGCTTGACGACATTTTCGTAAGTTACTCAGTTCATTTACCAACTAAACCTCCGTTATTAGATATTTTGGCTCGTGTGATTGTGGTGCTTATTGTTCGTTTGTATGCCCGACCACGAATCTTGATTTTTTGGTCGAATGAGCTCGTTTCTTCTATTGATACCTTATGGATCTCTTTATAACTTATCATCACATGATCTGCGTTCATTATATGCCTGTTACCCTTCGCCATTTGCTTTACAACTGGATGATTCGACGAATCTATTTGATGTGTCGTGACGCAGTTCTTGGCTAAACGTTTAGCTAGTTCAATCATCACGCTTCACGTTTTGCTCCTCACTGTAATGATACACGATACCTCACCGAAACGACCCACACAGTCGCTGAGCGACTACAGAAAGTAATCAACCGGTTCACTTACCTGTGCAACTGCGTCATCCAACGATTACATCACAAATACGATCACGGGCAATGCTGATCTACAGAAATTTACAACTAGTAGTTCCCTTTATACTTTTGAGCAGAAATATCAGGAGACGTAGATTGTGTGATGACGTCGCCATTTCATGCATTCTTATCATTCACAAAACATGCAACAATTATAGCTAAACAAACAACCTCAATGTCAGAGATCATAAACTGCCAAACATTTGCGCTATCTGGGTAGGCTTAATGCCACAGTCAGCTGCTATTGAATCTAGTTGGTGAATGCAGTCACAGAGCACTTGCTTACCACCGTGCACCGAGTCAACTCTAGTGAGTCGTTTACAATCCTATTGCGCGAACGAGGGCCCCACATGCTTAGGCTACTGGTGGCCATCGTTATTGACCGCCGCTGTGCATCCAGAAACAATCGACTTGTAGCGCAAATGTTTGGCTATTTATGATCTCTTTGACATTGTTGTAGTTTCTTTACCTATCGTTGTTGCAAGTTTTGTGATTGCCAAGCTTGCACGAAATGGCAACGTTGCCTCCCAATCTAGTCTTATTTTCATATTCGGATCCTCAGAAGAGCAACTTTGTTTATTCCATTGTCATGAATCAAGACCAGAAATTAGTGCAGCGATAATGTTTCTTTTCAGGTAGACTCTTTAGACCCGGACGTTCGCACATCACTACTTAGATATGGTAAGCGTCAAATCGGGCTGGAGCTTGATTTCTACGTTGTTTAAACACTCAAATCGATTACTTTTGTTTGCTATACATGGTAGACTAAGCGAATAAAAAGAATATTGGTACCCTCAACCTCAGTAATCCGAAGTAACGGTGTCTACTGGCCGCGGTAGTAGTATCGGTCGTATAGATCGCTTTTGTACACACCAATTCCGGCTCCAGATGGACAAGAGTTGCTTGCGGAAGCGTTCTGATAATGAAATCATTCTCAGAGTCTTTATGATCGAAATCAAGCAGGTGCGGCATAATAGACGACCTCATTTCACGTTTGTATAACCACGCCGCGAATCTCCTGAGTTCGGCACCTCATAGTGCGATCCACGTATCATGCACAACAGGGGCATGAATACTGATAAGCTAGCATCAAACGAGTCATTGATGGCAGCCTATCTTTTAAGGACTTTCCTAGCAATGGCTTGTTGTAAACATTTCTAGTGACCCGCCAAATCAGTTTTCTCAACAGCATCTTTCAGATATCGAGATATAATATCAGCAGCAGAATCACCCTTGATTGGTAAATGTATGGAAAGCTCTCTTGAGATCAATGCTCCTAAGTGACTTTCGTTTACACTCCCTCTAATGCACATTAGTGCGATGTACTAAGCTTCTCAACGTCGCATTTGAGGAAAGAAAACCACGAGTTACTCTATGAACCGCAGTTACGACCATTGCATACACATTATGAATGTTCTATAACTTGAACATTCGCTACTTTCTTCGACTTCTAGTAACAAGGAACTGGTGACAGCTGGTCAGTTTGCGTATTTTAGCAGTGACTGGCATGGGTTGGTAAAATTAGTCCCTTTTTCCCAATAGTTTCAATTGCCTTTGCTTATCTGTGACACCTTTGGCTCCAAAATGGTTTGTAATACTTTTAAACATTAGGTTCGTAGAATCACTGCGGAAATCTTATTCTACTGCAATTGCAACTTGTTTTCCAATAAAATGTATGTATGTATGTAATCTCAACAGTCTATTAACTAGACACAGCCTGCATAAAACCATGGAGATCAGCAGATAAGCAAGGTTCATCGCGTCATAATCATCGTGACATGCTAGTTGAAGGTGAGCAACACACTTCAAATAATATGCCGCGGGAAGAATGGAACATTTTGACAAAAGTAGAACAAAACATTTTTAGTTTGTTTTTCACACGCCGATTTTGCTCTTTTTTGTCGTTTTCAATGTTTGTAGTATTAAACATGTGAATCAATGCAATACTGTACACAATTCTACTGATTCCGGTTGCGGGTCATGTCTTCAAGTGTGCTAAGCCATTGGCACTCCTCATCTTTGGGTCCCCATCCTGGAAGACGTACGGATCCAACAGCGGCTGGACACGAAGTCAGCGATTTCATGTGCTTTCGCTAAGTGGAAGGATGAGCACCACGCGGTCGCCTCCAGCCAGGTCCTTGACGAGCGAATAGAGCGCGATGCGGTAGACCCTCAGGTGCCATGCGTAGGACGTGACCGAGCCATCTTAACTGGCGCAGGAAAACCAGGTTGTTGAAGGGAATACCCGTATTCCCCAGGATGCGACGTCGAACGTCATTACTATTAACTCGATGTTGCCACCAAACACGAGCGATCCTCTTTAAGCAACCGTTATCGAACGCAGAGAGACGACGCATGTCTTCCACGCGAATCGGACAGTACTCGCACCCGTACATCAATACTGAGCGAACTGATGCGCTTTAAACGCGGCCCTTTAGTGAGAATGAGACGTTGCGACGACGCCACAAGTGCCTCAGATTAACAAATGCTGATCGAGCTTTAGCGATACTAGCAGAAACTTCTATGTTGATAGTGCGGTCAGCAGAAACACAGCTCCCAAGGTAGATGAAACTATCTACCTGTTCAAGTTGTGCACCTTCGAGAGTGAGGACGGGAGCGGGTGAAAGCCAATCCTTGAGCAGTACTTTTGTTGCGGGCACGTCAAATATTCCCGCAAAAACGCGCCAGAAACCCCAGCAGAATGGCTGTGGAAAGCGAGGGCCAATTCCTCCCCACAACGCAGCAGAGCTCAGCCACTCCGAGACGCGGCCCAAACTGCGCACCTTCTGACAATGGTCATTTACAAACCACCACCTCTTCGTGGTGACAGTTTTCCTTAACTTAATAACCCATAGCACTCTCTGTGATTGCCCTTTGTCGGTCGTAAAAGAGCCTACAGAGGACCACTTGTCTTTTCTTTCTCTTCGCCTCAGTTGGGAGTCGGTCGGGTCACGTGATTGCGTGTGAGTCGTTAGCTGGCCAGCCTTCGCGTCTAAGTCATTAGCGCGCGTCTATCATACCCCCTATTGTGTGCGTCCGTTTTCGAGATCTCAGCGTCTATACGAACAAGTGCGGCTAAGATCGTTCCCACGCTCGTTCAATTTTCCGTCTCACCGGCTAAGCTAGCGTCATCGTAGGCGTGCTCCAACCGTGCGAGCGACAATCTTGTCACTCAATTATCTCAAGAGGCGGCGTTCCCTCAATCTATAACAGCGGCGACGACTAAGGCAATCTACGCGACGCAATTATAACAGTGGCGACAGAGTTGACGAACCATGAATGACGAATATGTCGATTTAAAATTGATACTGCAGCAACAGCTTAAGTTGATGTCCGTGCTAACCGAAAAGCTTTCCAGTTCTTCCCTTCATGCAGGTCCGAGCGCCAATTCTCAGTCAGTGGACCATGTGGTTAGCGGCATCAGCGAATTCCTGTACGATGCCAAGGCCGGGGTAACGTTCGAATCCTGGTACAAGCGGTACGAGGACCTGTTCACCGTTGACTTGGCTTGCCAGGACGACGCGTGGAAGGTCCGCCTGCTTCTGCGCAAACTTGGTACCCTCGAACACCAGCGCTACACCAATTTCATCTTGCCGAGGAACCCACGGGACGTTACCTTTGACGACACGGTCCGAACGTTGTCACAGATTTTTGGCGAGCAGTCCTCTCTGTTCAATGCTCGTTATCAGTGTCTGCAGCTGGCCAAACGTGATGCCGACGACTTCATCACGTACGCGGGCGTGGTCAACCGGGAATGCCAACGTTTTCAACTTGGCTCGCTCACCGAAGACCAATTCAAATGCCTGATCTTCGTCTCTGGCCTCCAATCTCCACACGATGCCGATATCCGGACGCGCCTCCTGTCCAAGCTACAACAGAATGTATCAGTCACACTCCAGAACCTGACCGAGGAGTGTCAAACGCTGCTCAACCTGAAGCACGATTCCACAATGATCCAGAACGCCGCCGCACCTGGTATGGTCCAGGCAGTCACAGCACCGAGGGCGCAATCGTCCGCGCGCCCCACCCAATCCGACCGAGCGAAGTCCCCACCCTACGCATGCCGATTCTGTGGTGCCTGGCATTTCCACCGCGATTGCAAGTTCCGCCAGCATCGTTGTCAACGTTGTGGCAGGGTGGGGCACCGGGCTGGTTACTGCCATTCTCCATCTCCCAAGGGGGCCACAACTGGGCTGGCCCCCACCCGCGATCCAAAGGAGAGGTCCCGACCCAGACGCACACCCAAACCTGGTCCGGTTGGCAGCTCCCTGAGCTTGCTGGCCACGTTCCAAATCAACGCTGCGGATCGGAGAAAGTTTGTCAACGTCCTGATCAATGGTCAGTCGGTCCGATTGCAGTTGGACACTGCGTCGGACATCACAATCATCTCCGAGGATCTCTGGCGATCCCTTGGCAAGCCACCTTTCGAATCGACCTCCCAATCTGCCACTAGCGCCTGTGGTGGTCGCGTGCAGCTAACTGGGCAGCTGCACTGCTCCGTCTCCTTCCGGGGCGCCAAGTTCAACGCGATCTGCTACATCACAAAGGCAAAGCTCAACCTGCTTGGTCTCGACTGGCTCGAAACCATTGGCTTGGCCGATCTTCCTCTTCGGGCCATCTGCAACGTGGTACATTCCCCGACAGTACCAAACGACCGAACCGACGACAAAGCCAGTCAATCCGCCCCCGTGTTCCAGCATCCTCCAAAAGCCTCAAAGATGCCACCACACCAATCACCAGTTCCTTGGCATCCGCCAACAAAACCGTGGTCCCGAGTGCACATCGATTATGCTGGTCCCATCGATGGCATTTCCTACCTGGTCATGGTCGACGCCTATTCCAAATGGCCGGAAGTGGTCGCCGTCAACCCCCCAACCGCATCCGCCACGCTGGCTTGTCTCCAACAAATCTTCAGTCAACATGGACTTCCCGAGATTTTGGTGTCCGACAATGGTTCCCAGTTCACGTCTTCCGTCTTCGAAGACTTTTGCCGCCGACACTGCATCGAACACCTCCGCTCACCGCCGTACCATCCCCAATCCAACGGTCAAGCGGAGCGATTTGTCGACACATTCAAGAGGGCGCTTTTGAAATCTCGCGGGGAGGGGACCGTGGATGAGTGTCTACAAGCCTTCCTGCTTTCGTACCGGTCCACATCGAATCCAGCTACGCCAGGTTGCCAGTCACCAGCTGAAGCATTGATGGGCCGCAAGCTACGCACAATCAACGAAGCGCTCATCCCAACTGAGAAGCCACCTAGTCACTCTGGTGCCTACATCAAGCATAACGAATTCGTCGTTGGAGCCCCAGTCTACGCTCGCGATTATCGAGCCGGTCATCCTCGCTGGATCAAAGCAACAGTGACAGCCAGGCGAGGTGACATGCTGCATGATGTCTCCGTGGGTGATGACACCTGGGTTCGCCATCGCAATCAACTTCGTCCGCGCCACGAAGAAACCTCCACGCCAGCCAGCCATCCCGTGCACCTGCCGCTGCACATCCTGCTGGATACCTTTGGAATGGCTCCACAACGGGAGACCACGGTCGAAGCCGCTCAATCGACGCCGCGTCTCGAAAACCCACCTTGCCGACGAACAGAAAGAATCCGGAGGTCACCGAAATCCCTCCAGGTCAATCCTTGCCAGAAGCGGTACGCATTCTCTTCAAAGGGAGGTGTTGCGGGCACGTCAAATATTCCCGCAAAAACGCGCCAGAAACCCCAGCAGAATGGCTGTGGAAAGCGAGGGCCAATTCCTCCCCACAACGCAGCAGAGCTCAGCCACTCCGAGACGCGGCCCAAACTGCGCACCTTCTGACAATGGTCATTTACAAACCACCACCTCTTCGTGGTGACAGTTTTCCTTAACTTAATAACCCATAGCACTCTCTGTGATTGCCCTTTGTCGGTCGTAAAAGAGCCTACAGAGGACCACTTGTCTTTTCTTTCTCTTCGCCTCAGTTGGGAGTCGGTCGGGTCACGTGATTGCGTGTGAGTCGTTAGCTGGCCAGCCTTCGCGTCTAAGTCATTAGCGCGCGTCTATCATACCCCCTATTGTGTGCGTCCGTTTTCGAGATCTCAGCGTCTATACGAACAAGTGCGGCTAAGATCGTTCCCACGCTCGTTCAATTTTCCGTCTCACCGGCTAAGCTAGCGTCATCGTAGGCGTGCTCCAACCGTGCGAGCGACAATCTTGTCACTCAATTATCTCAAGAGGCGGCGTTCCCTCAATCTATAACAGCGGCGACGACTAAGGCAATCTACGCGACGCAATTACAACAACTTTACACTTCGATGGGGCGAAGCTCATGCCATACTTAGATGCTTCAATCGCCAAACGATCCATAATGAGTTGCATACTCTGAGGATCGTCACCAAGTAAGGCGATATAATCAGCATACTCTAAGTCGGTCGCGGACCCACCCGGTAGAAGCTCTAAGCCAAAATGTTAGAAACCTTCTAGAGCATTCGACAGAACGTCTTCGATTGCGAAGTTAAAGAGGAATGGGGACATAGGGTAGCCCTGTTGCACACCGCTATTGACAGCGAATTGCGAGAAAAGCTTGCCATAGACCCTCACTCTGCCGGATGTATGAAGGTAAAGTGCTCGTAAGATGGCGGTATATTTCTCTGGCACCCCGTTCTTTAGTAAGCAACGCCATAAAGCAGGTCGATCAACGGAGTCAAAAGCGGCAGGTATGTCTAGTAATGCAATGATAGTGGGCCTGTGATAAATGTGGCGATGTTCGAGGAGCTGGCGGAGCTTGAAGATTGGATCTACGCGTCCGCGGCTGGGACGGAAACCAGCTTGTTCCTCACGGTAGTATGATTCACGTGCTGGGGATAGTCTGTGAAGCAGAACAGGTGCCAATAGCTTAGAGGCAACCGAAATAAGACTAATCCCGCGATGATTTGCACATGAAGTGTGAGCGCCTTTCTTGAATTCGGGGCAATAACTGATTCGCCCCAAGAGGAAGGCACTTTCTCTTCATGCCAAATTTTTGCGAACAGTGCGGTCAGCTGGTTAGTGATCGCCACACCGCCGTACTTGAATAGTTCCGGAGGAAGTCCGTCTAAGCCGACAACCTTTAAGCGCTTCAAGCGTCGAATCTCAAGGCAGACTTCCGCTTCGCTGGGTGGATTCAGAGGGACGAGCCAGGGTGAACAACAAGGTGTACTGCATGTACTGATGGATGGTGGAGGCCAGTTGAACATCGAGTGAAAGTGCTCAGCCCAGTGGTCCATACACCTCTGTTGGTTGATGATCGGAGACGCATCCACCTCACAGATGACCTCACTGACACAAGGGTTCCTGAGGCCAGTGGACCGAATGAGTTCGAAAAGCCTGCGAGTGTTTCCAGTGAGGGCAGCGGTCTCCATCTCTAAAGCGCGCTCAGATCACCATGTCTCGCGATCCTTGCGTAGGCTTTGCTTAAGCAGCCGGTTGACAGAACGGCGCCGCTCGTTGCAATCTGATTCCGCGGGGATATCTTTGCGACATTCGAACAGCTCCAGAGAGCGATCAGAGATCCAAGACTTCAAGGGGCGTCGAGTTAGGCCGCAGCATGACTGTCCGGAAATGGTCATCGCTTTCTGTGTACAAGTCCAGTGTTGTTCCACTTCTTGCGGTGGATTGCAACTGAGTGCATATGCCAATGAAGACTGATAGCTCGTTTGGACAGAGGTATCAGTTAATCTGTTTACATCAATCTTTCGGTGCTTCGTGTTTCTGGATCCTCCAAATACTTACCGATTCTCGGGCAGACCAGAGCATGATCTGAGTTAATGAAGGTGGACCAAAAGGACCTGCAGTCCAGTACGCTGCCGCGCCATCTGAAGCTAATTGCAATGTGATCAATTTGAGACCACGGTTTTGTTGGCGAAGGGGGACGCCACGTTGCGGAACGCTTCTTCGTACGCCTGAAGTTAGTGCTCGAAAGAAACAGACGGTTGTCTTCGCACAATTTGAGAAGTCTCTCTCCGTTATCAGAACGGTTCTCATCGAGCAAGTGATGACCACCAAGGTGGCGTTAGTATGCTAACAGGCGGCCAACCCGTGCATTAAAATCCTCAGCAAGGGTAACGACATCCGACTTTTTAGCATTAGTCAAGAGCTGTTTTAGATCTCGGTAGAATTCGTCCTTGACCGAGTCGCCACTGCAGTCAGTTGGAGCGTACACGGCGATCACAAACAAGTTGTATCTCTCGGCGGGGTCGGTTGATTCTACATGAACCCCGAAGCCGAACTGCACATAGTCGGCTGTTAATCGGGAACCAGTCCAATAGTGCCGTCTCGGCCTTGTCACTTAGTGCTATATCTACACCAGCCAGACCAGCTGAGGCTGCTTCTGAATCTCCAGCAATACACAGGTGATATCTGGCTTCGTTGTCAATGGAGATGTCAATTTTAGCACAGTGCTGGGCTGTTGCAATCGGGTTTCTGAAAGGCAGCAGACATCAATGTCTAGGGAATCTAGGGTGCGCGCTAGACCGGCTTGCTGTCCAGTCTGCATGAGTGTCCGAACGTTGAAGCACGCCAGACGGAACGAGGATCGGGGACGAAGGAGAGCCATAGGTTGAACTCCTTAGTCTGCGGCGCAACCGGAATCGCAGCCAGATTGTTGAACACATGAATCGGGTAGCGGAAGGTGAGGATTGTTAACAAACAAACAATTGGCGTGTGATGAAGTCGCGTGAAAGTGACTAGCAGAAGCAGTAGCTGATGTGCATGTTGTTATACAGTCCATAGTTTTGCGAGGGGGGATGATATTACCCGGTTGCCCAAGCCGAAGTAGGGAGTTGACTTAGGGGACTCTACCCCGAGCCTTTGGCTAAATAACCTACCCGCAAGGCAGCGGGGCGAATTTAGGGAATCGCGCCCATTGGGAGGCGTTGGCTGAATGTTCAGTTCATGTGCCTTTGTTTGGTAGATTACCAAACAGGGGCCCAATACTCCCCATGAAGTCAGCACAGTTGCTGGAATACAATGTCCCACCGAGGTGGAACATTGTCGCCGAACACTTTGCTGGAACGGGGTACACCCGAACCACCCAGCTGGCACCACGAAGAGGTAGTTCGGCATACCAGCCCAATAAAATGTATTCTCGATTGATATCGACTGCACGGTTTAATCTGCCGTGGATCTTTTTGAACAAAGTTCAACCCAACTGGCTTCTTACTTAGTAATCTGATCAGCGCTCTCTGGCTGATTTATAGTGTACAGGTCTCTGATTCGAACCTGTATAGCTGCAGGAGACCCCGCAATATCCGTATCTTCCACATTACGGGTGCTGGTGGTGTAGCAACAAAACTTCCGTACACTGTGTCGGCGTACTCTGGATGTCTTTTTCATGCTTTTGAAGTCCTCCCTTTTGTTTGATAACCTGTTGCTTTCGCTTCATTCGGGGGTCGATTTTATGCTTGTTAATGGATATCTTACTCTTTAATTGGGAAGCTGCGTCCACATTTGGCACAGATCAAATGTGTACAGGTAGTACCATGCTCTTGCATGGGCGATATGAAGTTGTGGGGAATAAAAAAAACCATGATATTTATCTCCTCGATGCGAGATACAGTCCAACTAAATGTTAGGATTCTTGGTGTACGGCTTAATGGCAACGAGCAAATGTTTTATTTTTCGAATTTTCCAAAGCAGTCCTCAAGCGTTTTGGCGAACATGGCTAAATGGTCGGTTAACTCTTTCGGGAAGATTGTGAAGTTTAGAAAAGTAAGTATAGCTAAATAAAAACGTATAAGTGAAGTAATACTGCCGTCCATGGAACCATCACCTGGGGACCTATTTCTATGCATGTTATTCTTTCGATGGATTTCCCCCGCACTTCCATGCCCATCTGGCCGTGTGTCGGTGTTGCTTTTAAAGCAGGTAAGCCATCACTTATATAACATCTTTTGGGCTGAATCAATATCTCGGAATATGCTTGGAACCGACTGGGATCTCATGATTTCAGAAGATTTTGAATACAAATCGGTTTTTGTAGGAATTTATTATGGCAACGTTTCACTCTTGACGCAAGAGCTTCTTCAGGCCAAGTGAATCCATGCTAAACTAAGCCAATTGTATGTCGATTCACTTGGCCTGAAGAAACTCTTGCGTCAAGAGTGAAACATTGCCATAATAAAATCCTACGAAAACCCATTTGTATTCAAAATCTGTTTATGTATATAGTGTGGACGGTCAAGCCCGTACTATCAGCTGTCTTTTTGAATAAAGCACTTTTTTATCGCCAAGAAACCAATGGCAGTGCGCCTTGCCTGGGTATAAGTATTGACGTTGGCAGCTTAAATTCATGACCTCAGCAGTTCGGCCCAGTCATAGTCAACAGTGAAGTAAAGAAGAATATAAAATACATGCGCATAAAGACCGATCGACCAGCTTGTACGTGGGAAGTGTCCAAAACGGATAAACTGCTCGACGTATCGATATGCCATACAGTTCTGAAAATAATTTTCTGATTCATCATCATTTGTTTGCGTTCGAATAGTACAGGAATGATAGCACTGAGCAATGAAACTTGTTCTCTGTTCCTAACCTGTCGCCTGCGGGACAGAAAAATTAATCTTTAAGATCACAGTAGGAGTGTTAAATGGTAGTTATAACTAAACAGAAATAAATGAATAGTCCATGTCTCGATAAGGCAAGACACGGACCGTTTGATTAATCCAATCACATTTATACTTGAACTATACGAACTATACTTGAATTGTCAAGGAGGGTTTGCGTTCAATCCTTTTCTAAGAAAAGTGTTCACGATCTGATGTTTCAGCGGTTCTACCATATGGGACAGCCGAGGTATGTAGGGAGTGATATCGAGCGATTCCGTCGAAGCAAATCTCTACTATCTTCTGGTCACTCCCAGGAAGATTTGGGAGGATGCATTTACTTCTAAGACTTATGCCTTTTGTAATGAATACGCCTAGCAAGTGTTCACCTCTTTTTGGAAATGAACTTTCTTGAATCAAATGCATGGATTGCTGGAACAAAATGCAGATATTTTAATGGGGACCGTGGTGGATACCAGGAGATCTCAGACATATTATAATCTTCACCAATAATTTTCTGGGTTGTCGACTGCTGGAAGACATGAGAAGACTTCCACGAGGCGATCGATGTCTGAGTTACGACAGTGTGGTGGGTTGTACACAACCAATAAGGACGGTTTTACATTTATTTGTATATTAATCCAAACAGTCATCAAGGCCATCTAGAGGTGGGTCGCACACAGAAGTTGCATTTTGCTTCTTGTCCACATATATGCTGCAACCGCCACCACGGCGGGATATGGACTGCTGCTAAAGATGCGGAAGTTTGAGATGCAAAGGTGTGTATCAGATGTACGTTCGTTTTCCAAAGTCTCCTTGACAAATACATTGTCAGGACAGGAGATGGACAGTAGTGAACGTAGGTGGCGCATTTTGTTGTTGGGCGATCGATCATTTAAGAGAAGTAATCTAACATATCCGTCGCAACGAGATTGGATCTTAACGTGGTGCAACGGTTTGCGTACCTCATTGACCCATTGAGCTATACTGGGTGACGCCTCCGGGCACCTTGAGAGCTACCTCTACCAGGTTGGTCAGTGGTGAGAGGTAGACAAACTCAGTCTCCTGGTCCTCCATTTTGGGGGTTTGAAATGGGATGGCGTCCATTTCTGTAAAACTAAATCATTGCCACCTCCCCGCTGCCTTGCGGAAAGGCTTTTGAGCCAAAGGCTTTGGATGAGGACCCTAATCGTTCTCCTGTCTAGGTCTGGGCGCCCTGACAGTATCTCAGCCCACACACAACCTTGACATTTTTTTCCAACATAAATTTCATCCTGCATCGGCCGTTGCACAGATTATCAAGGGTCGCCTTATCTGCTGCATACAGCAGGGCGGATAAGCGAAAACATGCTACTGCTGGCGCCTCCTTTCTTTCTTTTCCACCTTTTTCTCTTACTCCCATCCAGACCCCCATTACTAACCTTTCTTTTATAATTCCCAGCTTAATTGACAGCAACCGAAATGTCACTGGTGTAGAACCATCTGCAGCCACCATCCCACAGCACCTATCGGACGCCTATCGGCAAAAGTCCCTTATAAGGCCACGCTATCCCGTTTCCATGGCGACATTCAACGTTCGCACTCTAAGATACAGATCAACAGGCTTCACTCGCACGCACCTTGGACACACTGATTATTGATGTGTGTTGTGTGTCCGAAACTAGGATCAATGACCCTAACGGGGTTATTGAATTAACTACACCCGGCTTATCCTCTCGTTATTGGTTGCACGCATCCGGAGACGCCGATGCGGCACTCACCGGTCAAGCTGGTGTAGGTATCATTCTCAGCTCCAAGGCTAAGTCATCGCTGGTTGATTGGATTCCGGTGAACAGCCGTTTATGTGCAGCCCGTTTGACATCAGCTAAGGTGAATTCGCGAAGTAAAACAAAACGCTGTTTGTTTGTGATTTCTGCTTATGCTCCCACCGACTGCAGTTCAAACGCTGTCAAGGACACATTCTATGACGAACTGAATGCGCTACTACGCAGTGCTACTAGTTCAGATATTATAATACTTGCAGGGGATATGAACGCACAAGTAGGGCGTCTGAGCTCTTCAGAAGCTCAACTGGGTGGTGAATGTGGGCTTAACTCCTAACGGACTGACAACGGTGAGCGTCTGTTGCAACTGTGTGCGGAGCACCAGTTGTTTTTTACTATCACTGCTATTAGACACAGTGCGCGCTGAAGTGCCACTTGACATCCATCTGTAGCTGGCCAGCGATGAACCCAATTTGACCACATAGCCATAAGTTACAGGTTTCGTGGTTCCAACCTGGATTGCCGCTCGTACTGGAGTACCTGTGTCGACTCTGATCATGCCTTGGTACGTTTTCGTTTCTCCATGAACTTCACTGGGATGCGCACCAAGGGTCTCCTCCGATTGGCAACGGAGAAATTGTCTCAGTCCTCGGTCAGGCAAGCCTATCAAGAAGCACTACATACCGAAGTTCCGCTTTCTTGTCCTAATGACACTGAGCTTCAGTGGAATAGAATCTCGGCCGCCATGCACGACGAAGGAGCATCTGCTTGTTGCACTATCAATCGTCACCGCACCAGTCACTGAATATCCGAGAGGTCGGTGATCCTGTTGGAATCTGGAAGACACCTCCCGGCTGACTCTGAACACAATGTGACCAGACGGGTTATTCGGCGTGAACTAAAGCGGAGCCTACGTACTGACAAGGAAGCCTGGTGGACCAGTTGGGCTCAAGAAATGGAGGAGGCAGGAGCAGAAGGCAATTACCGGAAGCTCTTCCAGCTAATCCGCACCACTGGTCCCAGAAAACTAGGCGTCAGTGAGACGATCAGAGACAGTGCAGGTGCGCTGATGCACAATAAGGAGCGCCGTATGGCTTGTTGGGCGGAACACTTTCAAGATCAGTTCACTTGGCCCCATGCTCCCGGACCTCTTCGTACTCAGGTGATGCAGGACGAGCCATGGACGGTTAGTTTAGAGCCTCCGTCAGAGGCCGAGGTCCAAAACGCGATCACAGCCGTCAATGGTTTTCGTGCCGCTGGCCCGGATTCCCTCACACCTGCACTATTTAAGAATGGAGGTGAGGTCCTCTGCAAAGCACTGACCTCTCTATTCAAACGTATCTGGAACGAAGAGAGTGTGCCGGCTAATTGGAGCGAATCGATTATGGTGGCAATATACAAGGGCAGTCGCACAGACTGTGCGAACCACAGGGGTATTAGCCTAACGCCAGTTGTGACAAAATTACTGGCCTCCATTCTCGTTCGTCGTCTCACTGCGGAACGGGAATCTCGGATTAGAGAAGAGCAGGCCGGTTTTCGCCCAGGACGTGGCTGTATAGACCATCTATACACTGCGGCAGGTGCTAGAGCAGTGCCACGCATACCGCAGATTGACAATAGCTGTGTTCCTCGATTTCAAGAGTGCGTTCGATTCAGTCGATCGGTCGGTTCTGTTCGAAATGGTTGCGCGGAAAGGTGTTCTCACGAAATATATGAAAATCCTTCGTGCTCTATACTCGAACACTACGTGCCGCGTCAGGGTCTACGGTATCGGATAGCTTTCCGACAACAAGTGGCGTTTGTCAGGGTTGTCTGATTTCCCCATTTTTGTTCAATTTCGTCATGGATTCTATCCTGAAGTGTTCCGTTACGCAATCTCACCAAGTAGGTGTTGAAGTGCTGTTTGGTGAAAGATTAGTTGATCCAGATTATGCGGACGATATCTTCTTGCTTTTCGACGATGTTGGGGCGGCCCAATCAACCCTGAATAGCCTGTCCAGAGTGGTCCCATTATTTGGAATGCACTTCGCACCTTCAAAGTGCAAAGTGTTGCTGCAGGACCACCAGCCACTTGATGACCCCTTGACGCTTGTTAACGAGGAACTCGAGGTGGTTGATCAATTTACTTATCTTGGCAGCTGCATCAGCAATGATGGGCGCATAGAAACTGACGTGAGCTCACGCATTGCAAATGCCGGTGCTACCTTGAACCTGCGGCATTTTTGGCGACAGAAGGGAGTTTCCCTCCGTTTGAAACGCCGTGTATACAAGGCCACAGTGAGGGCCGTTCTGCTCTATGGTAGTGAGACTTGTCCCCTTCAGTCTGAAGATCTGAGGCGCCTTCAAGTCTTTGATCATCGTTGTCTGTGAAGCATTGCTGGAGTCGGATGGCAGCGGTGTGTTCGCAAGGATGATGTGCTTAGGCGAATACTAGGTGGTGGTAACCATGCTAGCTCCGTAGAACAACAGATAGCACTGAATAAGTTGCGTTGGCTCGGGCACGTGCTACGTATGCTTGGTCACCGCTTACCTAAGAGGGCCTTGTTTAGTCTGCCAGGTGTAGAGTGGCGCAAGACTCGAGGTGGACAGAAGTTGACTTGGCAGCGAGAAATGAAATCAGTGACTACCAAACTGGATGCCGTTGGTCCGTCTCGCCTTCTGGGCTGGAGTCCACGTGACTCGCCTTGTGCTTGGCTCGAGACTTTACAGGACATGGCTCGCAACCGACACCAGTGGCGCGTCTGGTGCCGTCTCCTAATCCGATTGCCTGTTTAAGGTGTGTTTGGTGCTGAGTTATCTGCGGGGTAATGGCTGATTATGACGCGTGGTAGTGAAAGCCGCAAGGAAGCTGTCTCGCCGATGCCACCTTATCTTTGCACGATAGCCAGTTGTTTGTGACGATATGTTGTCTACACAAGGTGTAGGCGCCTTGACCCTGTAAGTTTTGGTTATGGCAATAAGGTCTTCATGTAAGTTCCCCTTCTCTCCCTCTTCTTATTCTTTATTTCATAGGTCCTCATGGTTGTATGGCAGCGAAGCATCAGTTCAAATGGCTGATGTACTGCTATTGATGATGATGAATCTAACATATGCATGTTGCGTAAGCAGGTTTACAGACTATATATGATTGGATAATGCACATCCCATGTAGTAGAGGGACTTTCGTGAGTACTGTGGGCATACACATTGCTGATTGCAGGCACATTTAGGCTGAGTTGATGATCTGTTGTAAGAATTGCAAGGCCTACTGATTCGTTGTGGTTGGCGGCTGTGGCCAACGATAAACCTCAAAAAGGGCTTGGTATGTATGGGGTCCAAATGACTGAATGTAGTTTAGGACACTGTTTGAAGCCGTCTCTCTCAGGCTTGTGATTGCTGGTATGGTAGCAGTCGGTTTGCCTATTGAGCTGTGAGTAGCTGGATGTCTAAATGTTATGTTCTTGTACGGTGTCGGTCGGCGGAGTCGAGCGTGTTGGTTAAGCAGGAAATTCACGGCAGACGGTTCAGAAAGAAAGCTTCACAGAGCGAGGATAATCGGCTCGTCTATGTGTTAGCTTGATTGCTGATAATAATCTCCTATTCAATTTAGAGTATTCCGTAGGACCTTTTAATACTCCATCTGCTTACAAGTATCAGGAATGTTAAAGGCTATGGGTGTGCTCTGTGGTGCCGACTTCATTAACTTGGTCGAGTTACTGGAAGAATCTTCGTTTTTGTTGTTAAAGCTGCAGTGCGTGTCGACGCAGCTACGACTTTTCTTGCTATTCATCAGCTTTTAGGATGTTTCCCATGTGGCACTGATGCTGATCATGTTTTCTATGCTTCCACCATCTGTGGCAATGGTAGGCTGTGAACTTGGGTGACATCTATCTAGATCTGTGCATAATGTCTGAGTTACCGTTGTGGTAGTACTATTTGTGATAGTATTAGATCTCTGGATGGGAGTGATGTTGCTACTGAAGATCGGTTGTATTAGTGGGCAGTCAACCGTAGTCGCTAAAATGAGTCGCAGAGTTGCGACTTGAGCTCTTTGGTCTAGGATGTCAGACGCCTTCATGTTATTACTCACTGTTGCTTGTTGTGTGTTCTATCTGTCGGATGGCACCAGCGAGTCTGTACCGCGCTGGTGCTCAAGACCGCAGTAGCTGGTGACTTAGTTCGTTAGAGGAACAAGGTTTCTAAGAAAACATTGAATTGAACGCATGTAACTTACAAAGATAACTGACATGGGATCAGCAGATAGGAAGTCGAAGACGCGCCACGCACGCGTGCTGGTCAGAACCACACGATTCGTTATGGCAAGCTAGAAACCATGCGGTATAGCACCACGAAGAGTAACGCGATTACAGACGAAGGCGATCAAGGGTGAGCGATGCGCTTTAAGTTCGGTATCACTAGTTCGTATTTGTGACCGCATGTGCTGCCTGTTGTGTATGTAACTCGAAGTTAACAACACCGGTGTATCACCTTTTGAACTTGACGTTTTGTAGTTCGTATCCTTCTCACTCCTGTTTCTTTTACTCCGGCTCATCTTGTTACCTGCTGTTACCCCTTCCTCTGTATGAATGGTATGGAGTTTATCTGATCTTCCTGATTGTTTTTTTTGCGTTGGTTAGTGGCAACCACCTCTTAGGCGGTGGACGCATTTCATGAGTTGTCCTTCCATCCCTATTTTATCTTTTTTCTGCTGTCCCCCAATCCCACCCCATAATTCCGTAAATCATGGTGAACCACTGAAAAGTTTTTATACTTACCCACTACTTCCTTTACATTAGTAATAACCCGCTCTAGCATAATTCTATGGGCTGATTTGCGGTTCAGCATGCAATCAGGCGCTTGTAGACCATCCCTATCATGTGAATGACTGTCGACTGAATCACGCTGTATTGCAGCGGATGAATAGCCCATGTGAGTCACGACTGATAACCGAAGGCCTAACATTTTAGGCTACTTTCTCACGCATTTGTTGGTCGCGTACGAGGGCATTCACATCGCTTATGGCTCGCCGATAGGAAATCACGATCGCAGAGCATCTTTATTAATTTGCTACCGTTAGATGGATGAATCTGGTTGTTATAAGTCTCGCAGCTTAAACCTGGCTTTTCGGCATTTATTGCTAAGCCAATTAAAGTGGATTAGATGATTACTTACCCTGTTGTGCTGTGAGTTGTCTGTTTTAGATACTAGAGTTTTTCCTAAGACCCGGTTCGAATTAGAAGGCTGCAACCGTTGGACATCGGCTGACCACATAACTGTAGGATTCCTATTTTCACGGCGGCATTTACCAGAGGTACTCAGATCCTAAGCCACGCCGCACACGGGAATTGTATGGGTTTGTTTACTGCCACTATCATTTGCATACACTACATTTCAATTCAAATTCACTAGATAACATTTTACACTTTTTCTCTGTTTGTAGGAGCTTTTCAGCAGTGTCGGCACACTGCGCCTGTGCAATTTAGTCCGCCCCGGACAGGCTGAGGTTGTGTTCAATGAAGCTGTTGATGCTAAAGAAGCTGTGCGGCGCTACAATAACCGCGAACTTGATGGGCGGCCCATGAATGTCGCTCTTGTTACAAATATCGCAGACGCTGCGGTTAGCACAGCTCGATTCGCTTCTCGCCTGGGTCCCTCGGTTATTCCTGGCGTTTTTGACCAAACGAGCAAACGGTACTGCTCATTTCCTGCTTCGATGTTCCATTAAGAGTGTTACTTGTGCTTTCTTGTTTTGCTTTCTTTTTCTCATGTTTCGGGCTCCGCTAATTTGTTCTAGTGAATTATACCGATATGAAACTTGTTCACTTTCCTACCCACATTTTCTCTGTCGGTCGCCGATTCGTCCACGGGGGCTTCGCCACTCTTGTTCAGTGATTTAGGCCTCAGTTTATATGTTTGTGCCCATACTTCGAGTTCCGTTGTTGACACATTCACCGACTTCTTTATCTTCATAAGTCAGGTTCTTTTTCCAAATCATAACTACATTTCCGGTGGGCTTGCTGGTCCGTTTTAAATATTTTGAATGCTAGTACACTGACTGTAGAAAATAATCGCTTTGCTCTTCTGTATAACGGGCTCGTCACACCATTTCGGTTTTTGCTTGGATCTAAATCCCGAGTGTTGCTGTTGGCTTTTGTTGGTTGTGTACAAGATTGATAGGAGTGACGACTTTCTATCCGCGTACTGCCTGAAGTTAGGCAACTGAGATCCGAGCACCGAAATGCGTTGGACCGTTTTATCACCATAATCGTCACAAGCGTAACAGTACTTAACAGTGGTGGTGGAAAATGGATGAGATACAAACAGAGAAGAAGCAGTCTGTGAAGGAGTACTTCCAACTACACGATTGTCATGTCCGACATGGTACCCAACCACTGATGTGGATCCTCATCTACAAGGGAGGCACTCATCAGCCTGACCAAGTCTTTCGGTTAATTTCTTTGTGCCACTCATCGACTGGCCACCTCGCTGTTTCCCCAACCAGGTGCGGCCCTAGCACATAATGTACGCCAGGGAAGCCGGTCGACGGGTATATGGAGGACATGCTCTTTTCAACATAAACAGTTAGGTTTTATCAAATAATTTGGTGAAGCACAAGGGAGTTTCTTACCAAACACTGGCGGACCTCAGCACTGCTCACCCGGTGTCCCCGCCAGTGTGAGAAACACAGTAAGTACCAATGGCCGAACACAATCAATCCGTCAATGGACTGCTTTACTGAACTACCTCCTCGTGTTGCCAGATAGATGATTCTGGTTCATCCTATAAGAAGGACATCAGCAATAGCTGTACCAGCGCTTCGCTGCTACGTAAGCACCACCAGTCACGCATGGGCTAAGGATACTGCGATGGTCGCCCGGTCCCCTACGCAGGCTCGAACGCGCGATATCCGGGTTGCAAGGCAGACGTCCTGTCCTTTCGGGCAAGGGTTATTAGTGATAGAATAGTGCGAGGTGTTGTACGGATAAAAACGTAAAGGTCCTCATACTACTATCTCGTTCCAAAAAATAGTTTAGCGACAATGTTTTATGACATGATGAGCTTTTGCCTGGCAAATCCTCTCCTGTGAAAGACCACTAATGTCCGTTTAACGATACTTTGGAATAGCGGATGTAACTCTATGTTAACTAAGGTCAGCGCCCCTTGCTTCGGTGGGTCCAGCGGATGGTGGTCGGATGTATTGAGCCTACATTTGACATCTCACCAAGCAAAATACGCGAGAACTGCGTAATCAGTTACCGACTCCCATCGGGCACGATTATTCCACTTCACTCCGCTACCTTGTGAGTATACTATTCTGTCAAAACTCGAGGCGGTGTTCACTAAGTCAACTACTAGTTTCAACGTCAGTCCTCTGAAATAACCATAAATTGTTCTGTGTTACAGATTGGAAAGTGAATTTGAAGTACACGTTGTGTGGATGGATTGCGACGCGCAATCTCAAAGTAGACCGCGATTCCCATTGAAGTGAACCTTGGGAATCGCGGTCTACTTTGAGATTGCGCGTCGCAATCCATCCACACAACGTGTACTTCAAATTCACTTTCCAATCTGTTATTTGCCGTTGTGCCAAGCTTTGCCCGTCGTGACCCGGTGGCTTAGGGGTGGCGGTCACAACTAACATCTCAATGGTCCCGGGTTCGATGCCTGCTATCTCTATCTGATGAGAGGAAATAACCTCGAAACGCGTAATGGAGTGCAGTGGTTTCAGGCGGGCAACACCCAATTTGCTGCTGTTCTGTGTTACGTTCTGTTTTCATTTTACCATGACTATCTTTTGATTTCCATGATTTTTGATGATTATGTCTACTCTTAGGATACTGAAAAATCTCTTTATGTTTTCAGTGTATGGTAGCGTTATTTTTGCTCCATGCAATAACAAGGTGCAGTTTTCTGACAAACTATTAAGTAGTACTCACTATAGCATTCGATTTACCAATCTCTTACATTTGTGGGTCGCTGTGTCGGACAAAAACTTACTGTCACCGTAAATTTCTTTCTACCCCCCTTTCCTATAAAAGCCGCCGAGTCAAGCGTATAGGTGCTGCTCGGTGGACCTCTGATCTGACGTTACATCATTTTTCCCAACAGTTAATTTGGTAGATCAAACATTTTCAATGGGTTCCGCGACTTAAGTAGGTAAATCTGGGCTTTGGACACTCCATTCAAATGTTTCACCTAGACTACGAAGTGATCTCAATGAAGCATCACCCATTGCGAAGTGGAGGTCTAATTTCATCGGCTACACACTAGCTACTATAGGTAACCATTAGTTGGCTTTGATTAAAATAGGTTTGTGAAATCAACACCAATAACAGCGTTTTAATTTACTGTTCCCTTTCAGTTAGATAGTTTGTGCAACGATTCCGTACCTAACTCACATATTGTGTTGAATGCGCCTGTAGTCGACGTGCTCATAACTGTGGTTCATTGATGTTTTCGTTATTCTCATTTTTGGCATGTGATCCTTTGCAACCGGTCCCATCTACAGTGGTGTTATTCGGCTCTAGTTGCTTTGACCGTGATCATTTCGCTGGATTCGGGTGATTGCGCTAAGTTTGGCATTTCATGCCGTTTCTGCATGTACGAGCTACCTACATTATTACTCATTGGGTCCCTTAACCGGGTGGTCCTCATCACCCGTTACTGCACTTCCGAGTTACTCGACAAATTTCGTTTGTCTTTATTCTCTCGTTCTCCGAACCCGTCCTCTTTTTATGTACTCCGCTTAAGTTTACCCGAAGTCTGATACCTTGGTCACCTGACACAGTTTTCGACATTTGATTTAATTTAACCATCTGATGTTGAACCCAATTTGTGTCTAATCAAATGTACCTACAGCACCGTTACTCTTCTCGCCTGTCTGACATTCGAATCTTTGATTCAGACTCGCCGTAACCAACGGCTCTTTTCATCGCTTTCCGCCTCCTTCTGCTGCAACTGTTATTTGTCTACAAACGTGCACCAGTAACCACCAAAACAGTGGTATTCTCCTGTTTATGGTATCAGCTTGACACCTTCCCCCTTTTTCATCCCTTTACAACCATCTTAATTTCTCTCTTTATTTACACTCCATCGCATCTGATGTCGTGGTTTTACAGACAATTGACGGTCACATATATGCCTCTGCTCCCGAGCTTAGCTCGGTTTTGTTGTCTGGTGTGGGGCCACATTAGCAACTACCCTTTTCACTGATTTTTATCCATGATTTCTCACTAGTTTTTCCTTGTCTGTTATTACCATCAATGACAAAGTTTGATGGACGTCTAAAGCCGATTGAATAGCCCCCTATTTTGTTTCCCAAACCCAAGACAACAAACAGATTCTGTCCCAAAGCCTGCGACCACCACCACCGGAAACGCAACCGCAATGGAAATCGATGTCGACGTGGTGCGTAAAGCTTTGTTCAACGTTTCGACTGGTAAAACTTCAAGACGACCAGTTGACTTCAATGTCAGTCTTCGCTGACCGTTAACCTATTCGTCCCACTGCTTCCCCAACTTCATTACACACGTTTACTGTTGTTGATTAAATTTTGCTTCCCCGAGTTTTTCATCATTTCTCTAGCTGGGACTGATTTGTTTTCGCGTGTTTCGTAAGAGTACGTACACATTAAACGCCGCCCAACTTTACCATCGTATTTCTTAGTTTAGCTTACCATCCTTACCTCCGTATTCAGTACCTAGCGCCATCTATTAGTTGCACGCTGATCCTGCGGCATTACACCCATCTAATCATCATCAACATGTAGGCAGTTATGCCTAGTTTGTAAACCACCTGATTCCGACTTTATCTGATTACTTGCATTTCGGATTCACACCTGTGTTCATGCGTTTATCGTAATTTTCCTTAGGCCTTACTGCTACTATTGTTATTATTCAACACCTGACCAGTGTACAACTGGCATTACTACTATCGGCTACTGCACATACTATTTAAGAGCAAGGCGAGAATCAATAATTTGTCCAACCTTTTAAGCTTGTTGCATTTTAAGGGCTACTCTTCCTTGGTATTTCTTCTAACCCTGACTTTGTCTCTGTTTGTACTTTTCAATTGAAACTCTAACCTGGGACTGAAGCTAGGAACCCTCGGATTTCGGCTAGCTTTGTTATCTTAGAGTTGTCAGGTTCGACTAGCAGCGCTTGTGACAACGGTATGAAAACCTTTCTCGTATTTATCTGTGCGAGCGCCTCGTATGCACTAATATTTCCAAGTTTAAGTTTGGCTTAATAAAATGTTAGCTACTGGGGCATCGTAACCAGTGAGATTCCATCTGTGATGCGATCAATGTTCCGGTTAAACTCACCGCGTTCAAAAGCGTAACGCACCATCTCTACCACGTGAATCACAACATCCTCGACTAACATTAAACAGAGCCGATGAGACAACCGTATGACTACCAACAGTTCAGGTTTTCATCTCGTCGTTTGAGACGTGCAATCTACCTTTGCCTCCATCGACGAAAACGGACAACCAAGGTGGTCCTCGGAAAAACGATCTAATGACTCATGGCAATTCGAATTTCAGATTGATCACGAGGCGCAAATACGTGGTCGGAAAGAACGGTGCACGAAGCACTCTTTGCACGATATCATTACTAAGTCGTTGACGAAAAATGTGTCATCGCCTAACTACAAAGGCTATTGTCCCAACTTAATCAAAGTGGTACTACACTCTGAATTGATGGCAGTGGTTCTATTACCTTACTGATTAGTTTCGCGCTAAGCTTTCAACCGCATTTGGCCAGTATGCAGCAAGAACAAGCTCCTGAGTTGGTTAGGAGTTCGCTGTAACTCGAAACTTGCGGAGAGGCCGACGCAGCAATATTTGCTGCACCTGACGGTATCTCCTGAACTACACTGGAACATGAAGATCTGGTGTACTTTGTGCAGCCATGTAGATTGGTTTGATTTCAAGAAACAATGATCCCTCATAAGCCCATTAGAGACCGACCTTCAAATGGCTGGCCAAACCATCAATCTGAATTCGACATCCGCTAGCGTACTCCGAAAATCCAGACGTTCCGCTGTCTCTACACTATCACCCAAGGTATCCTTAATATTTTGGCTGAAAGCGATCGTTGGGTCTCAAAACTGATGATTTTCATTATACGTATATGATCACGGGGTTTAGCCTAGTCATAGCTAAACTTGCTATTACTGTACCAGCAAGTTGCCTCTTCTGAACTATATAGTTGGAGGGTGCTGTGTAGAGGTTATTTACTGCAAAAATAGTCTGTCATGGTTCTCCACTGATACCTCAGCCTCGCGTAGCTGTTTCGCTAAGAAACTTTAATATCCTTTTAGTGACCGCGATTTACCGTCCACTGAACTCTACTTCGGAGAAGGATCATGCTTTGAAGGCTGCGATGGATCGATCATACAGTTGCGTTCTCATCGCAGGAGGTTTTTTGCCCACAAGTTGGCACGCATGGTAAAAGTTGTCAGTAAGAGTTAGTTCCCAACTACCTGCTGTACATTAAGTCTGATGGATTAGGGCCGTCAAGCGCAATCTAGCATAGGTACTGCGGTTCATGTACTCACGGTGTCACGCTTATCGTGAACGCCGGTCATTTATACGATGATTGTCCCCGCCATTCAATGTTTATTGGAAGGTCGCAAACTGATGTACCGCGTAGGGTGGGCGAGCGCAAACCCATGAATTTCTCTCTAAACTTAGATGTGAGGACATGGCATGTTGGGCATACCAATGATTTAGTCCATGGATCAGCTGGGTGTATCGTTGAAATTAATCGAGGGACAGGCCGGCAGCTATATTAACCATTTTTATCGTCGAGCGAGATGAGGAGACAGTCAACTTCATCATCATCAGTACACGTTAGCTGAGGGTGAGAAACACACCTCAGCTAATGTGCCGCAATACAAAAAGATGAGACTAAAAATTTACACTACAAATTAGACCACACAAAAAGTATGATGTTAAATATTATATTATACGTTTTGCATGAGATCAGGATTGGAGGAGGAACCTAAAGGAAGAGGGATGGACAAAGATACTCATAACACAAACGCCATTGGGGCCGGCTCTTCGCCATGTCAACAAGTGTGTCTAACCAAACTTGTTTATCGTCCTTAGGACCCCAACCAGGCAGTCGGGATGCACCACCTGCCGCCAACGTCGAGGTGAGGGTTTTCATTTCTCTCGACCAAGTCATCGACTGTCCTCCCCTCCTCTTCCAACCACACCGCCGACGCGCAAACAATGCACGTCACGTGAGTCGATGTGTTGGCATGCGTAACACGTGGCCCAGCCATTGGAGCCTGGTGCGTAATATAATGGTGCTGAGCGGTTCACTCTCTCTTCCTGCACCGAACACGCTCATAGCTCACAAGGTGCTCCCACCAGACATGAGCTAAGCTGCGAAGGCAGCGATGATCGAATGTGACGAGCCTCTTTATGTCTGTCGACCTGATGGGCCAGGTTTCACAACCACATAGGAGAGTTGAACGGACAGCTACATTACAAATTCTGCCCTTCAGGGCGAGATTAATGTAGCGTCTGCACTACAAGTGGCGGAGATTGGCGAAAGCAGCTCAAGCATTTGCTGTGCGCTTCGTAATCTCATCTTCGATCCCACGGTCGCCAGTATAGCTGCCCAGGTACTTTAATTCCTGAATGACTTTTAGCTGGTCACCACAAGCGTTAACGCATTGGTGGGTCCCTGCCTATCTTGGAGAAGTACTGTGCATTTCGATGGAGCAAAGCATAGCCCAAAACGATTGACAGCCAGTGCTAATCGGTCCAATGCTGCTTAGCATGTTTGGGAGCTGTCACAGATTAGGGCAATATCGTCCTCATACTCTAAGTCAAGAATTCGCTCCCCAGAAAGTATCTCCACACTTTCTAGGTCGTGTCCAGCGAACGCTGTTTTTATGACTTCATCAATAGCGAAGTTAAAGAGGAAAGATGACAGCGGGCATCCTTGTCTCACACCGCTGGTGATACTGAAGGGTCGCGACAGTTTGCCATAAACCCTCACCCTGACCGGGCTGTGCGCGTACAGCGCTTTGATAATGTCTACATATTTATCAGGCACACCTTTCCTCAGCAGACAGTCCCATAGGGCACATCGATCGACTGAGTCGAAGGCACATTTGATGTCGAGACACACGACAGCGGTGGGTCGCCAATAAACATGGCGATGCTCCAACAATTGACGCAAGGTGAAGATGTGGTCGATGCAGCCGAGATCTCGACGAAATCCGGCTTGCTCTTCACGAATCTGGCTTTCACGAGTGCCAGTCAGTCTGTGGTGAATGACAGAGGCAAGCAATTTAGAGGCATTCGAAATCAGACTGATCCCTCTATGATTGCCGCATTCCAAACGGGAGTTTCTCTTGAAAATTGGGACAATGACGGAGCAGTTCCAATCTGTTGGGACAGTCTCCTGCTCCCAAAGTTTCACTAGCAACTCGTGTAAATCATCTATTAGAGCAGGTCCTCCTAATTTGAAGAGGGCTGGGGGAATTCTATCTGCCCCTGCGGCCTTATACAATTTCAGCAGCCTGATCTCACGTTCGACTTCTGCGCGTGAGGGCGGATCCAAGGAGACAGTCCAGGGAGAAGTGCGCTCAATGCCCGAAAAAGAAAGTGATAACTCAGGTTGGTTACATTGCCTTGCAAAGTGTTCAACCCAACACTCCAAACGATTTGACAGGCTGTGGATCGGCTGTCCACTCTCGTCGCGTATGGCGTCGCTAACAACAGGTCTCCTGCTGCCTGTTTCCTGGATCAGACGGAATAACTTACGATGATAACGGTAGCGGCTGTTTCCATCTCCGAGGCACGATGAGACCACTAGGCTTCGCGGTCTTTCTTCAGGCTAGCACGTAATTTTGCCCTGAGAATTTTGCGAGCCCCATTGTATTCGCTTCCAACCGGAATACGTCGGCGAGCATCCATAAGTTCCAGAGACTGTGTAGAGATCCAATGTCTAGGTTGGCAATTTGCTTTGTCACATGAAGACATGCTTGCTAACAGTAACGTTTGACGAATATGCGACCAGTGATCTTCGACGGTGTTTAGTGGGCGCTGACAGCCCAGATGTCAGCGCACTTTGATACACATTCAGAACACCTGGCTTCGCCAGCTGGCTGGTGTCAATCCGTTCACATCGACGTTGCGGACGTCCACCGAAACGCACTCGGAGATCGGCGCAGACAAGTGCGTGGTCAGAGTCCACGCTGGTGCTCCAAATCGAGCGACAGTTTTGGACACAGCCTCTCCAGCGGTATTTTACCTTGTAAGGAGCTATTGTTTCGCAGTTAAGCATTTTAGCTGAAATTAAAACGTTGTCCGTATGCATGACCATGATCCCTCGAAATGTGGTATACTTGAATAAAATACCAACTTGGACATCGCTAGCGTATATTCCTTGATAGCCGTTGGAGTGGTTGTCGGCAAATAAAGCATAACCCAGGAGAATACGTCGGAAAATAAGACGAAAGATAGATATTTGCCCATGATGTTTCTGAAATCCAGTCTTCCGGCAAGTCGGAAACCCAATCTCATGGCTTGGAAAAGTGGCGCTATATCCGCGAAGCCCTCTCTCTCCACGACGTGAATGCCAACTGAACGTCCAGATTACCCATTTCACCTATCTGTAAAGGATGTGGTACAAGCGTGCTCAGAGTCCTGCTGCACTGTAAATGATGAGTGGCAGTTTGCTGATAAATTTCCACAAGTAACACACCAAACTGTCATCAGAGATAAGTCTGAAGGCGATCGATGCCCGGTCACCATCGGCTGAGGGAACAAAAAGCCAGCGCGATTTTGTGGCTAGCCCAGCTATCAACATTCCAAAACCAGAGCGTATTGCAATGCCCCAACCATCTGAACAGGCAAAACTGGCAATCAGCCGCAAGCTCCCCGAATGACTGTGGTAGATGTCCTATGCAATAACCCAAAACGGTCGCGAGCGGTAGGCCAGGAACACCTTCACATACGATTATCAGCCAGCCCTGCAAGAGTCAGGGTAAATTCGTTGGAAACTTTGTTTGTTCTTAAACGATTCAGACATCTGTAGCTCTCGTGTCTATTATAAACACAATCTCGTCAAGCGTCAGTGTGTTGAGAGATCATCGTGGCAACCGAGACATGGCTGAACGACCTGATGTGTGTATGTATGTAATCTCAACAGCCTAGCAACTAGACAAAGCCATGGTGATTAGCAGATAAGAGGAAGTCACTGCGTCAAAATCATCATGGCATGGTAGTTGAAGGTGAGCAACACACATCAAATGATATGCCGCAGGAAGAATGGAACATTTTGACAAAAGTAGAACAAAACATTTTAGTTTGTTTTTCACACGCCGATTTTGCTCTTTTTTGTCGTTTTCAATGTTTGTAGTATTAAACATGTGAATCAATACAATACTGTACACAATTCTTCCACTGATTCCGATTGCGGGCCATGTCTTCAAGTGTGCTAAACCATTGGCACTCCTCACCTATGGGTCCCCATCCTGGAAGACGTACGGATCCAACAGCGGCTGGACACGACGTCAGCGATTTCATGTGCTGCCGCCAAGTGGAAGGCTGAGCACCACGCGGTCGCTTCCAGCCAGGTCCTTGACGAGCGAATAGAGCGCGATGCGGTAGACGCTCAGGTGCCATGCGTAGGACGTGACCGAGCCATTTTAACTGGAGCAGGAAAACCAGGTTGTTGAAGGGAATACTCGCATTCCCCATGATGCGACGTCGGACATCATTACTATTAACTCAATGTTGCCACCAAACACGAGCGATCCTCTTTAAGCAATCGTTATCGAACGCAGAGAGACGACGCATGTTTTCCACGCAAATCGGCCAGGAATCGCACCCATAAAACAATACTGAGCGAACTGATGCGCTGTAAACGCGGCCCTTTAGTGAGAATGAGACGTCGCGACGACGCCACAAGTGCCTCAGATTAACAAATGCTGATCGAGCTTTAGCGATACGAGCAGAAACTTCTTTGTTGATAGTGCGGTCAGCAGAAACACAGCTCCCAAGGTAGACGAAACTATCTACCTGTTCAAATTGTGTACCTTCGAGAGTGAGCACGGGAGCAGGTGAAAGCCAATCCTTGAGCAGTACTTTACACTTCGATGGGGCGAAGCTCATGCTTTACTTGTATGCTTCAACCGCCAAACGATCCAGAATGAGTTGCATAACCTGAGGATCGTCACCAAATAATGCGATATCATCAACGTAATCTAAGTCGGTCGCAGGCTCACCCGGTAGAAGCTCTAGACCACAATGTTGGAAACCTTCTAGAGCATTCGACAGAACGTCTTCGATTGCGAAGTTGAAGAGGAATGGGGACATAGGGCAGCCCTGTTGCACACCGCTATTGACAGCGAATTGCGAGGAAAGCTTGCCATAGACACTCACTCTGCCGGATGTATGAAGGTAAAGTGCTCGTAAGATGGCGGTATATTTCTCTGGCACCCCGTTCTTTAGCAAGCAACGCCATAAAGCAGGTCGATCAACGGAGTCAAAAGCGGCAGGTATGTCTAGTAATGCAATGATAGTGGGCCTGTGATAAATGTGGCGATGTTCGAGGAGCTGGCGGAGCTTGAAGATTGGATCTACGCATCCGCGGCCGGGACGGAAACCAGCTTGTTCTTCACGGTAGTATGATTCACGTACTGGGGATAGTCTGTGAATCAGAATAGATGCCAATAGCTTAGAGGCAACCGAAATAAGACTAATCCCGAGATGATTTGCACATGAAGTGCGAGCGCCTTTCTTGAAAATCGGGACAATAACTGATTCGCCCCAAGTGGAAGGCATTTTCTCTTCATGCCAAATTTTTGCGAAGAGCGCGGTTAGCTGGTTAATGATTGCCACACCGCCGTACTTGAATAGTTCCGGAGGAAGTCCGTCTAAGCCGGCAGTCTTGAAGCGCTTCAAGCGTCGAATCTCGAGGCAGACTTCCGTTTCGCTAGATGGATTCAGAGGGACGAGCCAGGGTGAACAACAAGGTGTGCTGCATGTACTGATGGATGGTGGAGGCCAGTTGAACATCGAGTGAAAGTGCTCGGCCCAGCGGTCCATACACCTCTGATGGTTGGTAATCGGAGACTCATCCACCCCACCAATGACCTCACTGACACAAGGCTTCCTGAGGCCAGTGGACCGAATGAGTTGGAAGAGCCTGCGAGTATTTCCAGTGAGGGCAGCGGTCTCCATCTCTAAAGCGCGCTCAGATCACCATGTCTCACGATCCTTGCGTAGGCTTTGCTTAAGCAGCCGGTTGGCAGAACGGCGCCGCTCGTTGCAATCTGATTCCGCGGGGATATCTTTGCGACATTCGAACAGCTCCAGAGATCCAAGACATCAAGGGGCGTCGAGTTAGACCGCAGCATGACTGTCCGGAAATGGTCATCGCTTTCTGTGTACAAGTCCAGTGTTGTTCCACTTCTTGCGGTGAATTGCAACTGAGTGCATATGCCAATGAAGACTGATAGCTCGTTTGGACAGAGGAATCAGTTAATCTGTTTACATCAATCTTTCGGTGCTTCGTGTTTCGGGATCCTCCAAATACTTACCGATTCTCGGGCAGACCAGAGCATGATCTGAGTTAACGAAGGTGGATCAAAAGGACCTGCAGTCCAGTACGCTGCCGCGCCATCTGAGGCTAATTGCAGTGTGATCAATTTGAGACCACGGTTGTGTTGGCGAAGGGGGACGCCACGTTGCGGAACGCTTCTTCGTACGCCTGAAGTTAGTGCTCGAAAGAAACAGACGGTTGTCTTCGCACAATGTGAGAAGTCTCTCTCCGTTATCAGAACGGTTCTCATCGAGCAAGTGATGACCACGAATGTGGCGTTCGTATGGTAACAGGCGGCCACCCCATGCATTAAAATCCCCAACAAGGATAACGACATCCGACTTTTTAGCATTAGTCAAGAGGTGTTGTAGATCTCGGTAGAATTCGTCCTTGACCGAGTCGCCACTGCAGTCAGTTGGAGCGTACACGGAGATCACAAACAAGTTGTATCTCTCTTGGCGGTGTCGGTTGATTCTACATGAACCCCGAAGCCGAACTGCACATAGTCGGCTGTTAATCGGGAACCAGTCCAATAGTGCCACCTCGGCCTTGTCACTTAGTGCTATACCTACACCAGCCAGACCCGCTGAGGCTGCTTCTGGATCTCCAGAAATACGCAGGTGATATCTGGCTTCGTTGTCAATGGAGATGTCAATTTTAGCACAGTGCTGGGCTGTTGCAATCGGGTTTCTGAAAGGCAGTAGACATCAATGTCTAGGGAATCTAGGGTGCGCGCTAGACCGGTTTGCTGTCCAATCTGCATGAGTGTCCGAACGTTGAAGCACGCCAGACGGAACGAGGATCGGGGACGAAGGAGAGCCATAGGTTGAACTCCTTAGTCTGCGGCGCAACCGGAATCGCAGCCAGATTGTTGAACACATGAATCGGGTAACGGAAAGTGAGGATTGTTAACAAACAAACAATTGGCTTGTGATGAAGTCGCGTGAAAGTGACTAGCAGAAGCAGTAGCTGATGTCCATGGTTTTGTGAGAGGGCGTGATATTACTTGGTTGCCCAAGCCGAAGTAGGGAGTTGACTTAGGGGACTTCACCCCGAACTTTTGGCTAAATGACCTACCCGCAAGGCAGCGGGGCGAATTTAGGGAATCGCGCCCATTGGGAGGCGTTGACTGAATGTTCAGTTCATGTGCCTTTGTTTGGTAGATTACCAAACAGGGGCCCAATGCTCCCTATGAAGTCAGCACAATTTCTGGAATACAATGTCCCACCGAGGTGGAACATTGTCGTCGAACACTTTGCTGTAACAGGGTACACCCGAACCACCCAGCTGGCACCACGAGGAGGTAGTTCGGCAAGCCAGCCAACTACCTCATAAGCAATACCGAGATCGCAGTACATAGTATGTCACTCCTGCGCAATAACCGACCCACCAGAGGAGGCGGTGTAACTTTTACTACCGTTCCCATTTACCTAGCGATTGCAAAACGACTCAAGGTTTCAAACCATAGACTCCTTTATGTGCTGCCTCTACCTATAGCAGCACTGGACATGCATAGTTGCCATTGCAATCCGCCCAACATTGTCCACCTTGGAAATTGACTAGGCTCTATTCTCCATTATGACGAACCTACTAACACGATCTTACAGCCACGTTCACCTGTTAGGATACATCAATCTGCACGGCATAGAAACCCTCGACACTAGGTGAGCGAAACAACACGGAAATACGAAAGCTAATCGCTGGTTCCCCGCTGTACAACCATGTCACTTCTCCAACGCGTTTCAAGAGAGGAAACAAACAGGCCTTCTTGCACCTCATTTTTACCAACGAGGAACTTATGACCGACGTAGTAACAACGTGTACTTCTTCGGACCACAATGAACATGCGACACTACGGTTCGATTACATGGGCTACGCACCAAGCGTCTTTCCTCGTTTGGCAACTGTGAAGTTATCTCTGCCCTCGATCACGCAAGCCTAGCAAGCTTCACTGCGTACAGAACTTTCGCTTCCTTGTCCTAATGACACTAAGTTGAAGTGAAATAGGTTCCCGGCCGCCATGCACGACCCAGCAGAAGCTGCTTGTGGTACTTCGGAATACTGCTAGCTCGGGTTTATGATTCAATTGTTCACTTGTTCCCTGAGCTTGGTGGTTTTGTTGTAGTCAGTAAGATTGCACGCCGCATCTCACTGAACTGAGGATGTCACCTCACATGGTGGTGAAACGTTTGTAATAAAACCGCCAAGTTCAGAGAACAAATGAACAATTGCTTTTGATACTATCGATGGTCACCGCACCAGTCAATAGATATCCGAGAGGTCGGTGAACCTGTTTGATTCCAGAAAGGAACCCCAGGTTGGCTCTGAGCACAATGTGACCAGACGGACTATTAGACGCGAAATAAAGCGGAGCTTGTGTGTTGACAAGGAAGCCTGGTGGATCAGTCGGGCTCAAGAAATGGAAGAAGCGTGAGCAGTAGGGAACTATCGGAAACTCTTCCAGTGGATCCGCGCCACTGGTCCCAGGAAACCAAGCGTAAGTAAGACAATCAGAGGCACGGTGGATTCTCTCCTTCACAACAAGGAACGCCGTGTGGCTCGTTGAGGCGAACACCTTCAAGATCAATTCGGTTGGCCTCCTGTTTCGGACCTCTTCCTACTCAGCTGATGCAGGGTGAGCCATGGATGGTTAGTTTACAGGCCCCATCGGAGGCTGAGGTCCGAAAGGCGACCAGAGCCCTCAATCGTTTTCTTGCTGTTGGCCCGAACTCCCTCCCACCTGCACTATTTAAGGATGGTGGTGAGGTTTTCTGCAAAACACTGACCTCACTGTTCGAACATGTATGGTACGAGGAAACCGTCCCGGCTAACTGGAGTGGATCGGTCATTGTGGCAATATACAAGCACGGTAGTCGCATCGACTGTGCTAACCACAAGGGTATTAGCCTAACGCTAGTTATGACAATGTTACTGGCGTCGATTCTTGTTCGTCGCCTCACTGCGGAAGGTGAATCCCCGATTAGGGAAGATAAGGCAAGTTTCCACACAGGACCAGGCTGTACCTACCACATATTCACTACGCGGCCGGTGTTAGAGCAGCGCCAGGCATACCGCAGACCGACAATAACTGTGTTCCCCGATTTCAAGAGTGCGTTCGATTCAGTCGATCGATACATTCTGTTCAAACTACTTGCGCGGGATGGTATTCCCACGAAATATGTGAGCATCCTACGTGCTCTTACTCGAGCACTACAGGCCGCGTCAGGGTCGTCGGTGACCCGTCGGACAGCTTTCCGACAATAAGTGGCGTTCCTCAGGGTTGTCCGATTTTCCCCTTTTTGTTTAATTTCCTCGTGGATTCAATCTTAGAGTGCCCCCACAAGACGTAGGCGTCGAAGTCATGTCTGGTGAAAGGCTAGTTGATCTTGATTATGCCGACAATATCGTCTTGCTTTCTGACCATGTTGCGGCGGCATAATCAACTTTGAATAGCCTCTCTAAAGTGGTCCCATCATTTGGGATGCGCTTCGCACCTTCAAAATGTAAAGTGTTGCTACAGGACCACGAGCCACTTGATAACGAAGAACTCGAAATGGTTGATCGATTCACTTACCTTGGCAGCTGCATCAGCAACGCTGGGCGCATAGAAACTGACGTCAGCTCACGCATTGCGAAGGCCAGAACTGCCTTCTTGAACCTGCGACATCTTTGGCAACAGAATGGTTTCCCACCGTCTGAAAGGCCATGTATACAAGACCGCGGTGAGGGCCGTTCTGCTGTATGGGGGTGAGACGGCCGTTCGGTCTAAAGATCTGAGGTGCCTTCAATTCTTTGCTCATCGTTGTTTGCGAAGCATTGCTGGAGTCGGATGGCACCAGCGTGTCCGCAACGATGATGTGCGTAGGTCAATGCTAGGCAGTTATACTCAAGGTAGTTCCTCAGAACAGCAGTTAGCACTGAGTAAGTTGCGGTGGCTTAGGCACGCACTACGTATGCTCAGTCACCGCATACCAAGAAGAGCCTTGTTTAGTCTGCCAGTTGTAGGGTGGCGCAAGGCTAGAGGTGGACAAAGTTTGACTTGGCAGCGAGATATGAAGGCACTGACGACCAAACTGGGTGCCGTCGGTCCGTCTCGCCTTCCGGGCTGGAATCCACGTGACCCGCCTTATGGTTCGCTCGAGACGTTACAGGACCTGCATCGCAGTCGACACCAGTGGTGCGCCTGCTGTCATCTCCTAGTCGAACTGCCTGTTTAAATTGTGTTTGGTACTGAGTTCTTTGCGGGGTAACGGCTGATTATGACGTGGGACAGTGAAATCCGGAAAAAGGCTGTCTCGTCGATGTTGCCTTATCTTTGTACTATAGCTAGCTCTCTGTGACAAGGTGTAGATACCTTGACCCTGAGGGTTTTCCGGTACGTCACTCCTCTCTTCTTATTATTCTTCGATCCGTAGGTCATTATGGTTGTATGGCTGCGAAGCATCAGTTCGAATGGCTTATGTACTGCTGTTGATGACGCCGTCTCTCTTCCTCCCTAACCCCTTCACCTAACCAAGTTCTTCCTCCAACTTCCTCAGCATCTCTGCACACAGCATGCGGGTTAGGGCAAACAGTACAAGGGGCAGCCAGCGATCTTAGCTACAAAGTTATCCGTAACCACCAAAGTGGTAAATCAGCTTACATCCTGCTTACGCCAATCGTGTCACCAAGAAGCCATAACCACATAACCTTTACAACCAAAGATGTACTGAAACGGCTGATGTCCCTGAGCGGAATACGCCATCTAATCGTGACAACCGTGACAGAAGCACCACCTTACCGAGCTCGATACTGCGCAACGCAGGGGGACGAAGAACGTCAGAGATTTGACCGGCCTTCTCTATTCACGCAGCTTGAAAACAATGTAATGTGGAATTTATCGGCGCATAGGAGGATATCTCATAATGGTGTATCAGATCCGAAGAAACCCCAATCACACGCGCCACCATCTATTGAAACGCAGCCAAAACACATCTCTGAGATGTCATCTGTTAAAGTCGACTGGAATATCAATGAAAGGTCTTCGAGTATTACGGGCTTGGAACGCCTTCCCAGCGCAAGTAATTAAAAACCTTAACTTGTCCCTATTCAGGAAATACTTTGCTGATACCATGACACATTTACACTATTTGATTTAACCCAGGATTATCATATGATGGCATTAGTACAGTACAAACAGTGGACAGTGTCATAATCTTCCTAAAATCCAGGCAGGAATACTCACGCTTGTGTGAATGCAAATCTTACTAAATCATGCATCATGCGCTCTGTTAGTGTCCCTGCCTTTTAGTTAGTAATTTTCATCCTGACCAGCCTAAGAGACTTGTCAAGCCTTCGCTTTTATGGCCATCATAAACCATTGTTCCCCTACTTCATTATATATTAAAGTTGTCACTTAAGTAACTAAGTTATTTAAAGATATTTAGCATTGACTCCCGCGTCTCAAATACGAGGACAAGTGTTCGTACCTTTGTTTATTACTGCGAATTGTCCACTTCAGATATGAATTCCTGCTTGATGTCGGCCTTGGAAAATGCATTTTCCAGAAGCCACACTATTACCTCAATTAACTTCAACGTACACGACCTAGAACTTCTGCACACTTAGCGAAGTATTCAAGACTGAAGCACAGCAATATGTCACAAATATTTCAGTGTACAATTCTACCACCTCTCCCACCAGATGAAGAATCAACAACAAACCATCGGCAGCAGTCTTCATACTTAAAATGAAGAACTCATGATCGACAGACCAATGATAGACACTCAACTGGGGCTAAGCGATCACTGTACCGTACTGTACAACTATGAGTTATCTTGAATGACCACAGGAGCACACTAGATTTATGCGCACTATCATACGCCACAACATACTGACAAATATAATTACAATGTCCGATTGGAACTTCTCTAAAGGCGGCTCACCTGACCACGCCCGACTTCCATTTGTTAGAGCATTTAGCAATCTGCTAATTATTTCTCCAAAAACTAAACGAATTCGTTCCACCGAGCCATAATTGTTCATCAGAAGCGCGACTCGAAAACGCATGTCAATAAGGAATAGAGCTTGGCGCGATTACTTAGCCCTTCCTGGTCTCGAAACCAGGAGCGTCTACTAGGCCCAGACCAACCATTGTAATACGCTTATAAGTAAGGCCAAATTGACTTTCGAAACAATCTGGCTTCTAAATTTGCCAAAAGCAAAAAGCCGTCTTACATGCATGTTAAATGTATTCGTAAAGTGAAGCACGGTATCCCCCAATTAATACGACAGTCTGAGTGTCACAGCGCGATGATTAAGTAACCAGTGTTCCACCGACTTAGTATGCGTCGGTCTTCCAACGAGGCAACAGCCAGTATTACGTAATCACATCCATCGCTCCAATTTAAGGACTCCATCACATCACGTTTACCAAGACAATTGTGTTGAGGAGGCTGTTCTCACTGCATACCTACAATTCTCCTGGAACCGACTGCATTCACGCGAAGGCACGGAACATAACAGCAACAGACTTGACCGAGCCAGTAACGAACCTATTCTAAACATGCTTAGATAAAAAAATGGTGTCCATCTCATAGAAACATGGTTTAATCACGCCAACTGCTAAAACTTGTGATTATTCGGAGCCCAATGATCCTCCGCTATGTATACAAGGCCACAGTGAGGGCCGTTCTGCTCTATGGTAGTGAAACTTGGCCCCTTCGGTCTGAAGATCTGAGGCGCCTTCAAGTCTTTGATAATCGTTGTTTGCGAAGCATTGCTGGTGTCGGATGGCACCAGCGTGTCCGCAACGATGATGTGCGTAGGCGAGTACTAGGTGGTAATGATCATGCTAGCTCCCTAGAACAACAGATAGCACTGAATAAGTTACGTTGGCTCGGGCACGTGCTACGCATGCCTGGTCACCGCTTACCTAGGAGGGCCTTGTTCAGTCTACCAGGTGTCGGATGGCGCAAGGCTCGAGGTGGACAGAAGTTGACTTGGCAGCGGGAAATGAAGTCACTGACGACCAAACTGGGTGCAGTTGGTCCGTCTCGCCTTCCGGGTTGGAGTCCACGTGACTCACCTTGTGCTTGGCTCGAGACTTTACAGGACATGGCTCGCAACCGACACCAGTGGCGCGTCTGCTGCCGTCTCCTAATCGGATTGTCTGTTTAAAGTGTGTTTGGTGCTGAGTTATCTGCGGGGTAATGGCTGATTATGACGCGTGGCAGTGAAAGCCGCAAGGAAGCTGTCTCGCCGATGCCGCCTTATCTTTGCACGATAGCCCGCTGTTTGTGACGGTATGTTGTCTACACAAGGTGTAGGCGCCTTGACCCTGAATGTTTGCTTAGGGCATTAAGGTTTTCAGGTAAGTCCCCCTTCTCTCCCTCTTCTTATTCTTTATTTCATAGGTCCTCATGGTTGTATGGCAGCGAAGCATCAGTTCAAATGGCTGATGTACTGCTGTTGATGATGATGATGATGATGTATCCTTACAAGTGATGGAAGCAATAATCGGTGAGACTGAAGTAGAACGCCCATTTGTTGAGTCAAGTTTCGAAAGATAAACAAAACACGAAGCTTTGAGCAAACAATTGTTTTCGATTACTTCTTCATCAGGCTCATACAGTAATATACATTATGTTAACGTCTGTTGCAATCGTTAGTGTAACAAAGAAACAATTGGTCAGAAAATTTAATTTGTGATCATGATGGCCTTCATCTGATCACGTGACTGAGGTCAGGTGAATTTGCGGAGTACCATTACTTCCTTCACGGCTGGTGGTCGGCCAGGGAAGTTGTAGTGTTTGTATTAGTTTCTTTTGAACACATAAGTCCGGATTTGTTAGACGTATGCATATTGCCTCAGCGGTGGCGAGTATGCTTGCTCTTAGACGATGGTTTTGTCTTGATGGTATTTTGTAGAGAATTTGAAAAGCTGTTCGTTTGTCTACCTGGTGGCCTGTGTTTATTAGATGGTTCGTAATCGCACTGCAGTTTGTTCTATTCTCGCGCTTGTAGAGCCAACCTGGCAGGTGTTCCTTAATTCTCTTACCTAGATGCCTGGTCGTCCGTCCAACGTACCTGGCCCCGCACAGGCAGGTGAAACGGTAGATTGACATCGATTGGAGATGATCAGGCACTCGGTCTTTGAATCTCGGAACTAGTAAAGGTCTGCTGATGAAAATCACATTCAGCTGAGCCGCATTAAAGGTCTTTTTGCAGCTTTGCTGTAGTCGGCGTGTGCATGTCTCAGCCGCACTATTTCCTTTAAATGGAAGTGTCAAGTAAAGCTATTTCTTTTCAACGGTTTGTTTTGATACTTTTGGTATGCATCGCTTCATATGGGTCTCGATAAATCGCCCCGGATATCCATTTTCGAGAAGCGCTTCTGATTCGTACGAGTTCGGCTTTTATGGTATCTTCGCTGCAGATTTTATATGCCCGATCGGTTAGCTTTCGTACCGGCGTTCTTTTTTGGCTCAATGGGGCGAAACTATGAAAGTTCATGTATTGTCCCGTCCAATATGGTTTCCTGTATACTTTTCTTTGGATTGATCCATCGGTTCTTCTGATAAGACTTGCGTCCAAAAATTCATTTGGTTGTTGTTTTCTTCCTCAGCTTTAAATGCGGCATTGGAGTGCGCATTGTTGAAACAGTCGATTATATCTTGGGGTTTGGTGGTCCGATCACTTATACAAATTATATCATCCATATAGCGCCGATAGAATTTCAGACCGGATATGACCTGTTTTAATGAACCGTTTTCCAGCATTCCCATATAAATATCCGCTAACAATGGAACAATGGTTTATTACGGGTAAAAAAGCATCGCTTAACAAGTCCCGTGGACCAACCGGGGAGCCCATTGCAACACCATCAACCTGTCTGTAAAAAAACTCGCTGTTGAATCGAAGTTGAACGTTGTACGTACATCTCAGTATCAGTTGTTTCAGTTGGTTGCTTCGTATACCTTTATTTATACCATGTTGGTCAATGTATGAGCACAGGTAGTTAACTGTTTCTATCAGAGGCCGTGAAGGAAGTAATGGTACTCCGCAAATTCACCTGACTTCAGTCATGTGATCACATGAATGCCATCGTGATCACAAGTTAAATTTTCTGATCAATTGTTTCTTTGTTACACTAACGATTGCAACAGACGTTAGCCTAATGTATATTACTGTATGAGCCTGATGAAGAAGTAATCGAAACCAATTGTTTGCTCAAAGCTTCGTGCTTTGTTTATCTTTCGAAATCGGTGAGACTTTTATCGATCATCTACTATGTTGCGACATCTTAGCACCGGAGCAGCACGTTTTTCTTTGGGCGCCGATCACACACAACTAACCTACTTATTGCACGCGGTAGTTGGACGGAAGCGGTATACAGAGGTGCAGCGACAGATGTCATTAAAGCTATACCGCTTCGAATATTTCGAACGCCTGAATCACCGCGTTCTGCTTCACCGGCTTAAGAGCCACGGGGACCGCGGTCATTTCCCACAGCCACCACTGCATATTAGAGTTCGAAGTGCGAAGTCCGATCCGACACATGTCGAATGTGGAGAGAAGGATTAGTGATGTGGCTGCGTCTGTCCCTCGTGTTTACTTAAGATCTTGCACGCCTAGTCACCACGTATATCTTACTTTTGCAGGTGACGTTAATGTGGCTAGCGGTCGTGTACCACCACCATCATCATCAGCGGAAATACATCAGCTATTTGAACTGACGCTTCGCTGCCATGCAACCTTAATGACCTATGGAATGAAGAGTAATAAGACGGTGAGTGTTGGGAGCTACCGTAAAACCTAAAAACCCTATGCCAACATTCTAGGTCAAGGCACCTATACATTGTCAACAGTGTGCCGTCACAAAAGCCAGTTATCGGGCAAAGATGAGGCGGTATCTGCAAGACAGCTTCCTTGCATCCTTCTGTTAGGGAGCTGGCTACTTAACCCTCAGTTTCATGAATTATGTTAGTTGCCCATTTCTTTGTTTGCGCAGTTACCTGCTTCTCTGCTACATTTTGGACACGTCACTTTCCTCAGCCTCATTCGCAATCGCTCACAGCTAATTTCAGCCGTCTCATTCTGTGGACATTCTGATTGTTTTTTTTGCTCAGCGTTCCTTAGCTTTTTCACGTGGAATTATTATTCAGCCGACACATATTTGTTATACCTGTTTTTATTTTCCTGGTGTGCATCATTCTCACTATCAACTGTTCTGGCATTTGTTTAAACGCATCACTTCCCCACACTGATTGGACGCTACTCGTCGTTTTTAATGGTCGCTCACCAGAAGGTTACCCCCAGAGATTAACTCCCCAGACACTACTTTCTTTGCCGCACTTCATTGGCTCGTAATTTTCGCGATTCTCATTTGCTTGTTCCATTTTGTGTTTTCTCCATGCCTGTTGGATCTCATGCGTTTAGTAGCTTGGATTCGCCCTTGTTTGTAAAGCTACATAACTGGTGCCGTGTTGTAATAGAAAATCTGTTCACCCCGGCTCATCTTGGACTTCTTCTTGCGGTCGTGGGGTGAAGGCGTACTGGGCGTCACAACGCCTTCACTGCCCCGCTGCATAATCAGCCATTACCCTGCAGAGGACCCAACACCAAACATCATTTAAACACGCAATTTGATTAAAGGATACCAAACGCTCAAACGGTGCCAACCGTGAGCCACGTCCTGTATCGTCTCGAGCCAAGCATTAGGCAGGTCAAGAGGACCCCCGCCTGGAAAGTGAGACGGACCAACAGCACCCAGTTTTTCAGTCATTGTGTTCATTTCCCTTTGCCAAGTTGACTTTCGTCGACCTCTAGCCTTGCGCCACCCTACATCCGTTAAAAAATCGGTCCCCACAGTTTATTGCATATAAGTTGTGATTTCTACGCGATGCATTACTTCATAACGTGCTTGTTGTCCGAAACTGGATACTTAGATTAGCTCCACCTGTTGGAGATTACGTAGGCGGTTGCACCCTTCCATAAAAATTGAAATATTGCATTTGTTGTCGTGGAAACGACCGATCCTAGGGTAATGCTTAAGGTCTGGTTTCCACTGGGAGAATATAAGTATCCGTCCATTACCAAATGCTGTATTCTATAACCGATTTTACGGGCTTAACTTTCCTGTAAATTTCTCTCCCTAGCTCCAGTAAAGGAAGAAAGACAACCTTGCATATTCAAGAACCGACGACGCTGTACTATTTGTCCCTGTTACCTGTAACAGCACCGAAAATTACCACAAACGTCACTATTTACTCGCATAGTAAACAACACATTCCGGTGACAACATTGGTGGCCCGATGCAGATGAATTTCAGTTTATGGCAGTGAAATTTTGCTCTTTCTTCAAATCAAACGGAGCATTCATTGTTAGCAGTCACACAGGTAGCAGTTTAGTCGACCGGGAAACCATTCGAAATTCGGACTTTCAGTTATCGGGGTTTATCGGTTATTCTGGTTGCTCGCGTAATCTTAAATGACACTGATGCTGTGCACTAAGTTTCCATTTGACTGAACTGACCTGCACTAAATGTGCGCTGATCATTACCGAGCACATGTTTCCGTGTCTACTGGACAACACATTAAGCTTGTCCATGTCAAAGTTCATTAGTTTGCCAGCCGATTGCTTGCACACGTCTCCTAGATCACCCGTGTATACCTCCTCAGTAAAATTATGAGTCTCGGATGGGTCTTTTGTGAAGACCACAACTAAGTACCATGCCGGACTTTTAGTGGCGAAACTAGGCTATAAGTCACGACGATAACTAGTAAAGCTGCTCAGGGTAGCAGTTATTCGGATGTAAAAATCAGCCGGACCCAACATGCATCGCAGTGATCTACAAGAAAGAGGGAGCAGATCAGAACGTTCAGAAAGCAACGTAGCGCTCGTCTCTTGGGGAAACTGCAAACGATAGAAATTTACACAATAAAGCAAAAAGACAGTCAGGTAGTCTGTGTAAGCGAACATATGTTTTCGGCAATTCTTCATCAGGCTTGTACAATTACATGAAATGCAAACATTTTTTATACAGACCCAAAGGGTCGTCAGTTAACCAAATTGAAATTGGTAGTGAAAATACCAATATAAGCCAATGTGGTAAAACACTGAAAGTTTGACTACAATTGGTTAAGCACAAATAAGGATTCATGCGATGCACCCAATTCAACCTGAATGTGGTCATAAAGTTATTTCCAGTGACCACGAATTTTTTTGAACGATTAAACAGATGGTGCAACTAGACAGGTTGTAGCTACTTAGATTCAATTTGTACTAAGGTTATTCCACCTTGTCAGTTGTAATATTTGCGAAGCTAACAAATAATAATTTAACTAATTATATATTCTGCCCAATTTAATCTAATAAGACAAAGAAATTCAGCAAAGAAAATGCTATGGATTTCGTATCACAGACCTTGATAAATACGCACAGTTTAGTCCAAGGTTACTGTAGCCCACTTTTCGGGGATATCAAAAGGTTTTTGAAATTGCTAAATTCCTTAACAACTAGGTCAGCCAAAGGCCCAATGGCTGTTTTCTTAGTGGTTGGTACCGTGCTGAAGTTACAAATGAGGTAAACCATAAAATGCAAAGGAGTCAGCGGGATTTGCTCTTTCTCACTGAAGCTGAGCGCATGATGTTTGATAGTTACATGATCCTAGTGGCTGCTTTGGTGGCGGAATGCTTCATTCGATGTAATTAACTACGATTCTAACCATTATAGATTTGAAAAGCACGGTAAGACGACGAAAATTGGTAGATGGATGCATTTCCTATTGTCTCCTCAATACCATTAACAATAACCGGTATGCAACTATATACTTAAATATGCGTGTGACCGAATAAGCATGAGGTGTAAAGTGAATGACGGAAGTTCCACCCCTATGTCCCCTGCAGTCTTAAGCTGGAAAAATAATTGCTTTTGAACACACAGGGCTGGCTTATCGCAGCAGCCTCGGCGAAACGGAGGAAGCGGGGATTAGGATGACGTAATACAAGTGTGCACGCTGATCCGAGCTCTACCCGGTGACGCGTAGTCAAAAGGTGTTTACCTATTGAGGAAGCTGGCGGCCTGCGCAAACACGGAACTTCAGTGGGACAGGGATGCTGGTCAATTTCACGTTGAACCCAACTTGGCACGTGTTCCTTTATTCGGGAAGTCAAAGACCGATTGGTTCTGCCTATGTAACTGTCTCCGCAGTCGCACACGAATTTGTGTATGCAGTGTGAGTTGGCCCCTATCGGTTAAGCTTCCTTCGTTGGAGGCACCGTCAAGTTACAGGTTCTATTGACGACCACAACCTGAGCAGCACAGTAACTTCTCTGCGTAGCAGAGATTAACCGTTCCGTAGTTTTCAATACAGTAAAGTCACCCTTGAAAGGCAACTCGATATAGATCTTTTTCTTAGCTGCCGTATGCACCAAGTCTTTCGGGCCTCGCTGTTGACCGTGTCTATCTATAAATCTACGTCGATAACCATTCGCAACGAGTGTTGTTGTAATTAGGTGTAACTCGTCGGCTAGACAATCAGGCGAGCAAATGCGTCTAGCACGACTAAAGTTTTCACAAGGGTCCACTTGTACCGCACTGGTGTGAAGCTGGTGAAGTGCAGGTATTGGCCGTACCAGGTTGCTTTTCTGTAGATAGACCTTTTAATCAGCCCGTCATCCCTGCTATTGATGAGGATGTCTAAGAATGGGAGACAGTTCTTCTGTTCCACTTCGCAAGTTGGTATGTGCGCAGTTGAGTTGCTGCACCAACTGGACAATCTGCTGCTCCGATGAACAAAAGGCCAATATGTCATCCACATAACGCTTATAGTATGGTAACTGGGCAATTTCTGCGGATATGCCTCTTACTATCATCAGCATGAAGAAATCGGCAAGTACAGGGCCTAGTGGGTTACCCATTGCTACACCATCGATCTGACGACATGGGATGTTCTGAAAGTGGAAGCCAACATTTACTGTACACAGAAGTAAGGATTCCTTTAGAAATTCGACCGGAATTGGTAACGAGTTATAGATTTGTCCAATAAATTAATTATCTAGAATAGTTTTGACACCAGTCGTTTGTGTCCTAAGTATTAATGCATCAAGAGCGTGTAGTGCGGCATTACCGAAGGTAAATAACAGTTAAATAAGAACTTTTGATTGCGAAGTGATCTCATTTCAGTACAGTAGGCGAGTAGAAGCCGGACTGAATACTGAGAATAGAGAGCGAGTAGATAAAAATCTGTGTTGCTCCATCGTAGGTGGATCGGGCACATGCGCGGAATCAAGTCGCTGATTCCTGCGCGGTGGCAGTATATTGCAACTGCACTACATCCTATCCGGTTGCGATGCGCTCCCTATACCTAAGTAGGTGACTCGGGAGCATTTGAGCAATGCCGCAACGTTCGATCTATAGTCTGATCGGTCAAATGAAGATAGACCTTATGGTTACCAATAGTGTGAATAAGATCGCAACCGACCGCCTCCATCGTCCGACGCTCCGCATTTACCGTAAGGCCATGGTAAGTGGAGCGCTTATACACACAACTCCGGCTGTATCATTAAAAAAGCAATAGCCTCAACCGTTCTAAAGTGGTGTGTTCTGAGAAACTTTGGGTATCGTTTGGGCACAGCATAGACGGCTTTGAAGTAGTCAGCTGGTCGACTTTCATGTACACTTCGGAACAAGTGCACCATGATGGCTCTGTTAAAGTTTCCGACCACGCCCCTTCTTACCGACCCCGGACAGCGCTCAGCTATCCGTTTAGAAGAACGACTGGTAGTAGGTCCATTGCACATTGCACCCCAGCTGCAAGTGAAATACTATAGAATACACGATTTGTTTTTAAGGCTTTGGACCTCAAAAGTATCGCCCAATTGCATGTACATCTGTTCTCCTAAAACTTTTCGAAAGATTGTTAATTCCGCGGATTTGTTCAACCGCTCCTAAAGACGATATCTACCAGTTCGCGTATAGACCCCAGCGCTCTACATTGGATGCAGTGGCATGTGTTGTTCATTCTATAACCTCTGCATTAGATCACAAAAATGTAAATCCGTATGGATTCTCTTTCTGGATTATTCGGATGCCTTCGGAAGCCTGGATGGGTCAAGGTTGCTAAACTTCCATACCGAAAATGGAGTTCACCCTGGTTGTTATAATCTCTTACATGACTATTTTGCAGATCGTACTCACTTCACCAAGTTGAACGGTAAGTAGCCATCTGTCCTCCTTGCCGATTGTGGTGTTCTACAGGGAGCGATCCTATCATCTTTTCTATTTTCCTTGTATGTCGAACATCGCCCTATACAAAACACGTTTATAGAGTGTAAATATGCTGGTGATATTGTGCTGGAATGTATGTCGCTTACTAGACGGGATTTCTCATCACTTCAACGTGAGTTGGAAGATCTGGTGGAATGGTCTTCATCTAGATCTCTTATGCTTAATGCTTCTAAATGCAGGGTTGTAATATTTTCTTTTCTACTTGGCGATAAGTAGCAGTCCCTCATACTTTTCTCCCCCACACTTGCTGGGAAATGAAATCCAATACCCAGCTCTTCCACCGTGAAGTATCTCAACCTTTTTGTCCCTGTACCTTTCTTTGTCCGCGCACGTATGTAAAACTTTTCAAAATGTCAGAAACCTTTCATTTTATCGCCTCAGATTTAAGGTGCTTTCATTACCTCATACTTAAATATTCAAGTTTGTGACCTCTTGTATTATTCCCCATTGGCTATGCTACTCTGCTGCCATTTTCTCTGGACTGCTTCAGAAAGACTACATTTTATTGCTTCGGTCTATAAAGCGATTGCTAGATGCAGCGGCCTGTCTAGAGATTCTTTAGCTGATTTGATTATTTAGACACCTTGGTGCCTGCAATGTGTTTTCTTCTAAGGTACTAACTGATCAATTTCATCCACTTCACAATGATGTTTCCAAAACGCTCTCTTTCTCTACTACCCGTCCGAAACGCAAAGTTTATTCTTCCGCACGTCATCATATCTTAATACTGTTTTGCCTTATCTCTCACGATTGCTTGTTGACCCAGCGAAAGTCACAAACATGCTGCGCGAGCGCCTGTTGGAGTAATAGTTCTGCTTTCTTCCACTTTTCTTCCCAAGCATGTATATTGATATTATCATCCAGGTGTCCGCAGTCTTGGTGTAAATGCTGTAAATGAACCCATTAGGGCACACAAAGCTTATTTTGACTTGGCTTGACTTGAATACACTGTGTGGTCTATGCCACAACATGCGGTTGGACTGGTGCAATGGCTTTGGCTTCTGCAGTCGAGAGGTGTCTGTACAGTAAATCGAAAGCGATATTCCCTAAGAACTACACAGTGATAAAGACATCCGTTTTACGAACGAACAAGACAGTTTTCGAGCACATACAAACAGTAGCGTGATTTTTATTGAACGGGACGAGATAACCATTATCTTGAAGAGTGCTTAGGATGCGATCATTCTCATCTTCTAGTGTCTTCGGGCTATAGATTTTGACAGTACGCTAATGCAAGCAGGGAACTAAGTCCCTCTTGCATTTCAGAGGTAAGCCTCATAAATTTCGTGTATTGTCCTGCCCACGTGGCCTTCCTGAAAGACTCTTCTGTCAAGTGTACCATCCTCCCGTCTCATTATCAGAACGTTCAGTAAATGTAGCCTACTACCGCCTTCATTCTGCTGTTGAACTTCAACGATGGATGTGCACTGTTCAACTCAGTTATCCGACACGCTACATCGACTTTTGAATCACAGACAATATACGTGTTGTCCATGTGTCGCCAATAAGCATCAAGTGCAGAAAGAACAGGCTGTCTAGGGCAGAGGAAGTCAGAAGGCAGCGGTCCCAGAGGAGATACAATCGCAACAACCTCAATCTGTTTGGTTTAGATTCCATCAAATAAGAACTGTCTATCAACCATGATCCTCAATAGTAGTTCCTTTGTTGTACACGCTGGAAGATCGACATACATGTTCTTTTTCGTTAAATCTTCACGAAAGGAATGGACGGTTTCAATCAAGTGAACATTGGTGAATAGCGATTCCGCCCCAACTAATGAAGTACTCACAAAATTTCCCTACAACTTTCGTGGGAATAAAACTACGCAAATCCAGAAGAAAACGAGAAGGACATGTGATCAGCTGCGAGTGGAATTCGCTAAAACTCTACCGTTGCATAACTACCAATAATTAATGATCTACAAACTGGCACAGTCGACAGTACCCCCCTTTTTCTACGCATCACCTTGACACTCATTGATCAACCTTGCCTCAGTGACTCCGCTATTTCTGTCACTGACGGGCGATCTAGAGAACCGGTTATTCTCTCTGAATGGAAACAAAGGAAATTGAGCCCGTGCAAATGCTACAGTCATGATACATTATATGCTGTTCCAAATATGGACGCAGCTTCTCACTTGAAAAAGTATATCTATTCGATTTTTCGTATCCTTCGTATTATGCTCCGCTATACAATTTTGGTCAACTTTGCAATTTTTCCTTCAACTGACAACACCTAATCTAGAATGCTGCACGGTTGTGTTAACTAGTAGACAGTAAACGTCATAAAATCGCTCATTTTATCTAACTTCCCATGTGTCACGATGGCTTTCATGGTAATAAGAAGATATATTTGGGTTTAACAACTTTTACACAGAGAGGATTATGAATGCAGTTAAAAGGTTTTTCTGTTGCTGTACGGGTAAGTTAAAGGCTTCTGATGGTCATATCGCATAGGACAAGTGGATTTGTGGTACCACGATTCAGTGCACTCTTAGCCAAATTGACCTCTGCCATTGGCTTGAACATATGCACGTTCACATTTTAGTGAGGATTTGTTGAGCAGTTCACACCACCAACCGATGCGTCCTCTACATTTATACCATGCAGTGCATAACTGCACAAGTTATACCGAAGTTTGCGATGCCGCTATTCCTCAACCCCTAAACCCAAGGCACATTTTTAGTGCTCTCCAGTTAAGTCAATAAAAACCGAAATTCAAACGGAGAACCTCGTGTCCGGCTGACGGAATCGCACAAATGCGATCAACAGGGATCCACAAACAACGCTTGCTGGACGATAAACAACTTGCGCAAAGCAGAAGGACAGTAAAAACGAGTTAACGAAGCCTCCTTGGTATAGAGCATCATTTGTCATCGTAATAAAAGCACAACTGCAGTATAAAGTGAGGAACTTTGCATTATTTGCCATATATACTTTGCTTGATACAAAGCTATTTGAAAGCTTTCGTGAACAAAACCTTTATTTTCATGATGAGTATCACACTTGGTAAAACGGTTAAAGTTACTTATACCAATATAATTTATAACACTTTGGAAAATCGAATGCGACTCGGTGGTTCCGTCTAGGTTTCTATTATTAGAATGATCAAGAGGTTATGGACCACAAATGCTCTAACTGCCTGGTCTAGTGAGAACAGAACAAAAGATATTGTAACAGACGTATATCTAGTGAATTACTGAAGTGTAAAAATAATTGCCAGCAAGGAAATGGTTTTGCTTTAATGAATTCCGGAACTGAGCACTGTTATTGCATTGGTGGAAACTATTCAAAGCACTCCAACACTGTTGTTAACCGCGAATACGACAAATGACATATCCTAAAATTGGTGGTGCAATATTTACACCATACCGACTCATGCAAACTGTGTGCAGCTAGCGTGCGAACCGCACACTCGTGGAATCTTCGTATTTTCACTGCTACTCTGCATCATATTGTAAAGCTCTGCCTCTTGCTACCAACTTCTCGAGAAAGTTAATAGTATCGACGTTTATCAGGAAAAGTAAACTCAGAGTAGGGTTTCAGCTATACCCACACGCTAAAGTTGCTCAATTTTATCTTCAAACCCTAATTTTACTCTCACACGATATGGCATAGTAACAGGGTTCAAACAGGCTTTCACTCATTCTACCGAGAAAATGGGTGGACCAGCTACAGAGTAAGCTACGTTTCCCCCTCCAGCGAATCCCACTCTGCATCTAGGCATATCCGCAGTACCAACAATCAGGTTGACCGCGGGCGTTCCATAGACCAAGCTACGTAGAACTTTTATCACCCCACCATGGGACTGCAGCACGAACACAGCCGCACCCTGCAGATGCAGTAAAGAAGGCCTAGGGATATCGTCTCACCGTCACCGGTTGACTTTGGCCTCAAGGTCGACAACAAGTAGCGAACGTGACTCGGCGGGTTAAAGCTTTCGCTTACCCCTAAGTACAATAATCTAACGTGTGTCAGCTCTATCACTAATTTGACGGACAACATTCGGGTTCATCTTACCTGTGTACGTGTGTGCAATAAGTGGCATCCAAAGAATGGAGGGGCACAAGGACACACTCACTGCTTACGCAAAGAAATTTAAACCTAAAGCTGCAGAGATCAACTTTGATTGTGGTGTAAGTGGCTGTGTTAATCTTGTATGATGTGTACTTGAATGCTGTAATTGTTATAAAAATTCCCTTCCAAAGGTGATGGCCTCAGTCTCTGCGAGATAAAGAAACGTAGCTCTACGACCAAATCCGTCGAGTTTTGCACTGGTTTTATGGCTATCCCACTCGCCAAAGGTATAGATATATTGTCGCATAAATGCCACAGCTTGTAGAGCAAGCAGCCACCGTGAGAGTTGTCCTAACTGAACCATAAGAATCTGTGCCACGAAGACGCTGCTCGACATCAAACACTAATTCAGCACAGAGTGGCTAGGTCAAAGATAATAGTAACCATCCAGTTAGGCCGCAATACATGCGTTCGGAGCACTTGCTTAATCAGAGCCACGAGCCACATCGAATGCGTTTGTTGTTACCATTCACTTAGCAGAGGAACTGTTTATTGTAGCGCCGACCGTTGCCGAACTTGACACGGTTTATGCTGTAAATAATACCATGGGAACTATTATACCACCAATTGTCCAAGCAATGAAAACAGCCATCTACCTCTTCAAAAAAGGAGAATGCCAGATAAATAATAATTATTTGACTGTTAGATGATCCAGTTTACCTGAATCTGAAGCAAACTCCATCGAAGACTAGTTGCTTGATGATCAGAAACAATGGGACTCTCTGTGTCAACTAAAAGGGGTCTAAGCTAAACCGGCCAGTATGATGTATCTCGTCCGTCACTCAAACTCCGTACAGTGCGGTAAACGGCAGTTAGGCCCATCAAGGCTTTGGTCAGGAAATGATGCAGTGGCAGCTCTCTTGTGAGCTACTCGCTTGTGCATCAAACTATGCAATGTTCTTATATTTTCAGATCCATCTTGTAGCAGAAGTCGGAAACGCAAACAAAATCCGGAGGGCTTCCGTAATTAAAAAGAGGTAATGCAATTATTGTCTACGGTTTCCCCGTGCTTCAGACATCAAGTTAAAGGCAAAATTGCATGAATGAAATGAATGGCATATCATCCATAAAATACCTGTACTCGGAAACGTGATCGCCAGTTTGACATCAAGCTTACCGTTATCACCCAGCTACAAATGGAGTGGTCCTCTAGTGACAACAGTAACGTTGCAACAAAAATTGCTGGCGCAAGATGCACAAAATGTAGCCATGCGAACTAAGGCATACTGGCGATGTCTACCTGGCCAGAAATAGACCAGGTGGCACTGACCAAAAAAAGCACATATGCGCAATCCTGTCAACAGACAACTAAGACCTGGGACACTGTCAAAGCACCCCGACAGCCGTAGGAGTATCATATGATTGGCCATTCGCTGACACTGAGCATTATACACACCAAGCTGAAATGGCCAAGCACTGGTGTCGGTAGTTCAAACAAATAACGACTGACAGCCGACCCAACAAGGGTCGGCATAAACCTTCCCAACAAGGGTCGGCATAAACCGTCCCTCAAAAACTTCATTCGCACACATCCTTCTAACCTTCGAGTCCTTACTTGCCTATACCAACGCAAAAGCTCTTTACAGTAGGTTAACTAAGCTTTGTACCCGTCAGGCTTCCAGTACTTGGGACATCGTAATGATACCTGAAACATAAAAGCATACTTAGATCACTGATGCGGAGAATACCCTCTCCGGCATGAATCTCATACGAAACGACCTACCCAGCAGCAAAGGCGGCGGGCTCCTGTATTATCGATCGGACTTGCGTATCGATATCAGCGCCAATCCAGATACTTGAGATGTCGATTCCCTCTGGTACCGCCTGCATCTGAAAGGTACTGATGTGCGTTTACTTGGAATAATATACTGCCCTCCAAGGTCCACCTAGGAAATGCTTCACCGTTTGGCGACTGCCATTTAGAGAATCCTATCACAGTCACTCGGTCACATCCTTTTGGTGGGGAAATTCGACCTGCATACAATGGAAGTCCCAGCTTGCTAAGCGAAACTGCAAGAAGTAAGCGCCGATATACCACCTTACAAGTATGTCATTGCTCCCACGAGATTCGGAACTGAAAACGAACCGTCTGTCATACCTTATGTTAACCAAAGAAAAACTAATGCTTGATGCAATGAACGTACGTGTACCACTTGGTCGTAGCGATCACGCGTTGCTTTTCTTACACAAATCTGCAACGTGAAATACATAGGTGAAACCAGCGAACTAGTTCACGTCATAAGTGTACCTATGAAAAGCGACTTGGGTCGAGCATTTGCATCTTACTTCCCAGGAAAGTGACCTCATAGTAGATGTGATTGATGATCCTGGCTGTTCAAAACAGGCTGAAAAGGCACCTAAAGGAGTCAGTCAGCACCATGAACTCGTAGGAAGGGCTTAAGAAAGTTCCAGCCATTTATGTTCTTGCAAAACCCTGGGCGTCTACATGAGGCTCTGTGCGAAGTACACGACCCAAGCCTGGCATCACTGGCCTAAACACGATGTTGATGCGCTTGAAGCTCCACAACACTGAACCACCAAATTCGTTCGGGGCTTGAAACACGCCAAATACTAACACAGACTGCAGGTCCCAGGACTGGACGGCGGTGAAACCGGCGTCATCGAGGAGAA